>WBMY01014150.1:1047476-1145729 GCA_013397315.1 Donacobius atricapilla
CCCCGGGGCTCCGTGACGGGCCGGGCTGCGCGGCGCTCACAGGGGCAGCGCCCGGCGGCGCCCGCAGGCCCGGGTGACCTTCGGGCACGAAACGCGGAGTTGCTGCTTCGGACCGGCGGTACGAGTCATGACTGCACTTACCTTAAATGTGCCGTCTAACCTGGACTCGCTGTACCCTTATCATCACTTCTGTTCGTCTGGTGCCGTATAGGTACCTGTACATTAAATAAACAGTCGTGTTTAGTAATTGCAGCTGTGTTTGAATGTAAATAAATGTTTCCAAGTTGCAGTTTGAGTTTTCTTTTAAAAGATGAAGTCTCACACCTTCACATAGAAGATTTGAGAAGATAGCATCTGAATTCTAATGAAGGGAATAAAATGAACATAAGTGACAATGTATCGGGGTCCACGTTCAGAGAGCGCACGGCCAGGTACATGCGTGCCAGTCTGGCTGATAGGGCTGGTTTTAATTAAACCAGTGAGGGGGTATGGCTTCCACATAAACTGTTTCTCATTTAGCACTGATTTAGTACAGGTTAAGACAAGACTTAATTCTTGTCTCCTCAAGAGCAGTTTAAGAAGGGGGCATGTCATGGATCTATTTGCCTTATCAAGGCAGCATCTAAAATAAAAGTGGATACAGAGAGCTAGGGTGGAAAAATAAAATGGGGCTAGAGTGTCGTTCACTATCTGAGACTTGTGAACTGCTGTGACAGGATGTGTGCCACAGGGGAGAAATAGCAGTTACATTCCCGATTTGAAAAAGTGACAATATATTTCTATTCAGTAGGACAGATTGTCATGGGGAGTAAATGTGTGGGTTTTATATTTCTGTAGGTGAGAAACACTGCTATGGTATGCATGAATACGACTACTGGCATAAGGACTTCTTTCTTAGGAGCTATGTATTTAAACTCTGACTGTAATAGAATTCTTGAAACTCATGGCTTTTAAGGCCAGAAGGGACTCTTAGGTGATTTAATAGTCTGTAACATGTAAGAGATTAGGCTAAATTTCACCACATTACCTGTATTTTCCTGAAGCATAACTAGGGTCGAGCTAGAATTACATTTTCTTGGAAAGCACCAGTCCTGATTTGACATAAAAAGATGAATGATTCACTGAACTTGCATGCAAAAGCAGTGCTAAAATATAATTTTAGTTGCTTATGCTCACTTTGCATCCATTTCCTTATATGAGTGAAGTTCAGGCAGTTCTGCATGAAGGTATTTGCTTATCAACACAGTGTATTGATGCTTATGCTGCTTGCTTGTCAAGAGCAATTCTTGGGAATAAAAAATAAAAACAAGTGGAGTTGATATAAGTCACTGCTGCTTTAAGGCGAATATTGAGATCTTTAAATTTCTACCTGGATTCATGCCAAATATTTTTTACATATATGAAATGTTAACTATTATTAATGCATGCTACATGATAAGTTATTCCTGCAAACAAGAAAATGTGTCATATTATATGAAAATACAACCTTCCTTCCAAAGCTTGGATACCTGCATATAGTGGTTGTATATATCAACCAGAAATTCATGGTTTGTTTTTAAGTGCAATTTGAGATCTGATCTTTTGAGCTAATGAAAATCTGTGAGGTTGCTTGGGCTTTACACCCTATTTATTCATGTTCCATATATTCAAAGGAAACTGACAGGCTAAATGTAGCTTACAACTAAGTTTTGTAAAACCAGTTTTTCCATAACATACTGTTCCATGACTACCTTGTTTTAAATAGCATCATAATGGGGTTCCCCATGCAGTGTCTGTAAGGCAGTGGTGTAGCCTTTGCAGGCCAAGCGCGACGGCTGCAGCCACGCAGAGCTCGCTGCCTGCCCCTCTGGTCAGCTTCATCTTTCTCTAGGCAGTGGAATGTGCCAGCTAAAAAAATGGTGAAAAATGAGATTCTTAAAAATTGTCAACCTCAATACCCCCAGTTATTACTCAGAATGTAAACACTGGGCTTCTATTCTACGAAAATCCATAGATGTTTAACCTGATAGTGTTATAAACCATTGACCTGGTATCCTCTGATATATCTCAAATATTACAGACCAGCATCTTCAGCAGCTCTTATAAAGCATTTCATGATGTGATGTGCATTTCACTTTATCCTAGTTTCTACTGCCACAGAAAAAGTTCTGAATTCTTTTCAGCAGAGACAAATTCTGGGAGCTGAGTTATGAGTCACACAGATGGAATGTTTTCAACATGCTTTCTTCCCTTAGTTTCAAAGTATGGAGTACTGCCTGTATCACAAATATCCATTCAGTTATCTTTTGCAATCCTTGATAACTGATATGTAGCATTGACAAAGCTGTCAGCAGTTTGGTTAATACTTAAAATCTTTAGCACCTCTGCATTCAAACTCTGTTTCACAGTGTTTGTCTGCATTTCATAATTACAGAAAACTTAATATTTCTGAAAATCACATATATGCCACTTCAGAATTGCACAGAGACTAATTTTTCTTCAAGATTTTTCTTCAAGTTCATCAAGGATTTGAGATAAAATAGTTCATTGGCCAAAAAGAATCACTTATAAATCAGTCTTCCTGAATCTCTTTGCTCTTTGAAGAATGCTGCAACAACCAAGCTATTCGTTATTAAGACAAACTCTGCCCCATGTCCTTTATCTCAAGACCTGGTTTTGGATCCTGGCTTCAGATTATTGTAAGCTCTGGGTTCTTGCTGGGAGGGAGGGAGGGAGGGAGGGATGGATGGATGGATGGATGGATGGATGGATGGATGGATGGATGGAGCATAGAGGCAACCTTGGGTCAAGGACCTATGTTCTGGGAGGGAGCATTTTTTAGACATTTTTTAGTGTCTTCTCCAAAGAGCTGCAGTCTCAGCTGTGTGTGTAGCCTGTTCTGAGGTTGCTCCGGAGTGTAGAAGTGTTTTCTTCCCTTACATATTTTGCAGTGTTACTGACCAGTTGCAGTCGAATGTGAGACTGAGATAGGGTAACTGCAAGTATTAGAGAAAGGAGACCCAGAAAAAGGCTGTCATGCTGCGAGGAGCTCATTGATTTTCCATCACTTTGGTCTCTTGGCCAGTAAATCAAAAGGCATGAACCTGTTTGTGGACTGACACACACAGCTCTGCCAACTGTTCTGTCAGGAGGGAAGGGCCTTGGAAAGAGAAGGGGTGCTGCAGGTAGGTGGGGATAAGGGAGGTATGGGAAAGGATGTAATTTTCTGGGACAGGGCCTTGATGCTCTTTGCATGGATGAGGACAAAGAAGGTTACACAACCCGAGAGCTAGAATAGTTGTCAGTTTTTCCTGTGCTACAGAACTCCTGCCCTCATCTGTATGCACACAAAAACATAGTTCCAACCACAAAACTACAGCTGTATAGAAAATTGTCTTTTTTTTTTTTTACTGTGTTTCTGTGATGACATCAGACTTAGGTCACATGAACTTCAAGAATTACTGGACGTAAACCTGACCTATCGCGAGGCTAAAGAGACAGATGCTTGTTTAAAATTCATGTGTATTCATTCATGTGCACATGAATACTAGGGCTGTATTAAAACCAAAGACTTGCTTATTCTGTGGATTTTTATTGCCCATATTTTGTTTCTCGAACCACATATTCATAAGCCCTTCCACATAAACATATACTTTCAGACACCTGCATGACTAGAGCAATTTTCAGTAGCAACCTAGAAGAAGGAATGAAACATTAAGACACTAATGCCCCATGGAAAATGAGAAAATATGAACACATTTACCTTGATCCAATTTAGGCCTTGCAGAGTCATTACTCCTCAAATTATATGGCCATTCAAGTCCCTTACATGCTCACATGCATTTTTCTTACCCTGGAAATTTCCCATTGCCTCAGCACTTTAAATTGCATGGGCTGCTCTGAGCTAGCAGTCCTCATTCCTCATCTAGACCATGGGCAGCCAGTGCTAGCAGGCTCTGGGAACAGCTCTGTTTATTCTGCATGACTCAGGATAGTGCTGGCTGTATAGAAATCGTGTAGAAACACTCTGAGTAAAAGTAAAATGACTGACAGGTGTACAAGGAAGCCACTGTGTAATATTTAAGTGTTGTATTTAGTCTTCTGTGTTGCTTTTGTCTCCCTGTTCAAAGAATTGCATGTAAGTGATGGGAGGAGAACTGGTACACAAGCACTTTCCAGGCACAATTCCTGGTATATATGGTCTCTTCCATATTTGGGGGAGTACATTCATAAATCCAAAGGGAAAAAGAACAAGGTGTTTCTTTCCAAAGAAGTTTTTGATCCTGTTGAATTCAAAGGTAAAAAGTGACTTTCACCCAGTTCAGCAGCACTACAGTGGGGTTTTCTTCATTCCTGTGAGATCAGCCTTGGGATGATGCCATGACTCCAGTTCGTGTGGACTCACACTTTTCCAGTCCTGGCATTTGACCAATTTTCTCTTTAACTACATCCCTGTTTTCCTTCTTCCATAATTAACAAAGCTCTGGAGAGGGCAACTCTTCGCCACTTGTAGTCAGCATACTCTAACTATCCTGTTAGAAAACTTCTAGAAAATAGATTAAAATTTGTTACGAAAATAAGTCTTTGCATCGCATATATTAGAAAAGCTGTATACAGTATTTTATATTTAAAATACAATGATTTGTTTCAATTCCTCTATTATTTCTAGTGATTTATTAATTGGTTATGCTCTTTTATGGAGTTAGTAAATTCAGTTTATTTTCATGGTAACTGTATGCTTCAAGATTCTAGATTAGTGGATCTTACCCAGATTTGTATCTAAGGAGGAAAACAAGATTTCTTGCCCATTTCCAATTTCCACCTTGTTTCTCAGGAGCTGAGTGAGCACCATGGAATGCAGTAGCAGAAGCAGTTGCTATGGGGACATATTCTTACAGAGTTGTGTGGAAGTGGTCAGTGGATCAAAAAGTGATTTTTTGCTCCAGCAAAACAGTGGTTTGACTTTTTTCTTAGAAATTAAGCAGCAAATTTGTACTGCATACTTACTGTTTTCCTTAAAAAAAAAAATTATGTACCTGTAATTGTTTTCCATTTCCAATTTTGTTTTAAAATACACGCAAACTGAAATATCCAATTCCAGTAAAAATTCTCATTTGGATTTTGCCTTGTTTATTTTGAATCATCATTTTTTTATCCATTCTGTTCAGGTAATTAGAGATAATTTAAACATCATAAGTCCTCAGTAACTGGCTTCTAACAATTTTAATAAAACTGGTAAGTACCCTACACAATTAATGGGTGCTTGGTTCATGACTAATTTTACTGTTCATAGGTAAGTTCTCTTTGTAGCAATGCATACCATTCTTCTCAAATGGTAGTATTTTGGTCTTTCATCCATATTTGAATAAATCACATTTCTTACATCCTCACCAAAGCAAATACTGAAAAGGATAGTAGATTTGCTAAGTACTACATAATTCTTTCATCTGCTCTGAGTTTTATATTTTTTTTCTGTCAGATTATTTTAAAGCTTGCCATTTTAGCATCGGAGACGTGTGTGTATACAAAGATTATTGATATGTATGTCCTCATGTCTTATCTCTAGGATACATCTCTGGCTGAGGTAAACTCATTCAGTCCAATATCCCCCTCATCAATGATAAACCAGTATAAATTTGAAGATGGGCCAGAATTAAGAGATCTCTTCATTACAGTCGATGATCCTGAAAGCCACATTACAGCCATTGAAACATTTATTACATACAGAGTAGTCACAAAGGTAGGTATCTGTTCATGGTTTAATGGCTTACTTTGATAACAGTTGGCATTTTCACTCTCCCTGCACACCATTCTCTGGGATATTACCAGATTTAAACTTTAATTTTGCCATGAGTTATAGACAACTAAAACTGCATGAAACTGTGCTTCATAATGGAAAAAAATACAGTGTGAGTCTGCACACACACATGCTTAGATTCTTTATGTTGAGAAAATAGTTAATATTTCTTCAAAGGCAAAATGAGTGCTCTGAAGCAATAACATTTTCTGTTGTGATCTTCAGGAGGAACAGGAAACAGCCGAAGGACTGATCCACTTTGAAGGCACTATATTAGCACAAATATTGATGACTTTTGGATCACTTACAGGCTACCAGTCTTACGTCTTGCATAAACATTTCCTCCTACAGTCTTTCAATTCCATTCTTTTCTAATTGCAGCATCCATTAACACATGGATGTTTGCTTCCCATGTACAGTTGCGTGTGATTTCTGGGGAAACGGCCGCAATTCTCTAAAGAAAAAGTAGTATTAGGAAAAAATTAAGTGTATTTTTAGTTGAATGCAAGTTATTTACAGGAAATAAGGAAGAAAGTCAGCCTTGGGAGACCAGCCAGGTCTTCTGAGATTACCAGTAAATATTCTGCAGGCTCCATTTTGAGAATTGCAGTGTTAATACATTTTACTTTGAGGTTTTTTTAAAAGATCCATTTAAAAACAAATTTTCAAATGGGAATTATTCATCTTTAAATAAGAGGAGATACCAATTTGTCATAAAATATTTAATGAGTAGGAAGAGAGCTATCTTTGTTAGGTTGCTAGCAATATTTTTCACTTTATGCCTGTTTCTGTAGATGAGAGAACATTTTTTCTTCAGGCAAGTATGAAAGGGCTGTAAGGTGGATTGGTTTTGGTTTTTTTATCTCTTCTATCCTTTCTTATCATATTTAATTTGGAGTGCTGATTGTTGATGATAAAGTAATAGCATTCCTCCCACATACCCTGAAAAATTTTTATTCAACCCTCAAAAATGTTTAGATTACAAAAACACGTTTTGAGGTTTTTAGAATTTACTTGCATCACGTTATAAATCTCAGTGTAACAATGAATGCTAAATAGCACACGTTAATGAAAACATGGGCTCTTTGTGGCTTGCCTCCAGAAGACAGAGCAGTGGTAAAATAAATCTCACGGTCTGACAGTTTTGTAATCTGTAATAAGCATTTTTTGTAGGCATTAAAGGTTTGTTGGCAAGTTCTAACAGGGGGCTGCAAAACTGGAATCGATGATGGGCCGTAAAATCCATTAAGCAGTGCAGGAATTGTTATTGCTGTGATACGCTGAAGTTTTCATGTTTTGAATGTGAGGATTATTGAGTAATGTCACCAGGTCCCAAGGGCATGTGTCAGCTCTTTGGGCCTTGTTCAGAGTGCTAAAAAATGGACTTTCCTCACTTGTAAATTACGAATCACTTTAAAAGAAGTGCCTTAAAAGTAAAGAACATAACTGTGATTGCTGAAAGAAAAATGCCACACTAAAGTAATTATTGCAATAATTTGGAAACATTGTGGTAAGATAATCATTATATATCACTGCACAAAGTGCAGCTTAGTGCTCACATTTTATTTTCCCCAACAGAACTTGGATGTCTTGCTGAAATAGGATTTGTTAACTCTTCAAGGAGTTGATCATTGTTCTTTAAAACAACAGCAAACCAGTAACAGGGACCAAATAAAATGTATGCATTCCCTCAAGTACTCAGTTTTCTCCAAAATCTAATTTTTTTTTTAATCTGGTATTCTAACCTAAGCCTTTTTTTTCTACTTTTGGTTTTCAGACAACCCGTGGTGAATTTGACTCCAGTGAATATGAAGTTCGAAGACGATATCAAGATTTCCTTTGGTTGAAGAGCAAACTTGAAGAAGCACATCCAACACTGATTATTCCTGTTTGTTTGCTAAAACTTAAGTTATTTTTCTTTGTTTATAAGATGGCTCCAGTTTTATACAGAGATGTTTGAGGTCTTTCTTCAGCTTCTGAAGTTTCACAAAAATATTTTCCTTAGCTTTATATGTATGTGACAAAAATCACATAAAGGTATTTCTTAGGTTTTTAATTGTGACATTTGCAGTAATTTGCAATAATTTATGTCCTTCCTTAGTTGTACTTGTGTTCTTCTGCATAGTATATTACAGGAAAAATGATATGCCTTAGTTGAATATTGATTGCTTTATTTAGTTTTTAGTTTATTGCATGGTGGATTTTACAAGGTATATCTATGGTTTTTAGTAAGCAGAAGAACTACTGTAATAGTCTGAATATTATGCAAATTATACAATATATTTCTTCTTTTTTTTCCTTAGCCATTGCCTGAAAAATTCATAATGAAGGGAATGGTGGAACGATTTAGCGATGAATTCATTGAGACTCGAAGAAAAGCTTTACATAAATTTTTGAACCGTATTGCTGATCATCCAACCTTAACTTTTAATGAGGACTTCAAAATTTTTCTTACTGCACAAGCCTGGGTAAAATGACTTTGGTTTTATTTACAGTTGTGTTGTGTTAGTGGGGTATATCAGGAGCCTCCCTGGTTCAGTATTCAGTAGTGTCATCCCATGGCTTGTTACAGAAGTGGCAGAAGCGGGGAGGGATTTGTGGAATATTCATAACCTCAGATAACCTTCTCTTCTGTGGTTTTGGTAATCATGCACATGACCATAAATATTGCTGTACCTTCCAAAGTTGTTTTCGTTGCTGCATTTTGGATTTTTGTGGCAAATTCATAGTATTTCAACTCTGCATGTTTTTTGGTACACAAGTTTCCAAGATTTGGAGGAAAAGAGTGGTTTTAATTCATTTTTGTTTTGGCATGGCACTGTCTTTTTTTTTTCTTTTTTAAGTTTTACTAATCTCATAAAAGAAGAATACAGGCTTTTCCTGTTGCATTGTTGCAAAATGGGTCCAGTTGCAAATTGGAATTTTGTACTCAGAAAAGCCTGCCTCTGAATTTCAGCAAAGATTATTCCTGCAACATATAAAAAAAATAGATGGATTACTTCCTCCAGTAGGAGCATTGCCTGCTTTTCTCAAAGACTTACTTCTGCAATCATTACCTCTGCTTTCCTGTTCAAAAAGCTAAATTGTAAACTAGCTAACTCACCCTGGGGAGTGAAGGTGTGAAGGTTCTCTGCCATCTTCAGCCATTCTTGTGACACTGTCATACATGGCATTGTTGAAAAAAAAAGAAAAAAAGCACTTTATTTATTCTTTTCAGAGAATTAACAGAAGTACCTGGAAGTAAAGAGAGCTTGTTCTGTCTTTAGGAACTCTCCTCACACAAGAAGCAGGGTCCTGGTTTGCTGAGCAGGATGGGACAGACCGTCAGAGCTGTAGCATCCTCAGTAAGAGGCGCAATTAAAAATCGTCCTGAAATGTTTACAGAAATGAACAATTACATGGAAACATTTAGTCAGAAAATAAACTTACTAGATAAAATAGCTCATAGGATTTACAAAGAAGAAAGGGGTAAGTAGAAAACATGCATCAGTTTTATTTACTTAAGAAATTAAAAAGTAAATTAATTTTCATTGTGGCAGGCAAAATAGTCTTTCCAGCATGCAAGGAAAAAGGGAGATTTCTATGGTCATATTGTGTTTTTCTTTCTGGTCATGTTTTTGACCAACCTTCAGGTTTGAATTAACTTTTTAAGAGGAAGAGTTTTAACGTCATTTGGCTACTTATAAGGAACTTAGAAGAATATTTTAATGTGCTTTTTGGAAAGCTGAATGACCTTTGGTTCTTAACTTTCAAGGGAATGTAGAGTTTTCTGTGCAATCTCATAGTGACGTGAGGCTGTCTTGATTTCAGGTCTCTAAACTTCTCTTTGTTTAGTTTTGTTCTACACCTTCTTTCCATTGACAAAATACATTTTAATTTTTTAATAGCTCTACTGTTGGCCATATTTTTTGTCATGGTAGGCTGTGCCTACTAGAGTTTTCTCAAGAAGGATGGCTTAATCTGAATTGATTCCTTAAGTAAGAACAGTTCACACATCTAGTTGGAATGCTAAGTTACTGACTTTTCCTGAGATGATCCTGCTCTCAGACTGTGTCTGTTCAGTAGAATTTCTACTGGGCAGTACTTGAAGTATTTACTTGTCTATATAACATAATTTGGAGAGTTGTACTTAATAACTGAGTCCTTGAGCTTTCTTGTGCAGTACCAGATCTCAGTGTGTCCTTACTGAATTGAAAGGGCATTATAAAAGAAAAATACATGTTGGTGAAGAGTTCCTATTGATATTGTTCCCTCCAGTGAAAGTAGCTCAGGTCTGTAGGTTCAAGGTATCAGTGCCAAAATATTTCTTGGAAGAGCTTAAGAATTTTGATGTGTTCCCAAATGTTTTAGGTTATATCTTCTTACTAGATTTTCCAAACAACACTTGTCAGAACACTTACGTGCAGAGCCACACTGTTGTAAATAGGAATTGTTGGTAGCTGTGATACAGAGAACATTCCCGCTTGCAGTACCTTAACATGGGGTTCTTGGTTACATCTTCCATAGAGGGGTTTTTCTTTTGTCCAAATAATCTCAAAGTAAACATTACCCTCTTTATGCCACACGGCTGCTTTCATCTTTCTTAGGACATTCCTTCATTATAAATTTAGTAGTGACAAAAGTGCATTTTCAATGCATGACCAACGTGTTCACAGTGTCCTCCCATGAACGGCAGCTTGCCCGTGTTTAGCCCTACGAAGTGGCACAGTGATTTGTGGGCCTTCTCTCTGTTTATGGATTATCACTTGGTCTAGAAACATAAGAGAAGTAACTAATAAGATATCCCTGTATTTAAATTAATAAAAACTACTGAAGGAGATACCTGCCAAGCAGGAGTGAACTTCAGTGTTTCTTCTGAGGTTTTTTGGGACATAACAAAGCTTCTCATTTTAATAACTGAGACTGTATTTTGAATATTGCTATACCAAGAGGCAGAGGAATTCAGGGCAGAAAAAGCAAGTCAGACCAACTGCTGTGGCTCCTGTTGCTCTGTATGAAAACAATATGAAGTAGTGCAGGTCATTGGTGTCTGAATACAGCTGTTCAGGTCTACCTGAGTATGTGTATCATTGTGAAATGTCTGGGGCATTTTTGCTGATAGATTTCTCAAAGCTACTTAGTTACAATACATTAATTGATTAGTTTATTCATAAAGAGTGAACTAGAATTTACATACTTTGGTCATTAGAGCAAATTTAAACATTAGCGTCAGTCTCTTGCTTGGTTCACAGCTAATAGGAAGTTGCAATTAGTGTCACTTAGAGCTCTATTAATGAAGAAAAGAGTAATACATGTGTATGTTCCTTTTAAGAGTATTTTAATGAAATGAAGGAGTATGGCCCCATCCACACGCTGTGGTCAGCATCAGAAGAGGACGTAGCAGAGTCCCTGAAGGGCGTTGCCAGCTGCATCGACCGCTGCTGCAGGGCTACAGAGAAGCGAATGGCAGGGCTCTCGGAGCACCTGCTGCCCATTTTACATGAATATGTTCTCTACTGTGAAATTCTCATGGTAAGGTTTCCTGAAGGACTCTTCATGGCTCTGTACAATTTGGCTTAGTCCAGTGACAATGTCCAGGAGAGAATTTGTAGCTGATGAAAATGACTTCAGAGTCCCTGTATTTACTCAGTACAAAGCATGCACAGTAAATGATACCTGTCGGTTATTGGGGAATCCATCTGGTTCCGTTTCTCTTGCTGGTCAGGCAAGAGGTGACCCTTCCAAATAAGGAGAGCTTGATAGTTTTGCCTGGCAGGCAGCCCTGGGGAGCTGTGATAGGGTGTTCAGTTTTGCCATCTTCAGTGAGCTCTGCATTGTAGCAGTGAGGGTTTGGGGACAGCAGCTGAGAAAGACCTTCCCTGACACTGCCAAAAAATGAACTCATTGAGTAACAGATTGTGTGTGGGAAAAGGAGCTGAGAGGTTTTTCCCTTTCTAGGTCCTCTTGCTAAGTATGTTTTCTCTTTCTGTAACAGCTGGGAACTTCCAGTCTCTGCACCATTATATAAGCATGTGTTAGTCTTTGCCATAAGCTACTGCTCTCAGTTTCCTTTACGTATGTATTTTTCTTACACTTGGGGAGGATGTAAAAAATCAGACTCCAGAGTTGATATAGCCAGTGCTGGTGGATAATCAGCATAATTAAGTAACTGAATTCAGTATGCCATATTTCCCACTTTGCTGCCTACAGAAAGTGGAACATGAGTACAAACTCCTCTTTGTCTAGGTTTTGAGCAATGCCAGCTGCAGAATCTGCTCTTGTGTTACTGCTGGGAACCCAGCTCCTGCTGCAGTGGTTTCTGGGTAGGGGCTGCAAGAGTCTTACAGTCCACGGGTAGAGTGAGACCCAGGTTAACTGAGCCGTTGGTGGCACACTGCAGGGTATTTTTGCTTTCTCAATAAGGCTTAGCTACTGAGAGTTAGGGATTCCTGCTTCAATGGCTGCTGTCTTCAAAAAAATCTTCACAGAAAAAGGGGCCATACAAAATCTCCTGTATCTCTCAGGCCTCATTATTTGCTGGTAGATGGAGGTAGATACTGCTTTGCTTAAAGATCCGAAGAGATTACTCCCCTAGCAATTGCAGGTCATCTTCTCCCCCACTTCCAACGTTATTTTTCAGAATTTCTATGTCTGTTGCCCAGAAGCAATTGTAGTCTTCATGCTACTGAGGAGATACTGCCTACCCATTGCCTTCTGTTTTGCAGCCTCACTCACCTCACCCTCTCTTAGGCTTTCTGTTTTGTGCAGAGCACGGAGAGGTTTCTGGGGACAGGCCAGGATGACTACCTGGCTCTTCCTGCATACCTCACTGTTGCCCACTGCTTTTTTTTTGGCTTGTAGCTTTCTTGATGCAGCACTTGTTGCATACTGCAACACAGTATTAGGCTGCCATGAGACCCTGTCCAGAGGAGAAATCTTCCTTCAGTAGCTCATTCCTATTCCACAACTTTCCTTTCCCTTCAATGATCATGGATTTTTATTTTACTTACTTCTTATTTCCCTATTGCACCTTGGAGAGGGAAATACTAGTCACTAAAATAAAATATCTAAAAATACCCTATGGAGGTCACCCACTAGGAAGCCTTTCAGAGGTGTGTTTAACTCCTCATCGCAGGGACCTTGGTGCAGTTCTGCCAACATCACATGCAAATGTGCAGAACAAGGTGTGATTAAAATAATACAATCCTTGTATTTTCCAGAGAGTTCAGCCTGTAACTGGGAAAAGAGTTGAATTCATAGCTAAAATATTTACATCTGGACCAGCCCCTTACTAACAGACCCACTGAGCAAATCTGCTGTCCCTCGGGGTAGAAATTACAGCATTAATTAGTTATGGGTCCACATAAAATTATTTGTGGGTTTTGTGGCAAGGTACCATTAAGTGTTACACAAAAAACCTGTAGAAGTATAATAATATGTTTTAAAAATACAGTGCCTTTGTTTGCCATTAGAAGTCAGCACTTGTCTATACGTGGAGCACATTAATATGAAACTAATTGATTTGATCTTGTAATTTAAAGTGTATGTGTGATAAATGTTGCCAAGCAGTCATTAAAAGTTTTAAGAGGCAGAAGAAACAGGGAAAAAAGAGAAAATATTTGTATTATAAAGAAAAGCTGTACCAGACATTTGTTTTGCTTCTGTGCTTCCAGCTAAACATTTTCTGTATTTATCTAACCAGAAGATTCCAAGGTATTGATGAGCATTCATCTATATTGCTGATTTGTTTCTCAGAAATGCCCAAAGTCAGGTCTACCATTTTTTATTAGCACTTACCTGTTCAAAAAGAAACATTGAAAAAATATTTGAAAATTAAGCTCTTAAATTATTCTATCATGTTTGATAAAGTGTCAAGATTTCAGAGAGAACTCAGTCAAATAAGAGAGCTAGAGAAGGTAGAGCTGCTGTTGCCCTGTGCTGTTTCAACATGCCATATGCCAGAGGTGAATACTGAACATCTCTGCAAAAGAAGCAGTAAAACCAGTTGTGGCAAGGTAATGTAAAAGAAGGTTTTGAGATTTGTAATCATATATGTCCTGCTTCAGAATTTTTTTCAAAAAGACTAAAGCCTTGCAACACTTCTGCAAGTAAGCATACCTGAGTGTGCTTTTACAGATGAGGAAGCTAAGACAAAGAGACATTTGTAAGGCTTCATCAAGGTCTTGGCACAAATGAGCATTAGAAAGGGAAATTTAATCTGTAATACTGTTCCTGTCTTGTAGCTTAGCAAGTAATATTCCTTCCCCTTTCTAGACATTTTTTTTTTTTACATTATCTTAAAAACCCAATACCTGTAACATAGTTTCAAAGGAGGTAAAAATTACATATGCTGAAAATAAGCACATATATTAATGGCAGAAAAGCTATCATTCCTACAGTACCTTGATCTGATTTTTCTGGGGGTTTTTTCTGATTTGCCAGAACTATATTTGGCACTTACTAATTGGCACAAATTAATATTAAAGGTTAAAGTCGCGATTTCAGTAATGCCATTTCTAGTAATTCTGCATTATATTTTAAATTTTACTCAAAGAAAATACTTTTGTTCATGACATTTGGCAAACTCATGTTGCTGTTTTTAAATGAATATATTTCAAGTTAAGCTGATACCAAGTAAACTGCTGTAGCAGTTCTCCTTATACAACTGGCAGTGATGTTGTGTATGGCAGATTCCTGTGGCACTGACTGTGGATTTAGTGAGATTATTGAAAAATCTGTAAGATAAAATACAGGTATGGAAAAATATATCTTCATGATTTTAATTTTTTTGAATGAAACGTATGTCAAAATAATTAAACAGTATAATTTTGTGATCTTGTTTATGAAATAGCCACATTATTTGATGGTTTTCTGAAAGAGCTAAAATTTGGTGCAGTTTACTTCTTTTTTTTTTTTCCCTTCCATACTAAGGGTGTTTTGAAAAGGAGAGACCAAATTCAAGGCGAGCTGGATTCCAAAGTTGATGCTTTAGCCAATAAAAAGACAGAAAAGGATCTGGTGAGTATTTTCAGAAACCCAGGCTGTTGCAGGCCCTACTGTAAGAGCAGGAGATGTGCAGAAGGACAGAAGGACGTGTGTCCTCTGAGGCCATGTGCTGGGACTGGGTGCTGTCGCTGCCCCTGCCCGCTCTGCGCCAGGCAGAGGCCGTCAGGAGAAAGGCAGCACTTCAGTCGCTGGGCTGCTGAAGAGAAGGGCTGGTCGTGGTGGGGGCCCCTGGCCTTCCTCAGCACAGGCTGCACCACAGCTTATTTGTAGCTTTTCTGTTTGCTTCCACACTTGGAGTTAAAAGAAAGTAACAGTTGCTGCAGTGCTCTTGTAGGTGCTGCTTCATTGATGTAGGAGAGGTAGAGGAGGTGATTAGAATCAGTAAAGCTGTTGATGAAACATATTTAAACTAAAATGTTCTGCATTCTGTTCTTTCAGGTTTCTGTTTTTTTCTGGCTGGGTCCAGGGATATTTTTTCTGCTTCCAGTATGAAACCTTTGTTCATTCTAGTGAAGTCAGACTGGAACTGGTACCCCATGGGGATAGGCATCCCAAATACCATCAGCAAGGCTCAGCAGCCAATTAAAAACAACTTCTGGGATGAGAATTGGCAATTTTAAAAATTTCTGATGTACAGTGTAAATAATATGTAAAAATGACTAATAACTTTTTAGTACATTAAAGGAGAAAATCTGTTAACATTTCAGATACCTTTTATTAGGTTTGTTGTAATTGGTTTCCATGTAAAGATGAGCTGTTTAGATAGTTCATGGCACTCAGAGTGCATAATTTCTTTTGATTTTTTGGCACGGAGATGAATAAATAAGAATATATTGCTGATCTCTGGTATCTACAACGGCTATGGTATATTATATAACAATTTGCCTCTGTGTACCGCAGTGGGACATTAAGTGAATATCTCTGGGTTTGGGTTTTTTTTCCTGAAGCAGAAATTCTGTTTACTTACTGCCTTTGTGTTCTGTAACTTGTTTTTGTTTTTCTACTTTCTTGGCTGTTTCTCCTGTCCATTTTTCTTAGTTTGAAGCCTGAAGCTCTTATAAAATGCACAGAGGATGATGAGTTGGGGAAGCTCTCTAGGCTGGGAGTGGGGTAGCCATGCAGGTGCATTCAGTGACAAATTCAGCTCCAGCTCGTTAGCAGCCAGACTCATTGTTTACTGTAGAAAAGACACCACAGCCTGGCAGGACGTGCCATCTTTTCAGGATGCATTTCTGTTACAATCTGATGGAGTTCTTAAGACAACGTGCATGCAACTCCCTTTTCCTGAACTGTTACAAATAAAAAAGGAATATTTTAATTTTAGCATAATATTGATCATACCATGTTGATTTGATATTGACAATGGTTTACTCCATCTTGAGATGTTTGTACTTGCTTCCACCTGGATTTTGAAATCAGTTTGCCCAAACTTATTTTTTTCACTGTGTATATGTTTCCATTTACAGTTTGGTAATGTCTTTGGACACTCTGATTACCCAGGTATTCAGATCTGTGCTTTATCTTTGAAACCCTCTATTTCTTACTAATTTCAGAGAATTCTGTTTTTGAAAGCCTGGTTCTCCTTGCAGTCTCAGAAGAGCAGTAAAACAGATGTCTGTTAGTTCAATCTGATAATAAAGTCCTGTGTTCTCTAATTGAGTGGCAGCTGTATCCTGAAGACTTTTTCTTAATTAGAAGCTGAAGCCTTTTTGTAGTAAGGATACTTTGGCAACAGAGAATGGTGTACTGCTATTTTTAACCATTCAAGTGACTTGGTAATTTTTTTAATATGTTTTCATTTTTATTATGCGTTGAAATATTTTTCTGACACTTCTAACCAGACTTATTTCATAACAAAAAGTGGTCATTACACAGGTATGTTATTGGAATGGGTGTCAGGCACCAAAGTTTGGGTGTATTTGCACATATCTTTCCTAAGCAGAACTCCTGTAGCTTCTAATGATCTCATAGATGTCAGATTGAACTTGTCTGTGCAATCTAGTAGCCCGAAATTTTGCTGACAATGAGTGGCATGAACCCTAATCTCATTTGAAGTACATTTCCACCACAGATAAGGAGTCTCAGACTGTCATTAGAGCTGATAAAAGGCTGTGAGATATTTAGCATTAGTCATGGCAAACATCAAGTGATTTAACAAACACAAGGTTGTACAGCTGAAGAATGCAAAACATCCCTAAGGTCAGTGCAGATGAAATAGGCTGGAATTGCAAATTAAACCTTATGGGACATAAGGCTCATTGGCTGGGGAAAAAAAAAGTTTTCTTGAGCTGTGTTAGAAAGCTGCATGTGCTGCTTGCTGCTACAAAAGCCAAAACCTTGGTTTCTACTCCAAAATTGGTCCACAAATGAGGCAGTTGTTCAGGGTATGGATGGTTTGAAGACTGTAATTTTGGATGCAGGCTCTGACAGAGAGGTTGAGCAGGACTTTGTTACCCTCCTGCTTATCCAGACATTTCTTACCTGCAGTGCTATGGCTGTAAAGATATGGGATATGGTGGGATATGCTGCTCCATGACTTCCACACTCCATCCTGAAGGTTACACAGCAATGCTAGTGTACCCCTCTATGGTTTGGGCATTTTTAACAGTTTTAGTCTTGTCACTAGGGCTGATAATAATTCTGAAAAAGGTTGGTATAAATGTGCTCTGACAGAGTGAGATAAGCATTAAATGCCAATTTAAGGATTCTAGTGTTCAGGCTTGAAACTGAGTAGTAAAGAGATGAAATGCCGAATCTATTACATTCTGAATATATTTTGTGTTTTAACTCCAGGCTAAAAAGGGGTTAGTATCACCAAGCTGTAGGATTAATTCACGTAGCAGATAGAAATTCATGCTATTTTGCATACATAGTGAGATAGTGTAAAATGCTGTGTCACGTACCATGTAATTTGGCTGCTGGGCCAGGTCTCTTTGACTACAGTCACACGGTCCATGTCTGGTAGCACTCTGCCCTAGCAATGCCTGGCTCCCACCTTCCTGTGCTCTGGTCCTGTGTCTGGTTAGCGCTGTGCTGGCCTCTGGCCATCACTGATGGGAGATGTCATTTCTCACACTGGCTGCCTCGGTGAGATGAGTGTAAAAAAATGGGTTCAGAATCCCGTTCAATTTGCAGGATCAGTTGTAACAATTTACACCTTGTAAATGAGGAACACACTAGGTAGTTGTTTTTCTTAAGTCCAAGCATTCTTTCATTTCTGCTCTCATGGTAGCTAAAGAGAGTAGCATTGATGGGTTTTGAAAAAGTAGACCTTGAACATCTCTACTTGACATGGTGATGTGGCTTAATGTTGCCTTTAGACCTTAAGTCCAACCCTTGCCTTAATACAACACATGGTTTCTTTGGGGCTTTAGAGTGGGATGTTTAAATGGCATATCCAGGCAGAGTTGTGTAACAGTCTACCTGTCCGTATCATATTCTGACTACAATATGGAAGAAATTTGTAGTTCTTAGAAAAGGCTAGACAAAAACAAGCTGCTAAATAACTTACGTAAAGTTACAAAGTTATAAAGAGCGAGGTAATGGGAAGCTGCTGCAGCCAGGACTTCTAAGTCAGACAAGTTCTTTATGTGTGTAGACTAGCGCATTCCCATATAGGAACTTTTTTTTTTTTT
Source organism: Donacobius atricapilla (assembly GCA_013397315.1). Taxonomy (NCBI): domain Eukaryota; kingdom Metazoa; phylum Chordata; class Aves; order Passeriformes; family Mimidae; genus Donacobius; species Donacobius atricapilla. The sequence continues at coordinate 1,065,873 of WBMY01014150.1, forward strand.
TTTTTGCAAAAGCACAGAATGGATTTAACTGCGTTTCCTACTCTAAATCATCTTCAAAATGTCATAATTTTTCAGTATTCTGTGTGCATTCATTTTTTGGTATTTGAAGGAAAGGCAATTAGCATGGAACATGGTCAAAATACCAAATCCAGTTGTCTGTAATTCTATTAAAGATAATTCCCCCACATTTAAATTTTGGATTAACCTTTTCATTTTGAATGCAGTGTTGATAGTTGAAATTACCCTTGTCTGTCGCTTGATCTGGTCTGGCCAGATAACTGAACTTGGGATTTTCAGTAAAGTAGAAATAGTATTTTTTTAATTTTGTTCCTCATTAGTAACCAGTATTTCATTAATCTAGAAGTGTGGCAAAGAAAATCAGTGCAGAAATCAAATCTAACTAAAACTGTTTATTATTGACAGTGGATAATATCGATTCAGATGAAATTTTCAGTTTTACTAGCTCGGGAGTTCTTGGCTTCTTTAAGAGCTGAAAGGGATCCATGTTCCGTGACCGTTTCAGGCAGTGTTTGATGACTGACTTTGTGTCTGATGGCAGCATCACTGCTGTTGCACTCGATCACTGTTCTCCCCTGCATGGTCCAAGCTGGAGGCTGTGCACCCAGACCTTCCATGTCTTGCTCTGAGTTCTGACCTTTGGGTGTTCTACCAGGAGCGTAAGCATTCCTTAAAAATCCTGGAAGTTAGTCCTGGAATTCTGAACTTCCTATCAATGGAAACACCAACTCTGTAGAAAGCAAAAGTAGCTCTCCAACTTTACACAGGTGTGGTATGAGGAAGAAACTATTTGCTTTATGGCAGAATATAAGGATTAAGAAGAGATGTATGGAGCCTGAGTTGCAATGGAAACAATTTGAGGAATTAATTTTTCCTGCCTGATGTTCCTTATTTTGGTGGTGCTTGTGCCTGCCCTCCCTCCTGCTGCAGACAGTGGCTCTGCAGACCCGTCTCTGCAGCAGATGATTTTGCACTGTAGCCACAGAGATGTGCCTCATTCAGTGACCTGGTGCCAGCCAGAACAGACACAGCTGATTAGTAAATGACAGTAGGTAACTGAATTACTAAGAAGACCAGAAAAACTCATTAATCAGGGCTGCTGTCCACTTACTCCCATTAGCTGGCAAGTCAGTTTGTGCATCTACAGTAATTAGAAGCAAGTAATGTCTGTAGGGTAGCCCTCAAGGTTTTGGGTCCTGGATTTCTGTCAGAGTTTCTTCTCTGTAGAAGTCCTTTCATTTTATTTCTTTCTCTGCTTCTATATTTCTTTTTTGCTCATATGGTCACACACAGTTCCACAAGAGAAGATGGTAATGTGACAGGCAAGAAATCAGAAAGTTTGTGATTTTGATTTCTGCTGTCTCATCCCCATTCTTTTTCTCCTGTTATCAAAGGTTCTGTCAGGATTTTCTCTTTTTCTGGCCAAATCTAATTTGTACAATTGATTATGCTTCAGGAAAGCCCTCTATATTTTTCTTTTCTGATGCATTAATTCAAGTGCTAGTGAAGAGGTGCCAGAGTCTGTAACTTCTCAGCAAATAAAAATATCTCCAGGAACACTTTTATTCTCGTCTATATTTTCTGTTATTAATATTTCAGAAATTTTAGTAAGTTATTAATTAAGAACTGATTTTAAATTTATCCCTGGGGAAAGAGTTTTTTTGCAAAGTTAAATACCAGCCTTGGTTCTGCAATTCTCTTCATCTCCACTATAGTCAGTTGATTTCAAAAATGGTGAAATGGTGATTTTCCTAATATTTTTTAATGTTTACAATTAATATTTAGTTCTCAGAAGAGATTGGGAAACTTGAAGACAAAGTTGAACGTGCCAATAATGCTCTGAAAGCGGATTGGGACAGGTGGAAGCAGAACATGCAGTGGGATATGAGATCAACATTCACTAACGTGGCTGAGAATAATCTCCATTATTATGAAGAGGTAAAACTTCCTCACAAAAATGTTATTTTTTCATTATTTCAGTGAAGAAGTCCATAGGTTCTTTGTAAAGAGGAATTTTTGCATTTTAGTTCAAACATTTGGTAGCTTTGGAATCAGTTTCTGTGGGAATAATGAGGCAGTTATCCTTAATTTGACAGATTTCAAGCACAATATATTTTATTGTGCCCAAGTCGTTGATCCTGAGTTCATCATCGACAGAGGGCACTCTTGTTTTACTAACCACAACAACTTGGAACATGATTTTCAGTTCAATGTCAGCTGCTATATTTCAGTTTGGAAACATTTTGCCGTGAGAGCAAGAAGAAGCCTTCTGGAAGGCTCAGACCTGTATGAGGAAAACCTTTCGGTGTGATTCCATCAGATTTTTATTTTCAGCCCAAATGCCGCAGGTAATATTCTTGGTAAGAATTTCCAAGAATATATGCTAGGAAGGAGAATTTGAAAATACGTAACAACATGCATTAAGCATTCTTTGAAGTTTCCTCATGGGGACCACAATGCTGATTGAAATGCGCATTTTGAAAATATCCCAGATGTCTTGAAGTTTTTAAAATAATTTCTCCTTACTTTTGGGGAAAAGAAACTGGAATGCACTGAGCCATCTTTTAATCATAAATTAGTCATTTTCACAGATATATTTTGGTACCTGTAACTTCAGTCCTCTAGTCTGAGCCTGTTAGCCAATGGCAGTGCTCTGATTTTACAAATCATTTTGTTAAAACATAATTGAAAAGACAGAGCTCTTGATCATCAAGTCTAATTAATTAACATGCAGTCTGTGAGATGCACGGATATTGACAATCTGTTGTTACGTATTAAGATCAAAATATTTTCAGAAATCAGGCACAAGCTTTTGGCATCCTCTAACATTGTCCCCATTTATTGATAGTCTCTGACTTCTATAGCAGCAATATGTATGTTAAAACAATGCTGAATGTATTAGAATATTTTCTTTGTGAATGATTAACTAAAATATAAAAATAATTATTTGATTCTTTTTCATTTCTAGAAATGCTTTTTGCTGAATTAGAAGTTTAATTCAGAACACCAAAGTTCATATTGTACATGAAATTATTAAGCCACAAACTACAGAAAATTATTCAGCTATTTCTGTAATTGCCAGAGGTTCTTCTTAAATAGCCTCCGAAATACCAGACAAATTGGTTTATACTGAGACACAATCTTTTGTTGGGGCTTTTCTTGAATATTGACATCTTCATTTAATGGGTTTGCTGTTACATCTTTCTAGATCTACGTTTTAGGAAAAGCACCTTACCTTACTACAGCAGTAATAAGCAACATTGTGTTAGCTGTATCACTCCTTGTTTGCAAAGTGAGCACTTACCAATTTCTTTCTGTTTTATCAGAAAATCATTATCTAATCCTGATATTCAAAAGAACTTGATAAAGTTAATCTTTTGATTAGGAGTTTTGACCTAAAATACATTTATTTAAGACCTGTGGTTAATGGTGATGGTTAAGTATTAGAGAAGTTATTACTGATTACTGTCAGAGGCCTATGTATCTCAAACTACAAGTGTGTATTCCTGAAAGCAGCGGGAAAAGAAGCTCTGGCATCTGCTCCTGCTGTTTGGCAGTGAAACTTTAGGAAGGGAATTTCAAAAACCTTAGAAGCAGAATATTATTTTTATGCTTTCAGTAGGAAAGAGAATCCAACCTTAAATGGAATAGTTTGAGTCTGACTCGTTAAACTCATGCACAAACACAGTGTCTGTCACAGCATTTTTCACTTGTTCAATTATTACTTGCTTCATTAGCATTCTTTCACATGTCTGAAATTACTCAGACTTTTGATGCATCATTTGATGCTTACTAAGCCTTTTCTTGCTGTAACATCGCTCATGTTATTTCCTGCCTTTTCTCTTCCCCAAAGCATGGTCTGTGCATTTTCCCAGGCACCATGGATGCTACGAATGTGATTCAGGTGCCCAGTTCTTCTGTCCGGCTCCTATGAGAAATCATCTTCTGCTTTCTAACTTAGTGACTACCTGCTTCTCATCCTTTCCACAACTTCCCCTGTGCCTCAGTTAAACTATTCTTGCCTCTCCATTAACAGTGTCCCATTCTCTTCTCTACAGCAGCATTTCACTGTGCTTTTCATTATTCCCCTTGCTGACTGCACTTCCCAGGCACACAACCAAAGAAAGAGTCACTTCTGTTCATGGTCATTCTCTGCATCCCTTAAATTTTGGGAACCACAGAGTAATGAGAGACAATCTTGTGTTTTCTGATGGCTGCTGCAGTAGAGTGCAGTCCTTTCAAACTGTATAAAGCCCAAGCCAGTGTGGTCAAAAACAACATAGCAGCATGTCAAAGTACACTAGAATTTCTAAAATGTCATTTCATCTTTGTCACAATTTGGGCAAAGAATATGAACATATATTTGTTTGGGTTTTTCCTTAATTGTAGTTGCCTCAGGACTGCTGTCAGCTTGTCAAGCATCACTTAGCTAGCATAAAAGAGTATCTCTTCCTTAAGCTGAATGAATGTTCACGTTAATTAAGTGTTACTCTAAAGTGCTACCTGTAATTATGTGTCTCCAGATTTACAAATTTAAGAGTTATTCCTGTAGTCTTCCAGTTCATTGGCTATCTGCATTTATTTTACTTGAATAAGAAGTGTTCCTGTGTTTCTACAACTGTTTTGTGTCTCTCAATGCTGTGGTAACAAAGACATGAATAAAAGCCCAGTGTTGCAGATTTACAGGGTGCTCCTGTGCAGGCCTATGAAAACGAAAGCTTTCAAGTGATAATGTGCAAGCTTTGTTATAATATATTTAAAATAATTTAGAAGCCAAGAATTACCATGACTAACCAATCATTTGGTATTCCTGTAGCTGGTCTCATTGGTTCATACAGTTCTGTACTTCCTTTCCTCTGGAAAAGAGTTAAATACATCCTTAAGTCTCTCTGTATTCCACAAAGTCTTAAATCCAAAAAAATACTGTACTAACAATGACAGTAAATGCATGGCTAAAATAAGGAGGACTTTCTGAAACAATACAAAAAGGTTTTAATTTTTAGAAGTTCATAGATTTACTACTATTCCTGAAGTAAATAGCATCGATTCAGCATGTGTTAACACTGTACCATTTATTTTATTCCTTTTCATTGTGCCTTAGTCATGACACCATTGTCCAACAGCTTAGTCCAAAAGAGATATCTGCCAAACAGCTGGAATCACCAACTGTCCACAGGGGGGAGTTTTCATCTGAGAAACTGATTGTCACCATGAATATTTTCATTAATTTAGAAATAGATATTCTAAAGATGCAGCATTACTAAACCCAAAGCAGGATACAGAGTTAGTTGTGGTGCTGGCAGTGTTATTTAGCTGGCAGGTTTGAAGTGTTGCTGCTGAAGACTAGCAGAACCAAACCAGGCACTGTTGAACTCTGGCTTCAAAGAGCAGAAGCACTTAAACGTATACTAAATTTGTCCCTTTTTTCTCATGTGTTTAGTATAGCTAATATATATGCAGCCAAAGAATTTTGGTAACTTGTTCTTTTCAGGAAAACCACCAGAGTAAGTGCTAGGTTTTACAGGCCAACTCAAAGACTAGTTAGACATCGTAAATCCAGCAAATATACAAGAGTTTGGGTTTCCACTGCTTGTTGGGTACTCCAGGAAATGCTTACAGATCAGTGTTTTTTCCTAATCTAGGATGATAGTTAGTTTTGGCATTGAAAGAATGTGTTTTTTCTTGAGCATGGATGAACCTTTCTTTGAAAGAATAGCATTTGATTTTATTTATCACATGTGAAATTAATCCTGTTAAACCCTTGCATCTTAATCAGATAATCAGTTACCTTTGATATAGTCAGATTCTTGTTGGTATTGGCACACCTCACTATTTTTCAAAAATATAAATAATTTCCTGATTTTCTTAAGTATTTCAAGCACAATTTAGTATATTTCTGACCTAGGTTGTACAGGCATAAATTGATTCAAAAGATTCATTAGGGCAAAATAATAGTTATTCCCCATTACAGCAACTTCCCTCTAACGCCAAAGCTCTTATGTACCTCTTGGTCTTGTAAAAGCTGTAGAAAAAGAGATGATATTTGTTATTTGCCCTAGAGGCGTCTGTAGTGATGCATTTAAGCAGTCATTTGGTCGTGTAGCAGAAAGTTGGCTGCTCCTGCGTGTTGATTCCATCCTGCCTTAGCCATGCCTGGGAGTTCAGCTACCAAACTTCATGAGATTTTCAAAAGTTCTATAATCTGCGCCTGTTTGTCCCTGTGCATGTCACTTCAAAGGCAGATCCATCTTTGAACCCTCATTCATTTCAGCCTTTATAAAATTTTTTTAAAATCATTTCGGGAAGACCTTTTTTACAGTGGGAATTACTATTTCTGTGCGGTCTAGTTTTTGTTTCCCTGAACACAGAAATCATGAAAATATTTTCTGTTTCTCTCAGACACAAACAAGACCTCATTTTCAGATTCTACTCCAAAAAATGCCATCATAAGTGCTACTTTTAAGGTATCAGCCACGGATAACTGGGAACTGGAACAGAAACACACATGGCATGTGACACACTGCTTCTGCTAGTATCCTTACTATATCATCTATATCTCCTTTTTTGTTATATATGCAATTATACTATGTGAAAAACTTTTTTCTAAGAATGGTGTTGCAGAATAGATATGTGTCCTCCAGTAGTAATCCATATATTTTAGGTAAAGTAGTCTTATTTAAGTTCTTGCTATTTCATACTGTGTATTTAGGCTTTTTTATGTTTTCCATTGGGCTTTTACGAGTAATTGGATTATGAATTTCAATCCTGAGCAAACACATTTAATTTATTCAGTTTGGATTTTCTGGGGTTTTTTTTCCTTTCTGACTCCTGTGTGAAAACTGGCTGATCCTCTATTTAGATCTCCATTTTCAACCTCCCAGGAGAATGGAGTAAAATCATTCTGTAATAATGTTGAAGTATACATCACTAACAAAATGTCGTTCATGCAGTTCATGCCTCACAATATGAAAAGCTTGAGCCTAAGGCACAGAGACCTAGTTTTGTTTTGGTGATTAATTATAAAATTTGTCAGCTGTAGCAGCACTGTGATGTCTGACAGTGAAATGAGCCACCACTGCTCTTACATTTTGAAAAATGTGTTTTGGTTATATAAACAGGGATAAATTAAAAGCTGAATAACTTGTGTGAAAAAAATGCTTTGCATCTTTGTCTGGACAGACTTACGTAGATCATATCTATCTGGTTAAGCAATATATTGTGATTGCATTTTAACACGTGCAGCTTGGCTCAATGTTGCAAAGATAACACAAAGCCATTTTCACATTGCAGCCAGCGCTGATACATGTATTTTAATTCACATTACTGAAATTACAGAATAACAAAACATGGACTTACATGGTAATTAAATTAAACTGTAGTTCAGAAAAAAATCTGTCATTGCCAGTGAAAGACGCTTCAAAAAAACATGATGTTTTCTTGTACCACACCTAGAAAAAGCTTAGAAAAACAGCTGTGCCTTGCAGCTTTCTAGGATGGTAATCCAGGGTGGGCTCTAACAAACAGAATCTGATGAGTTTGAGTGCCACAGTGAAGACACATTGCTAGCAGCTGCCTCACTGACATTTCAAAACCAAGAGGCCACGTTCCAGCTCAGGCCTCTCAGATAGACTCAGCTGCCACAGTGTCACATAAAGTATGGGAGAATCTAATGATCAAACTTAAGGGCTTTTTAAAAAAGGTCAAAAAGACCTTTTAAATCAGAAATCAGTTTTCAACACTTGCAATTCATTGTTCAGGCTGGCAGTATCTTCACTGTTTCTCCCTGGTGTACCATTTCAAAATAACATTTCTCCAAGAAGTCAATGAAGAAAGCAAATTTCCACATGAATCTTACCCTGTTAGTCCTCTCTTCTCACAGGAATTCAAACCTTAGCTATACTCTGAACAGCAGCATAATGTTGTTGTGTGCAATAGCAGCAGAAGTTACTTGGGGCTTTTGTCAGCAAGATCAGAAGAGCAAGACCAGGGCTGTAAATTCATGGTATCCATAGTCTAGGGGACAAAATGTGAGTAACAGGAATGATCTCTACCGTGCCTGATAAAAGCCAAAAACCTGTGCAAAAATAAGCTGATACTTCTTTGTGATCTTTTAGCTCAGTTGGCTGTTTAACTGCACTCATTGTCTTGCAGACCCACATGTTCTACTTTCTTAGGTCTTCAGAGACAAAGCTACTGCTGACTTTTTTCTTTTTCTTGTTACTTTTGTCACCCTTAATTTTATGAGTATCCCTGGTTCTGTATCGTTGTGTCTTCATGGATTCCCCCAGCTCGAGTCATCATGTGTGTATTCTTTGTTTTTCTCTTTGAGCTTATATTTAACATTATCAGATCCTCCCACTCAACTGCTTACACACAGACATGCAGTTATACCAGGACTTAGCTCTTCAGTGGAGTATGATTAAATCTCCATATTTAATGGCAGAGTTTGGAAGTCATTCACAAGAAATGTCTAATGGAGTTGGGTGGCTGCAAGTTCAAGCAGGGTCATTTCCATGTCTCCTAAGCAGTGAGAGATGGGTACGAGGTGTTTCAATGAGCTAGGCTTAGCAAGTTGCTGTGGCTTGAATAGTTTATGGCAAAAGATTTCAGTTAGGAAATTACACTGTTCTCAGGCACTGATTTAATTCAGAGTTCAGGTAAATTATGTGTGCTGTCCAAGTTTTAAAGAAATATTTCCTGGGAAATTTCAGAAGATGTATTTATGGCATATAATAAAGACTCTTCATGAAAAAAAATTGTGTAGAATAAGTAGTAAATCAGCTGTATTGTCAAGAACAATAGGTATGAATGTATAAGTCAAAATTTTGTAAGAACATTTCCATTTCAAGGGCTTTTTTCAATAGCATCAGAACAAGGAAATTATTGCAAGCAATTTGCCTGTCCTGTTCTACTAACAGGAAATAGTAGAAACCTGGTGCATTGGATAACAAGCATCAACTCACTACAGGTTACCTCGTGATAGCCTTGCCATGGCTCTCAACACTAATTTATGATTGAGAATGGCTTACTAATCTGCCAACACTCATTTAAGCCAAATTGAACCAAAGTCATTAGGGGATTTCATTGTTTTTTGGGGTTTTTTTTTCCATTTTACTGCCCACAGAATTGATGCTTTAAATAAAAAAAAATAGTTTTTACGATTGTAAATGCATTTTTCCACAAGCTGATATATACCACTTGTAAGGATAACAATTTCCCTACTCCCAGCCCCTGCCTTTCTGGTTCTATTTTTTCCCATTACTCTGGGGAAAAATGAATTCTCTCCTTATTTAGGAAAAAAAATGGTTTAATTTAACTTGGAAGGAAAATTGGGTATACATTAGGAATCCACAGAGATTACAAGGGAACAGTGCCTGACAATGTGCTTTCTATTTGGAAGAGATCTTTGCCTGTAACTAAAGGAAGAGACTAAAGAAGAGCATAATTAATGTTAGCATCTTCCACGCTACAACGTACAATTACAGTGCTCACAGTGTGTGCTTGTCATTATGTAAAATTGACCTTTACAGCTCACTCAGCATGTTAGCTAACATTTTGCATATCACTGAGCTGCCTAGGAAACCGTATTTTGCTCTTACCATGGTCCTACAAAAGCAGCTTGTGACAATGTGTATGTATTCTGCTATTTTTTTTATTCGTTTTCTTCTTGGCTAACAGTTTACAGACATCTCTCTGCTGTACTCATATGTATGTGTTTGGTTTTTTTAAGTGCCTTGCTACTTGGGAGTCCTTCCTAGCATCTCAAACAGTGGATCTTCAAGTGGACGAAGATTCTGAAGACAGGCCTTGAATAGTATCTCTGCTTGATCTCTGCCTTTTCCATGCAATTTCTCCCAACCAAAGTGCTTTATATGAGATCAGATACATTATTAAATTTAACTGTTAAAATCAGTGAAATGCAGGCAACAGCTTATTGAACACTCAGGTATTCTAGTCCTGAAATACATTTTGAAACATGCTATATATTGCTTTATATTGCTTAGCTCTGGTTTTACATATTTTTATGTATTTGCATACAATTGTTTTCATAGATATTGTGTAATTTTGATATAAAGTATTTTAAATATGTAAAAATAGCTCAATTTTAATAAAACACCGAATAAGGAAAGTTTGTCATTAGTCTGTATCCTAGTCTTTTTTAGAAGTATTTTGGTATTTTAGCATGCTTCTTAGATTCTCTTTCCTGAGTAATTTCTTGTACTTGTAGAATTACGTTACATAGTCCTCAAGGACTAGGATTTCAGGATTATTTTAATAGATCTTGCTAGTTGGCCAGTGGCAACATAGGACATAAAGATGCCAGACATTTTCTCTGAGATTAATGCTGCTTTAAAGTGTTGATCATTTAGTTTTCAGTTTGCAGTATTTACATGTTTATTAGACATTTTCAGTTTGACATTTTTTTAAAGTATAAAGAAAAAAGTGGCGGTTCATGAAACAGACTGTACAGTGATACCATTAGGCACAGCTCTGATCCTGCCAACACAAGAACTTCCATTTGGAGTTTGAAGGGTGAAACCTGCTCCCATGGCTGAGCCTCCGGTAGTCCTTCTTTCCTCTTTAGATAGTCAGTGTGAAGAGAAGGGGTTAAAAAAATTAGAGGTTTGCATTAAAATGATCAGCTGATTCACTCATGCAATATGCATTAAAGGCTTCCAGTCACTGAATTATTCCACCCAAAAGGTCCTCCAGTCTGCCAGCTGTAGTTTCTGCAGTTCTCCCTGGTGGTTATGGTCTGAGCAAGCCACAGGCTTTACATGGAAAGAATGAGGTGCAGGAATCAGAGACTGCCTAACCAGGGCTCTAGCCTTGCAGAAGAGCGGGGCTTCAGCCATCACCTGCACCTCTTGTGGTGGCATTTTGTGAGCTTGCTCTGGTCAGCCACCTAATGACTGCAGGAGATGATTCCAGAGCACATGGCTGCTGCTCCTGGGTGGCCATGGACCCTTCTAAGCTGGGCAAGGATGTTGTGGCTTTGATCTTAAAAAACACATATTGCAAGTAAGACCTGGAATACACCATGACCTTTTCAGCAAAGTTTGGAAAAGTGCTCTCATGCTGCCCCCATGAATTAGTAGTGAAAGCTCAGCTCTTTTCATCTATGAAGTGTCAGTTAAGATGCTCCTGAAATCCTGCAGGGAGCTTGCATCTCTCCCAGTGTGGGCCACTCCCCGTGCAGAGGTGAGTCTGTGCTAGGAGGGCAGTGCTGTGCTGAAGGGCTGTGCCTCACAGGGTCTTCTCCAGCTGTGCTGGCAGTGCATCCTTGCTGGAGGCAGGGAAGAATAATGTGGCTGGACTGTGCTCTTTTCCCACTGTACCTTCCTGATGATTTTTTTAACATGAGAGCTTCTATCTAAATGTTTAATAGACTTAATGGCTTTCCTTTTTTTTTTTTTGCCATCTAAACTCATAGGATTTACCATGCTGAATATCAATGAATTCCACAACTTAATATGTAGGAAAAGTCAATTAATTTTGTGATTCCCTAAACCAGCTGCCCAACAACTTAAGGTAATGCCTTCTGCCTGTTAAATTGTGAGAAGAGATGAGCAACTGTTTCCTATTTGTCTTCCCTGTACCACTCAAGAATTTACAGACCTCTGGTGTGTTTTCCAAGTACTGCCTGTTTTCCCAATGGAAAAGCCATAGCTTAATACCATATTGTACAAAAGGCACTTCACATCTGTGCCCATTGTTACTGCTTTTCTCTGTTCTAGAAATAGTTCCACTGCAACTAGTGTTTAAAATGCAGACACACCAGAAATGTACATGTTGTCATAATTATGCTTTGATTTTTGTCATCATATTCCTAATTTATTTTTTGAAGTACCACTGAATGCTGAGCTGCCATTCCACAGAACTGTCCACAGAGCTATTCTGAAGGTTACTGAATAATTTAATATCCATCAGTGTGTATATATAGGAGAATTGGCTTTTCCCCAGTGAGCATTTATTTGCATTTATTAATACTCAATTTAGCCTGCTGTTTTTAGCTCCAAATATCGCTGTAGTGTACAGTTCTATAAACAGGGTTGCAACAAGACAGAAAGCAGTAACACTCTGAATGCCAGATAAGCAGAGGTTCGAGGAGCTGAGCTTGAACACGGTAACTGGAAAGACAGAAGTACTTGAGTGTAACCAGAAGTTACTACCGTGCTGCTAACTTAGGCACCTCTAAGGACATGTAATGTCTGGTTAGCTGAGACGGGGAGTGCCCGTGTGTGTTGCATTGATTTACCTGTACATTCTGCTGAACTAGAACATTGTTACCTGAGACATTTGGAAATCAGAAGCACCACTGGACATTTTGCATTCTTGGTAAAAAGGTACATTATGTTCACGGTTTATTTTTAATTTCTTTTTCTCTTAGCTAGGCCATAACTCATGGGGGAAAGACTTTAGCAGTCAGTTTTATAGAGGCTTTCTTGCAACCATGTATTTATTTGCCTGATTTTTTTTTAGTAGCTCTATTATCATGTAAAAATAAGGTCTATAATTTAGTACAATCAAACATGGTCCTTTTGGTGTCATGCTAATACTTCTGAAACTTACAATTTTAGAAAGTCTACTGCATTTTTAGACTTATTTCCAAAGATTTTTTGCATGGAGTCTTGCCTTTCTTAGGCTTATGATTAGAAAGTGCTTAAACAATATGATTACTGAGAATCAGTCTGCCTCTCACTGGATTTTAATACTGCCTCTGTGTGTGTCAGTGGTTCGTATCTAGGGCCTGTAAACAATGCATCACTCCCTCGTTAGACTGAAAACACATACAAACGAACATAAACCTTCTCAGGTACCTAACAGGGGAGCTGTCACCAGGGCAAATTGGTGGCAGTAAAGGTGAAACAGGGATCTGGGTAAGAAATCAGTGGCCCTCAGTACTGAAAGATTTTAAAGGGTTGCCTGATAACAGACTCTATCACTTTATAACTGATCTATGGCAACATGCATGTCCAGAGAAAAAAGAAATAAATACAGGTTCTTGTGGTCCCTGCTGCTGTCAGCCTATGCCTAAAATAGTGACCATTCAAAAAGATTTGTGTGCTATGTATTGAATTATTCTCAATTACCTGATAGCTGTGGGCAGTATTTCACTTCTAGTACCACTAAAATAAGGATAATGCTGGCATAAATTAATCATGAAACCAACCTTTGAGCAGGAGCTTTGATACTCCAGGAGGAGCATCAAGTGCTTTCTTTCATATGTCTAAATAATATTTTATTATTATACATCAGCACTGCCCACTATTTTGGACAAACAGTCCTGTCCTGATTTTTCAGCTTTCCGTTTGTGTCTCACAGTTCATAGTTCTTAGGTTGTTTCTCACACACGGGTGTTATAAATAGAAGTAATGTTTTCCTTAAGTCAAGGTAGTTTACATTCTTTGTCTTACAGATATGGACAGCTGAGGGACAGTTGTCTTGACCAGTGGGATGGGGAGAGGTGTCAACCTTCTCCTCCAATCCCTGGCCTTTGTAGAAATACTATAAAAGTGAAGTCAGATTTGATAATAAACAGTTCATGCCTCCTCACCAAAGTGTGTGTGTGTCTGTGTGTCAAACAACGACACAGTCCCTTGCAACTTCATGAAGAATGGATGAGGGCAGAGGTGTGTGTAACAGGCTACTCTGATCTGTTTTAAATTTACTCAAAGAAAATGGCTAAATAACCCTTTTCGAACAATTGGAAGAGCTCCTACCTGCCAGCTGGAGCAACAGACTCAAGTGAGTAGAGGATGAGACTGCAAAACCTTCACAGAGACCACCTGGATCCAGAACATTCCTAAAGCACTTCATAGCTTTGCAGCTTTTACTGTGCGGGCCTGCTGTTAACTGGCCGTACGTCACACAGCTGTCATCTTTACTCTAGTCCTGCCATCACTGTGGAGAGAGAGAAGCCTCATCTGTGCAATCCCACAGAGGCTCCTGATTGAATACCCAGTGATTGAAAGAAGTCCTGGCCAAGCTGGTACTGAGCCCTTAAGGCTGGCAGGTCTGTAAAGGAGCATCAGCTCACTGGAATTTCAGAATCGCTTCTGCTTTTTCATCTCTTTTCACAGTTTGATTCTTCAATAACACAGCACAAGAGTCCAAAGTTTCTATCTGAAAAAAGGTTAAAGAGGGAAGTTTATGAAGGTCCTTTTGAACCTAGAAAAGACAGGAATCTATGAAATAGAGTGGAAATTGACAGTAATTATCTTAAGAAAAAAATTATTAACAAGAATTCAGTACATCCTCTCCTGCTTTTGTCCACCAGCAATACCTTTTGCAATAAACAAAACAGCCTGGCAGATACTCAGATGATACAAAAGTAAATCTAAAGCAAGGTTAGAAAAAGATTTGTAATTTGGCTTGAGAGAAAATACCTAAATCAGAATAGCTCTTGAGAGACTATGTGTTCATTCACTGACAGGACAGGACAAATTTTATACATTAACTAATTGTGACAGCTTAACGTAAAGTAAGTAACTCAATATTTATTGGTGCATTCCTGATGTTCCTTTATTCCTATGATGACACCTGTTTTGTTACTCTTGTTGTAGGCAAGAAAATTAAAGGAGAAGTATAAAAGAGGAGGTGCTAAAGCAGAAAAATCAACTCATTTCTAAACTGTGATGATGATTGTGCACTGTGACACGCAATTAAAAGAATTCTAAAATATTACACAAATACAGTTGTGCCTCATTTTGTCACATATGGGCACAGCACATGAAGAAATACACTTCTGCTACAAGCTGAACCTAGAACCTTTTATTTCTATTAGCCTTTTCCTCATGTGTGAGTTTTTGCAGCAGCAGAGAGACTCTCAGTACAAATGATCATCAACCCTATCCAGAACACCTAATACAGAATGGCAGTACTGGGTCAACCTGGCAAGTCTCAGACAGGTTCTTATAACCAAACTGAAAAAACCTATCTGGTTACAATGTTGAGATGCCAATAGAAGACATCCCCTGGCATTTTTTACCTTTTTTCCCCCTTTCCATAACGGCTGTAAAGCCACTTCTGCCCCTGGTTCCTGCTCAGGCACTGAGCACCTGGCCCAGGTTCAATAAGGACTTTTACAGCCGTGCTAGGACAGGGTGCACAGCACCAGGGCTGAGGAGATGGCACAGAGCAGGGTGTGCAGGGCTGGGAGCCAGACACACGCTGGGCAAGGGGAACTCCCCTTCTCCTGGCTACCCTGCTGCTGAGAATTCCCGAGGAGCAAAAGGAGGAACTGACCTTAGCCTCTTACTCAGACTCTGGGAGGGATACAAAGATGACCGGCATCTGTCACTTGGATTGTCTAGACATAGATTTCAGAATATAGAAAATCAGAAAATAGGACAGAAGGAAAAAATACCTTGGGTACAATTAGAAGGATATTTGCTTTCATGGTTTAAATTATATTTAGCTTAGTTTTTAACCCTTAACTTGAAATGTTCGTACATTATATGGCTTGCTACCTACACTGAATGTGTATGTGAAATTTGTGAGGGTTGCCATAGGAATTCTGGCTTCCATGCCTGGAAAATCATCTGCAATTTGACAAAGCCTATCAATGCTATTGCTATATATGTTCATTTGCCCTTAGAAGCATTTGTCTTCTGGAAGACCTTTATGGGAAAAGTACTATTTCACCTCTGCTTCGTAATATGTCATCTCATTTATCAAAAGTATTTATTCGGAACAATACACTGCAGGGTTTTGAAGATTTTCCGATGGAGTCCTCTCCAATAACACGGATCCAGATGTTAGATTGATCTAAATCATTATTTGTGGTACAGCTATTTTATTAACTTATTAGTATCAATTCTAGTTTTTTAAAAATGTAAGATCAGAGCAGAAATGAGTCTCTGAGTAATTCTGAGCATTCAAATATATTTATATGGTGCCTCCTGAGTTTTTAGGTTTGTTCATTCATTCTGAGCTACATGACCATTCCCAATATGATTGTTGATCACAACATCACCATGCTGTGATCCAGGATCCATGGAAAAGAAAGAAGAAACTAAAGACTTGTCTCCCACCTGATCAACATTCTAATTATTATTAGTATTTGGGGAGAATTTGCTCATTGAAAAGAATCAGGAGCAGAAAACTATAATTAGTATCATGACTTACTCCTATATTTGGCAGTGACCACGGTCTTTCTGCCACCTTTTTCTGAAAGGTTGGAAAGTGATTTTTTGGGGAAGGGGGAAGCATTTTCCATTGTTTCATTTAAATTATCTTAGCTGTTCTTCAGCAGCGGCAACGTGTTTAAAAGGGAAGCAATAAAGTCTTAATTATAGGGTGGTGCAACAGTTACAAATGCATATTCTACTGCTACATGTTCTTCAGAAGAATGTAATCAATTCACACTGGTTTTGAATGATGTTTCATATTGTCATCTTGTAAACAGATCTTAAAATAGCCAGTTTATAAAGAAAGCTAAATCTCTGTAATTATGAGAGGTTTTCTTTTTTCCCAGTTAATCCTAAAAGAAAAGGTGGAGGCTGGAGGTGGAGCAGCTTTGATTCTGAACCCCCTACTGAAGTAAAAGAATGCTAATAATTTGAAAGAGGGTTTGGTTCTTTTTTTAAAAGAAAAATCTACAGCCATTAAACAACATACACAACTAAATGTGGTATGTCAGAGATGAACTCCAAATGGTGTTCCTGTAATGCCACATCACCATGACTTTATTCACGTAGTGAACAGTGACACATTGTTTTAGATTTCAGTAAGAAATATGAAAAAAGAGTTGACAGAATTCAGCCTTTTCAGAATTTGTTTGGTTCTGTATTATTTAACTAGTGGCCAATGGCTTCTGATCCACACTGTGAGGTCCTGTTGAAAGCTCAGATGTCTTGAGAATTAAAATGTAATCTTGGATTTTAAACACACCACCAACTAAGGCTGATAATGTACTATCAGTGAAAAACCTAACTTTTCATTACAGCAGATTTTGAGAAAAGCTGCAAATCCCTTGCCATGGAGATGGAACTATCCAGAGTATATTCATTCTTTGGGGTCAACTTTGAAGAAGCTGGGATCAATGGATAAATCACAGTTGTAATAGCTCTGTTTCAGTATCTGTTGCAAGATGATTACTATTGTCAAGTGAAAAAAAGGATCCAGATTGAAGTCCAAGGGAGTTTCACCAGCCCTCTGCTCATCCCTTTTCAGAGACATGTCCAGTGGATGCAGGGGCTGAACATTGGTGAACATGGCGTAGTTCTACCCACAAGTGAGTGGCACAAAGGTGCCATTGAACCAACTTTTGGTTGCTGAGGCAGAGCTCTGTTTTGGACTGTAAGTCACTCTCCTTTGCCACTTGCCAGCAAACTTCAGCAGAGCTGGCAAAAAGCTGATCAAGAAGCTGAGAGTTTCCATATTCACTGCGTATGAGTGTCACTTGGTGTAGCAAGAGCTTCTCACCTTGGACTCCCATGTCAAAACTTCTGATGAGGCTCCCTGTCCATCTTACCTAACATTTCCTTGCAAGGATATGTTCGTAATATTTTAATGACCAGGGAAAGAAGGTGTGCCTATTGGGGAATACTATGTATTATTAAACCATAAATTATTGTTCCAAAGTGATCACTATTAGAACAAACTATACACTGCTTTGCCTTATCTCTGGAAGTTGCTTAGGACACGGTGATATCCCCACCCTGTGGCAGAGGACAAAAAATCTTCTCAGTTTCCTGTGTTCAACAAAATACACATAGTAGGAAGGAGAAACGCTGTCAAGTCTCTCGGCCTTTTCTGTTTCTTAAGTTTTATCATGTACTTCTGCAGCATATGGGTATAACTAATTACATTTTCTGAGCAGATGTGCAAGAGATAGATTGATATGCCAAGGCTGGTAAATGTCCAATGAGGAGGCAACTGGTGTGCCCATGACAGATTTTGTAAATGAGACATTTACGGAAATGATGAACGTAAAACATTTCATTTTAATATGTTACTCCTGAGGTTAAAAGAAGCCCCAATCCATTGTCAATAGGGAAAAAATGTGTAATGTGTCCTCATTTCTACTTTAGAAAAAAAATTTGTTTCAAAATCTGTTTGGTATATGATGGGGTTTTCCAGCTTCTTTCTTCTCTCCTATTTTCTACTTACTGTTGTAAAAGAGAGGTCAATAGGAATGCATTTGGAAGAAAAAGAAGGTTAAATCCCTCTCTCACACAAAAATAGGATTTAAAAAATTTTGATTTTTTGAATATTAAAATGAAGAGTCAATCAATAAGACTAATGAGAATCTGTACACACTACATCTGAGCAGAAGAGCAAACCTGGAATGAACACTGTTGCTCCTTGAGGCAGTATGTCAAAGCAGATTTGACTGACCATTCAGACATGATCAGTGGCACAGCAGCTAAAGCTGCTGAATGTGTACCCAAAGCACAGTAAAAGCCTTATAGATTCGGCCCTTAAGAAATATACAATCCTGTTGTCCCACTTCAGTATTAAGCTGTTGAGAAAGTCATATTGCAAAATAAATAAGACTTTTCTTGATATTAAAAATGGCATTTTTCTCCAAATATTACAGCACTTTTGTAAATCAGTACTTCTGATCTTAGCCAGATCTAGATATGTTCCCACCTGGCTGACTCTAGGGGGTCTTCTTTTGTTTCCTTCATTTTGTTTCTAGACAGAGCCAAAGGAGGTTTGGGAAGTTTGTGTATTCTCTGTAGAGAAAGAACTAAAGAGGAAGACTATTTTGCCTCTTGAAGTGACTCAGAGTTGTCACCGTTTTTATTTCCCCCTGTTAAGTCTCTTCATTATTATTCACATATCTCAAATCTTTGTATTCACCTTCTCCAATTTTCAGGTGCTTTTCCTTCATAGTTAATTTTTTTCTTCATTTCAAAATTCTTCATTTCCCTCTGACACCATGTAATACTTACTACATCAGTGCTAAAGCTGTATGAATAATTCATCAACTATTTTGCTTCTCTTCCTATTCAAGTATGGCCCATAATAACTCACTTGAAATATTCATTATTTAAAATGTGTCACTGAGTAATTTTTGCAAATAATTCTTTGTCTGTGTATTGCTCAGACGTGCAACCAAAAACCCAACTGGCAAAAACTCAAGTTTCATCCAACCATCCCCTGATGGAAGCTCTTCTTCCTGTGCGGTGTTTGGTGCACTTGCTGAAAATGTCCCCACTTGCAACTGGCTTCCTGAAAATGCTCCTCAAAGTTCACTTCCCAAGTTTGAGATAGATGAAAATACCCACCAAATAAGTGAATATTTCTTAGACTGCTTGGAAAGAAAGAACATGAAAGTCAATGGGCTGTCATGCTCTCTTTATTCACTTACTGCCTTTGCTCCTCAGCACCACCAAACAGCACAGGTTACACCAAGTGATAAATTTCTTAAAAGTTCGTATGATTTACATTCTTCTCCGTGAGGGTGGTAAGGCCCTGGAACAGGTTGCCCAAAAAGCTGTGGATGCCCCATTCCTGGAAGTGTTGGATGAGACCCATGGTGGAAGGTGTCCCTGCCCATGTAGGGGAGCTTGAACTAGATGATCTTTAAGGTTTCTTCCAACCCAAACTATTCTATGTTTCCATGATTCTACATAGCCAGAGATAGCACTGATACCAAGAGCAACAGCAGTGCTGGAGTTTCCCTTGCAGCACTGATCCTGGACTGAAGACATGCAAACCAGAGCCTTCACTTATATTCAGCCATATATTTTTCAGCCACCAGTGGCAGCCAGGGTGTTCTGACCTCTCTCTGTTTACATGGATGAGGGATACCACACTTCGGGGAGTGAGGGGCTGAGCTTCCAGGAATTTGAAACCTGGTGGGATCAGGTCTCATTTCTACAACTCATAAGCAGGTGGCAGTGCTTTCTTGGCTACTTTGGCTTCTTGATGGAAAAACTGGTGCCAGAAATAAAAAAGTGACAACAAGTTTTAGTAGTTTATGGTTGTTTTCAGGCATTTGTGTAAGTATCCATGTAAACACTGCAACCCTTAGATTGTCAGCTTTCAAGGCCCAGGCATGTTTCAGTTTTGTTGAGACAGCATAAACGCAACAGTTTCTGCCCTAAAGTTGGAACTCTTACTTGCTGCCACAGTGGAATTAATATTTACCTCTGCACAGGTATTTTTGCTACATCCTAGGGTGCAGGGTATTTGAGTTTGTAGCAGAAACAAATACTGCAAACTCAGGGCTAGGCCCTATTAAAGTGTTACCTATGAACTGCAGTAAAGCTGTTTGCAAAATACTGTCAGATACAAAGTTAGTTCTCAATGACATTTCTCTTGCAGCGAGAAGGCTGCTTTTCATTTAATTGCAAATTAAAAGTTCAATCATTTACTGCTTAATATTCCCAATGTAGCACTAAATGAACATTAAGTGATACAGCAGCTGTGGAGGTCCCTGACCAAGTCGTAAAAGGAGAGATGGGGCCAATCTTTCAAAGCATCAGGGCTCGGTCTGTGCTTATGTCAGTTTTCCACCTCCTCCTTTCATCAGCAATGCAAAGCTGAGAGTGCTGACCCTCAGGGTTTGCTCCTCTTGAGCAACAAAACTGGAAGCAAAATGAGTGTGGCAGGCTGCTGCAGTCTGAGAGCTGCCAGCTGCACCTGTGCTCTGCAGAGGCTCCGGGAGCATCCAGGGCAGCAAGGAGAGAAGCACTGACAGGGACACACAGCATGTATCTAAGGGAGCTGTGCTTTCAAGAGGACCAAGGGAAGGAACTATGTTACACACCGAAGCAAGCAAGTGCGACTAACTTAGAAGACAAATATAGGAGGACAAAGAGGAAAACAAATATATATTTTCTTCTGCATTCCTAGTAAAACCTTGATAGTTCAAAATATATATACAAGGAAGACCAAAAAGTAGACAAATGGCACTGAGAAGTAGTCTGCAAACCATTGCCTATAAAGCTGTGACTTTTTGGAATCATGTCTTTTTTTCTGTTACGCTGAGCTGTCACACCACACCAGATTCTGTGGATGAATGTTATCCTGTAATTAATTATTACTTATTGTTTTTCTGTCTGACCCCTGGAGTTGGTTTTTGCAAACTGCAAATTGTCAGAATCTGACTCACACTCAGTGCTACTGGAAGTGGGAAAGATCAGAAGAATTCACTTAACAAATGTAGATGATAAAATAAAATGTCACATTTTATTACATACTTTCATTCCATCTGTCTGAGCAATTTTAAATGCCAGATTTAAAGAAGTGCCAGCAGGCCATGTCTTTCAGGGATGCTTGCACATGGCTGCACTCACTTTTAGCACTTCCTTTCTATTAGGAGGATAATTTGGTGGCATGGAAAACTCCTAGAAGGGTGCAAGAGCACACGTGTTTGCAGTGGGACGCTCACTCATGGTCCTGCCCCTGTGCCAGCTCTTGGGGAGTGCATGGGGAATCACCAGCTCCTGATTTCCCTCTCCCTAGCCCACGATTGGTTTTCATGGCCCTACCAGGGCAGGTGCATCATGGTTTCCACACAGCTTTTGAAGGTCACCATCGCTCACCTCCATGCTGCTTGCTAGTAAGACACTACAAGAATATGCCTCTTACTGTGGGCTTTTTATCGCTCACGGATTCTCTTGTTCACCTACCAAATATGGAGGCTTGGGAAAATTTCAATTATGTTTAAAGTATTTCTGTTTCCATCCATGAGGCAGAGGAATGGTGGCAGTGGTTAGTTATGAGGTTAGGGTGCCTTTTTTAGCTCCAGCAGGCTGCTCCTACTTTGTTCTGTTTTTTCCTGGCCACAGCACCTGCCCTGCTTGCCAAGGCTGTCTGACCAGCCAGAGACTCTGGAACCACCCCATCCTCCTCAGCAAAGAGAGAAGTGAATCCACATCAGCCCAGAAGTCCATTGAAGACTGTGTGTTTTAAATTCTCTTCAAACTTAAAGCATCTCTGATGTGGTTTTTGCTTCAAAAATGTGAAAAAAAAATGAACAGCAAAAAAATCTCAGAGGAAATAACAGTAGAGAAAAAAGACTGGGAAATGGAGCACAAGGAGGTAAAATAAAAAATGTAGAGTCTCCAATTAAAGAGTAGAGAGGAGAAGAGAAAAAAAGAGATAATGAATAAATAACTAAATGGTACATACTACTTGTCCAACTCCTGCTCTCTGTGCCTGTTCAGTGGCACTCCAGCTCTAATGCACAGAACTGGCACTGCACAGGGAGGAGAGGTTTTTTCTGCTTGGTAAAATCTGACTGACTTTCAAAGGGGACAATGGCACTACACGGGACAATCTGTTACTGCCCCAGTATTAGTGTAAGTAATGTATGAACTAATGAGCTGTCAGCAGTACCTCTGTTGCCACATCCACCCCATGAAACAAAATTCTCATTCCATTCTTCACGCTTTGAGACTGTCATGGTTTACCTCCAGATGGCAACTAAGCACTTGGGCTGCTTCATGTAAGGCTTTTCCTCCTTTGCCTCAAGTGGCTTCTACTACAGTAATTCCATAAAATGCAATTCAACAAGTTAAAGCTATTTCCATTACAATGTCCACTCCCAGTTCCTTTGGACTAGACCATCATGTTTAATGTTGAAATGAACTCCTGCCCTTACCCCTGCTCTGGCTTGGGCTTACCCAGAGACTGCCGTCCCTCAGGGTGGTACCTGCTCCGAGTGCAGCCATTTCTGTGAGCCACAGGCTCTTCAGGGGGATGCCTGCTGCTGCATGGATTTGTGCACAGCCACAGAGGCTCTGAGGGGCAGCTGCTGCAGCACAGTCCTGTCCGTGGGCCTCTGCCCTCAGAAACAGCTGCTCCAGCACGGCCTCACCCACAGCCACTGTCCCCTCAACCTGCCCAACAGGACCTTACCCCTGGCTGCAGTCCCTGCAGGGTGTTCCTGCCCTGCTGGGGGTTTATCCACAGCCACATGATTTCAGGGGCTCCAGCACGGCCTCATGAGCATCCACCGGTGCTTCCAGGTGTATCTGCTGCAGCACGGACCTGTCCTCAGCCCCAGCACCTTCAGGGGTGCACCTGCTGTGGCACGGGCACAGCCACGGCCACCGGCACTGCCAGATGTACCTGCTCTGGTGTGGGCTTCTCCATGGCCAGGAACACTGCCAGATGTACCTGCTCTGGTGTGGACCTCTCCATGGCCAGGAACACTGCCAGATGTACGTGTTCCCCCTGGACTCAGGCACAGGCCAGTCCCTGTGGCTCGAGCCCAGGCTGGAGCTGCAGCGTGCCCAGTCCAGCAGCACAGGAGCAGCAGCACTGCCCGGCCAGGTGCCAGCCCCGGCCATCGCCAGTGCCGGGATCAGAGCATCCCAGAGCGAGGGGATCAGCAGCACAGGCTGCAGCTGCAGCCAAAGCACAAAGCAGCCACTCAGGAGCCCTAGACTAATGCACAGTGAGGCCAGTGAGCCCCATGGCAAGCACAGGAGCCTGTCAATTATTAGCCAAACAGCAATAACAGCTATGTATTCCATCTAGAACATTCCAATCGAACCTGTCATTATTTTGAACTCTTTGAACCCCACAATGAGCAACAAAAAGGGCTTTGTAGTTTTACCCTAGATGACATCTAAGCTCCCCACAGAGGCTCACTCACTGCTCCCTGGTGGATGGGGGAGAAAATCAGAAAAGCAAAAGTAAGAAAACTTGTCGCTGGAGATAAAAACAGTTTCATAAATAAAGCAAAAGCCACACATGCAGGCAAGCAAAGCAAAACAAGGAATTCCTTCAGTACTTCCCATGGGAAGGCAGGTGTTCAGCTATCTCCAGGTAAGCAGTGCTCCATCACACAAATGGTGACTTGGGAAGACAAAACATCATTACTCTGATTGTCTCCTCCCTTCTCTTTCCCCCAGCTCTATGTGCTGAGCATGACTCCATATGGTCTGGGATATCCCTTGGGTCAGCTGGGGTCACCTGTCCTGGCTGTGTCCCCTTCCAATTCTTGTGTACCCCCAGTCCCCTCACTGGTGGGTTAAGGTGAGCAACAGAGATGGCCTTATGCTGTGTACGTCCTGCTCAGCAATAGCTAAAACACCCCTGTGTTATCAACACTGTTTTCAGCACAAATCCAAAACACAGCCCCAGAGCAGCTACTGTGAAGAAAATTAACTACACCCCAGCCAAAACTAGGACAGCTGTCCTGTATGTAAGTCCCTTTGAGAAGTTCTCAACTTGTCAAAGCATGTAAAAAACCCAGCCATATTTCAGATTAGAGAACAGAAAGTTTCCTCTACACACACACATGCATTTCAGATGGAAAGACCTTGAAAGGTACAAAATTTCAGTCCACAGATCCTCACCACTGACAGAAAAAAAGACTCCCCTCTCATATCACAAATAAGCAGCTTACCTGGAAATACAGGCAATAAGTTTTTATGTGGTCTTCCAGGGAAATTTAAATTGCATTTTGAAGTTGAAATTTGCACTTATTTACAAGTGTTCACAGTATCTCGCTTTAAAAAAAAAAGCGTTACTTCAGCTCTTTTTAGGTGCGTGTGTGGAGATAGGCATAATGGTGACGGCATAACCAAAGCTATTTAGTCCTCTTGGGAATTAATTTTCTATACTGAATTAATTAGACTTGGACTTCCCAATAGCTAGAAGTTAAACTTTCATATCTGTGAACTGGAAAGCAAGATGGTAAATTGCCTTGGCTGCCTTTGAAGAACATAATGTATTTTTCAACCTCTCATTTAGAAGCTGGCAGTACAATAGTAATGGTCAGAAAAGAAGATGCCAAGCATTTATCAAGTTAAGGATCATTTAAAAAAATACACCAGAAAATATGTATACTGGCGCCAAATATGTCACATATTTTAGCAACCATTAAGCACAGTTTTGCTGAAAGAAAAAACCTGAATTTATTAAATACTCCATCTTTCCATACTAAATCTTTGTAAAGCCCTTGGTTTCTTTCTCTTGTTTAAAATTTTATCTTGATGCCTGATCCCTGCACATAATACCAGAATAATGTAGATTATCTGGGGAGGTAACTCGAGTACTGGGATTTGAATGTGAAAACTTTGCTGACTACAGGCTACTATTAGTTTTGCACCCTGCCAGTGAGCAAAGTATGGATTAGACTTGCAGAAATACCCCCAACTGTGCTCATGCCCTGGGGAGGATTTAGATCAGACTGATTGTTCCAATAAGCCCCCAGTCTGGTGAGAAGTCACACTAGTAATTTGCATCTTCATAAAAGAATCCTCAGAGCTGTTGCTTTGAAGTTCAATTATCCATGAGCATGTTTAAAGCAGAGTATTGGAAACGCATTGTGCTGTTTGCACAGCTGCAGAGAGTTGAATATAGGGGATGTTTGCAAGTTTGCTACTGAACTTTCCACACACCCAGGGAAACAGGGCTACTGGGAAGTCTGCAAAAGGCCGAAACCCATGGGCAGGCACTGAAGAGAAATGAAACTCTGAAGAAAGTTTATAATTGCATTTGTGGACATTGAGGATAAATTCAACTGACTGCTTAAGTGTTATGAGGTGCCAGCTGCAGCTCTATAGTTAAGGCTGAATTGAGCTTTTCATTTAAATCAGGGGTTCATGTTCATTGTTTCTCTGGATGATGTGGTTTCCCTTTTTACCCTGTCTCAACATTTACAGTACTTGCTTTTTGAGAACATGATGGATTCCCTATTAAATAGAAAGTAAATCAAGCAGTAAAGGATAAAATCAAACTGTAAATAGGCCTCTTATGAATCTGGACTTTGTTCAGAATACTACTGATTTTTTCACGTTGTTATCACTGTTAAAATTCAGTTATATAACACCAAAATAGCTGAAAAACGTGACGAAAATGATTAATCAATGTTTACACAATTACTGTGATCAACAGCTCATTTATACTTACAGGGGTTATTACATCACAGCCTATTATCCCTTCTCGCCAGCGGAGCCATCCATTGCCACTGCCCTCCTGGTTCCAGCTTTCCATGCCCCAGTACTTCCACTCAGAGGAGGGCAAGAGGCGCCTTGGCTGAGCCATTCCACCCAGTGCCACCGGTGAGCTCCTGCCCCGCCGGCTGCTCAGGGGTGGGTGACCTGCAGCGCTCTGTCCCGCTCCCTGCTTCCCCAGGGCTGCGTGCTGCTGGCAAGTTTGGCACTTGAAAGCCTTACCATATGGACTGACTTGCCTCATCTCTCCCCGTGGGGCCAAACAGTCCTAGGGTAGCCTGGCACCACCTGTGGGTCTCTTCGCTCTCTGGGAGCTAAGAGATCACTTGAAAAAGCATCTGGAAAAGGCACTGACATTGGCCTGCTCACCTCAGTGAGAGAGATGCCACAGCTGAATGGGGCTTTAGAGAAACAACAGCCTTCATTATTCACTAAGAAACAGGATGCACTGTGAGAAAAACTGATATTAAAAAGAT
Source organism: Donacobius atricapilla (assembly GCA_013397315.1). NCBI lineage: Eukaryota > Metazoa > Chordata > Aves > Passeriformes > Mimidae > Donacobius > Donacobius atricapilla. The sequence continues at coordinate 1,092,241 of WBMY01014150.1, forward strand.
CGACCTAGGTAAACTGCAGCTATTGCTGTCTATGCAAAGCACTTGATATACATATTATTTTATGCCCTTCATCCTTACATAACTGACACAGTATTTCATGGGCCATGCTACTGCTTGCTGTTACTCTGTCACATGTTCGCTGCTGGTCATTTTTGCAAAGAAAGGGAGAGATTGCTTCAAAAGAGACAGGCATGATACATAATATTTATCTATGAGTGAGGAAGATGTTTTGGTATGACTTCCACATTTATTGCTGATGACTAATCAAAGTTCCAGCTTGGTACGAGAGGATCAACATTTCTAACTTGCTGGCTGCCCATCTCTTAAAGCACCATCTAACATTAAGGATTCTGCAGCCTGTGACTTTGTTAAGGGAAGGTACTTCCTTGCAAACCTAAGAGACATGGACAAATCTCCTCACAAGAAAAAAAATTACAGTTGTCATGTTATCACAATTAAATGACTGCCTTTGAACACACTACTATTCCTAGAGCAAAGACAATTACGAAGGGAAATACAAGTGAGGACGGTTTTTTGAAATGTGATAAGAAGGAAATTTCAAGTACAAAAATCCAGGGTGTTCTCTACAATTTCATGCACTGATGGACCTTTGCCAAAAGAAACAGCATACTTTAAGCGTACAACTTGTAATTACGTGTAATTAACCACATCAAAATGATAACCCACAGGAATTCAATAGTTTGCCCAAAACATCATCTCCTTGCATATTGTGGCAAACTCCATGACATACATAAGCTTAAGATGTTACAGTCAGATCTACTCAATTCACACAGTGTGTTCAGATAGCTGTGTCTTCTCAAATGAAAAACCCCAGTGGAAGAGGAAACAATATATTTAGTTTATTAAACTACTGGATTTCAAAGAACTAAGTTTGGGGGTAATCAGGTTTACTGCGGTTTATTATTTTTACTGTAGGAAATAATGGAACAGCATTAGCCTGGTGCTGTCAAAACCCATGAGTAAACTGCTAATCAATATAAAAATCAATCCAGGCTCTTTCCACAAGTATAAATGAAGCAAGTGTAAATATTATACAACTTAAACTAAAACACCCCAAAAGTTTAACATTATACCTGATTTCTGGCTACAGCTAAAGAGCTCTAGTGCTGGAACCACACTTCCACTAAGTGCACCACCGTCTCTATACGCTGCTGTCGCCCTGATTTTTTCAGCCTTCTCTTCTGTTTCACAGTTTCATGTTTTGGGTTCTTTCTCACGCTCTGGTCTGTAAACACAGCCAATGTTATTGTACAGTTTCAAGGTAGTTTACATTCTTTGTATTAGAGCTATGGGCAGCTGATGGACAGTTGTCCTGACCAATGGGATGGGGAGAGGTGTCAACTTTCTCCCCCAATCCCTGGCCTTTAGTAGATATAATATAGATTGGAGCCAGACTTTCAAATAAAGTAGAGTTTTAGTTCATGCCTTCTAATCAAAGTGTGAGTGTGTTTTGTGTGTGCATGACAAATTGCATCACGCTGCTTTTCAGTGATTCATGTTCTTGTAATACGCAAAATAATTCATTTATCTCTATTCAGCACTACAATAAATTACGTCTTTTCTCTGCATTATAATTTCTTTATTACTTACTCAATGCTGATCACAGTACTCTTGAAAAAACAAAAAAGAAAGAGTTTTCCATAGTTTTTAATATTAGAAGGAATTCTGACTGGCAAAGAAAACATGTAAGAAATTGCAGTGCATTACGTTATGCCCTACCATGATTTATGTTATTCTCCTTAGCTGTTTATGATCCGCACACTATCTTCTGTCTGCACAAATCATCTGCACAAAACTTGCAATAATATTGTCCCCTAATGAAGCGATTTCACCTTGTGTAGGATAGGGGGTTATAATTGTAAAAGTGTTATGGGTTTGTTCTCACCGAAGGCCCCATGGGAAAGGCACAGCGGCAGCCTGGGCAGGGGAAAGTGGTTAGAGGGGTGAGAGGCGGGAGGGAGGGAGGGAGGAGAGGCAGGTGAGTGACAGTGGGAAGTGAGACTGTGATTGGCTGGAGGGGCGCGAGGACAGCGTGTGAGCAGAACGGTGATTGGCTGGAGGAACGCAAGGACAGCGTGTGAGCAGAATGGTGATTGGCTGGAGGGATGCGAGGACAGTGTGTGAGCAGAACGGTGATTGGCTGGAGGGGTGCGAGGACAGTGTGTGAGCAGAACGGTGATTGGCTGGAGGGGCACGAGGACAGCGTGTGAGCAGAACGGTGATTGGACGGTAGAAGGCACGGACAGCAGCACTGCAGCTGGGCAAGCCAAGGGATTGCCTTCTTTCTGTTAAACTCTGTTGGGCCACAGTTTGGTTTCAGTTATGTCAGGTAGAGATAAAAGGTATAAAAAAGGTGAGATTTCTATAATAAAGTGTTCTCCTTTGGATGCATAAGGGGGTCCATGTTGCTTTTTTCCCCATTGCTACAACCTTGTATTTTATTACTGACAAAGCCCACTTTGACAAAACAACTTAAACCACAGGTCTGTTTTAATTAAGCATCTGTACAGTTAATCAGGCAGAAACAAAGCCACATTCCTGACTTTCTCACTTTCTATCAAGACAGTTTAAACTGTAAATACTGCTAATATCAAGGTAAGTCGCTAGTGAGAAAAGCCTCAGGGAATAAAGACTTTTGTCCCAAAATGTGCACACTGGGGACTGGCAGCTACAAAGAGCCCAGTTTCAAGTTCAGAAACTTCAACTTGCAATCAGAAACTTTTCTGAGCCATTCTTACTCACAACAGCAGGTGATTTCTGCAATAGAGTATTTTAGATCTTCCCAATAAAATGTCTAGTGAACACAGTGGGGACAACAATTCCTGCTGAAACAATAACGTCTCCTTGAGAAGTGCCAGGAGTGCCCCGAGCCCCAAGGAGCAGTCGGAGGGTGCCCACTGAACAGCAGGCATTCCTTGCACTGCTGTGGCAGGACAAGGGGACAGCGGATGGGTGACAGCTTGAGTCCTGGCACATGTCTGCTTCCAAACCCAGCAGGAGCAAAGAGGAGGCAGAGGAAATCACTAGGGTAGAAAAATTAGCTCTCAGAAGCCCACAATGACATTTGTAGAATTAAAAATAAGCCTGTGGTAACACCCACATGCACAGAAGGTGTACTGTGGACAGAGTTACAAGTGGTTATGAACAGTACACAAATCTTACAAGTGTCAGCAGTAACCATTAAAATAAATATTCACTAATATGTTGGAAATAGATGTAAAAATTGAGCAAGGTGAATAATTGAGTAAGGGTAATTGTCCTATATCACTGCTAGCATGTGAAACTATTTCTAGTCCCAGTACCCTTAAAAATAAATTGTTTTCTAGCTCTTGAAGGGAAAAAGGAAGGAAAAAAAATTATTCAGTGGGCAGCAATCCAGTACCAGAGAGAAGTTATTGGCACTGAATCAACAAAAACAAAACCTCTGCATGCTCTTTTTGGTTCCCCATCCACCTGACTTTTAGGGAGATGATGTGTGGAGGAAAATTACATAGTTTAATTGGATATTATTACCTATAAACACCTAGGTAGGTCCTGAGGTGTTTTGAACTGTAAAAGCATCTGCACCAAAGAGCATGAAAGACATAATTCTTTGCTTATTTACTGCTTGGAAATATTTTAAATCTTGTTTTTATTTTCAAGTGATCTCAGCCTGCAAATGTACAATCCACCATTATAACAGGTGCAGATGATATTAGAAATGAATTGCAAGTACACTGTGCAGCACTGCAGTGAATCATCGATGAGTCCTGGAGAACTGTTCTTCCATTACTTTAAATGTGTACACATTACCAAATAGAGTGAAAATATGTATTAGTAACACTGTATTACAACACAGTGGATAGGTTGCATAAAATCCAGAAAATTCTAACCAGAAACTCTATAAAATTAAAATATTTTGATGAAGTTTATAGAGTCTAAGTCATAACCTGAAAAAAATTACAAAAATGAGACATAGATACAGGATCTACCCTTAATCTCAGAACGAATTTCATTATATTAATTGCATTACAGAAGAAACTCAGCTTTTCCAGGATTTGTTTTTTCATATTTTAATCATCACAGACTTCTGTAAATTAAATTGCACGTTCAATTGTTTGGAAAAAGCATAAATTATCACAAATACATTAGGAAGTATTTTTAATAAAATCCTGCTAGGCTCTATAAATGAATGGTGGTAAGGACTATAAAATTTCATTTTAAAATGAGCTCTTGAATATCAGAGAAACATTCTCATGATTAAATGCAAGGACACAGATTTTTCTCTAACATGGGAATATTATTATGCAATGAAATGCTAGAAATGCCATAATATGTCATAAACACAATTTAATAGTTTTTTTTTTTTTTCCATTAGAAGACTGCTTGCAGGCACAAAGATAAACTTATTACAGCAGAACCATTGGTGCTTTCAAACTTAATACTTGACTGCATTTTCATTTCAAATGTGTTTATTCTGTAGTTTGTACTTTGATTAATTTGCCCTGGACCAAAACATGGTTCTCAAGAACCACCAGTAGGGACCTCATTTAACACATTACATTTAAGTATGTATTTTTAAAATAGTGGAAAAATATTTTCAGAGACTGAATCCTGATTGCTTGTGGCAATCACTGAGGATGCAAGGGAAACTGACAGGGTGGCAACATCCACAGAGCAGGTTAAATATTTCCTTTTCAGCAGCTTCACAAGGGTTACCAATCTGGCCCTGAAAATCACCATCCCTGCCTATAAGAGCCATTGCTTTGTTTTACCACCAAGAAAAACAAGTGACACTGGGAAAACATGAATGATCATCCATGCTGTGATGTGTGAGCAAACAAAGCAGGAAGGGTTCTCCGTCCTTTGGAGGGTCAGCCATCCTCCAGTAACTCAGATGCCTGCTCAGTAGCTGTGGAATAAGTCACAGGCTTTTGGTTCCCAGGGACTTGCCCAGGTTTCCAGAGAAGTTAAAAACTCCAAATCTCCAACCCTCAGCCTACATGCCAAAAAACAATTCAGATCTCCAAACTTTTTCTTCTCTCTTCTCCTTCCAAAAGATGATTCACCTTAACTGGAAGTTTCAAGTCAACATCAGAGATATTGAAAAACTGTGGTTTTTAGATTCTGGTTCATTCAAAGACAAGCAGGGGCACAAATACGACTAAATTGCTTGTGCTAAGTGCAGCAGAACTAGGTTCCCCAAACAGAACATTGCAAAGCTCTTTCCTGTGAGCAGGGAAATCTCCTAATGCACACTAGACTCAAAATAAAGATTTCTTTCCTTTAGAAGAGATATTCCAATTTGGAACGTAAGAGCTTTTAAAAATCCACAGACTTGATTTCAAGAAAGAGCTCTTTAGAACCTGTGAATCTGCTAGTTAAAATTCTCAAACAAATAGCACAGACTGTGCTTTTCATAGGCATACAAACTCTGCTGAACTCCCATCAGAAACTAAAGCATTTGACATTTGATTTCTACAGACTCTTTAGCAAATACCTCAGCTATGGTATTCAAGCACCTTTTCCCGGCCTAAAGAAACAATCTCCTGCAGAGACTATTTTATGGCCGAGCAGGAGCTGGCTGGGCAGTCTCAACACTGTGGCCAGCACAAACACCTCAGAAGGAAGCAGCAAGGCCACTCCATGCAGGACAGCTCTTCTTGCCATGTCCGTCCTCTAGCACATGCTAGAAGGGGGAATTCAAGGCCTGCCTTCTCCACCACCCTGCTGGAAGGAGGTATAATCTCTGCTTTCATACTTTTCATTCCTGGGACTCTTTCCAGGCTAATCTGTTCTGCACGGACTGTTTGGGTCATCTCTGCCCCCGCTAACCAAGTGATGAGGCACTCACTGCCTTCAGTTCCTGCTGGCTGCGTCCAATGAGCTCATCAAGAGCTTGAGAGAAATCCAAAACCTCAAGCTGAGCTCCTCACCACGTCTGGAAGCCCTTCACTGTGTCTGTCCCACTGTAATGTATTTCCACAGCTCAGCATCCTATGCAATCATACTTCACCGGATAAAGCCAAAAAAACGAAGCTTTTCAAGCTGACCCTTATAGGATCATTCCAGCATCAGCTCGTAACTATTAGCACATTAAGCCCAAATCCAAGTTTTTAGCCTAATATTAGACTGCTTCATCCGGACATAAGCACATTTAAGTAGATACGGGCAGTTAATACCTTTGAAAAAATACTAACTTTTGAAAGTTAAAATGCTTTTGAAAACTTTGGTCCAAAGACAGAAAAAAATAAAATTGCTACAGTCAGCTTTAACTCACCTAAGGTAGCTCTACTACCATCTCTTCAGGCCTAAATCCAAGCCCACAGTAACCAAAAAGAGATCTATCAGTATAAAAAATAGCAATATAAATAAGATTAAGCACTTAGAGAACTTTCTTGAGTTTACAAAATAATGAAGAACAACTCCATACAAAACACAAATCAAAATGCAATTTCTCTGTGAAGAATGACTTTCAAAGCACAGGCACCTCATTCTTATATGCACTGCTTTCCATGAATGTCCTGCTTTAAACACACTTTCCATATCTCAACTCTGTATTCCACACCTACCCCCTTGCTCTTTCACACTTTATAATAATGCTTCATGTATTTACCTCACTGTTCTTCAGTTAATTCTATTTTCTACAGTTAAGACAGATACCAAGGCGTGAGAAATCTCACCCACAGACTTCAGCCAAACCCTGAGAAGCATCACTGAATGGGGCTAGAGAATATGCAAATATGAAATCTCGTAAAGTATTGATGCCTTTCAAAATTAACTTACATCTCTTCCTGCCCATAGACAGACCCTTCCTTGTAATATTTCTCTTATGGTTCTTCCTGCTTTATGAAACTCTTCCCAAACAAGACAAGCATGAGGCAAATTCCATGCCCAAAAGCCAGTCTGGACACAGTTTATGCACCTGTCATCCTTGTGAGAGCTTTCCAGGGACCTTGGCAACAATATCCCCTAAGGCAGTGAGGCCAGACCACCAGCCAGCACCGTGTTGCTGCGTGTTGTGTGGCTGGCCAAGGGCCTGACTTTTCAGCCACTACCATTTTGCCCAGTGACCACCTAGAACGGGCGCATTTAGTGGTGGACAACACTATACCAAATTGAAGTACAGGAAGCAAAAACTCTATCATTCTGTTGGTGGCACTGAAGTAAATTAAGCCAGGCAGAATATACCTGGAGCTTAGCCAGAATACAAAATGTACCACAGATTTTCTCATCCAAATGACTAAGATCTTGGATGACAAATCAGGCTACATTCCTTTTAGCAAAGGAAGTAAGGCAGCTACAAACATATCTGCAACTAAGGTGACCTTTAGAACAGAAGTTTTGAAAAATCAGGGAAGAGAAAGATGGCCTCAGATCTTTTTGCTGTTATCTGCAACATCCTTTTTCTTTGCTGGGGGGACATGGAGACCAGGAGAGGAGAAACAGAAAACAGGAGCAGTGCTCATTTCTAACAGCTGCTTCTTTCCTGCTGGAAAGAGCAAGTTTACAAAGGAGTACAGTCCCCAAGGCAATAAGCAGTTTTTAATTAGAGTCAGGCAAGATCAGCCAAAGGACCAGGCCCTTTGCTATCAGAACTAATGCGTAAGGACCAAACTGGCTGGTTTTCCCAAAAAACAAGTCAAACTGTAATGTGTTCTGCTTACCTGGGTGACCACATTGGTCAATATCCAGCCAAGCAAAATTCCCTGCTCATTTTACACATCTATTTAAGCATTATAAGCAAGCATGTATTTCAGGTTTTTTCAATTGTTTTAGGATTGTGTTAGGTGAAAGAAATCAGAACTAAGGAAAATAAAACAACTCTCAAACGGTATTTTTGTTGTGAGGAAATACAGCTGTATGTGTTTCTTCTATGTTTAGTCTTTGTCATAAGAGTATCCAATAAATCAACAGAAAGGAGAAATGCATTATTTTTTAAATTTTCAAGAAAATACAACGCATATCCTGTAATTTTACTGTCTGCCTCCAATTCTTAATGGTTTGCTTATCTGCCAACTCAAGCCATGATTTTCCATATTCAGGATCTTGCATTTCCACTTCCCAACCTTTGGTTAATTAGGCTAACTCTGAGGTCAGGTACTAAAAGATGCAGAACTATTACAGAGAGAAAAATTCCTCAGTTCCTTCAAACTGAACTTTCACTGCTCTGGAGTATTCTGAGTGCTTCAGAAATATCTGTGGGCTGGGCAGGTGTGGCAGGGAGCAGATGAGTATACTGGGATGAAAGAAAGATCTCTTACCATGATGTTGCTTTCAGATACCACAGTGACCAAATGCTTTAACAGATGATGAGTGAGAATCCTCCTATGGCACCTTCTCACAGCTACAGAGTCCTATAAAGCTGAGTACCTTACCCAATAAATGGAGCCCTATGTTATTACTGAAAATGCACTCACATGGCTTTAAAACTTTTCCTGATGTTCCCTCACTCTCTGCCTGGCAGATCTTTCTTCTAGACCTCTCCAGAAATAAATCAGCAGCAAGAAACATCAGAAGTCTGATAGCTAAAGACAAACTGCCCCCAAATTGTCAGTCTGATTGTCAAGAAGCCTCTAATCACTGCTGTAATTAGAAACTGTAATGCTATTATCAACAGTCAAAATTCCTACTGATCAGGTCATAAATTGAGTGATTTGGTTATATCTTTTTGTAGGACCATGGGTATGTGATAAGGGAATGATGGATTCAGTAGTCATCATCTCCAGCTGCTAAGCTGTTTTTTATCTAGCTGGTATCAGGAAGTCCTGCCTGCAAAACCATATTCAGCAAAACTCCACTTGATTGCTCACAGTGATCATGATGAGCTCCATTCAGGGAACAGTGGGTCAGAAAACAAACCTCTGTTACATAACTATTATCTATAAATACAGTTAATTTATACTTTTGTACACTGATAATATACTGCAATTTCCTGCATAGGATGGCACAGCAAAAGGCTCAGTCTCGCAGAAAAGGCAGAAATCTATTTGCATTTTTCTGAGTTTACATTGTTTCTTCAGTAAAATATTTGAAAAGCTCCCTTTCTGGCAGATTTTTTTTTGGTAATTTTTCACCTGATGTGCTTATCATATTTAGTTCAGTCATCAGCCAGGTACCACAGACCCACTCACCCATTCTGTCTTCCCCAGTGAGGTGGGGAGGAGAATCAGAAAAAGGTAACTGTGGGCTGACATAAGAACAACTTATTATTAAGTAAAAAAAGCCCAAAACAAAACAAAAACAGCCCCCTGAAACCCCAAACACACATAATAATAACAACAACAAGAATGGAGATGAAAAAAGAGAGGACTAAACCAAAAGAAATGCAAGTGACACACAACAGAATTGTTCACCACCATCTGACCCATGCCCGGGCCATCCCCAAGCAGTGATCAGCAGCTCCTGGCCAACTCCCCCAGTTTATTTACTGAGCATGACGTTCTGTGGTGAGCAGTATCCCTCTGGCCAGCTCGGGTCAGCTGCACTGCCTGTGCTCCCTCCCAGCCTCTTGTGCACCTGTTTGCTGGCAGAACATGGGAAACTGAAAATGCCTTCATTTAGAGTAAGCACTACTTAGCAACAACTAAACCATCATGTGTCACCAGCAGTATTCTCATACTAAATCCAAAACATAGTTACTAGGAAGAAAATTAACACTCTCCCAGCTGGAACCAGGATTCAGTAAGCAACTCTTCTTCCCCTTCAGCATCTTAAGATCTAAATATCTCTTAAAATATTTAGGTAAATTTCTTGCTCCTTTTTAATTTCATAAATTAATTCCATTTTCATGCCTTCCCCCTTTCACAGAAATCTCAATTTTAAGCCTTCAGCAGAATAAAAGATGTGCAGATATCCTGGCTGCTCCTTCATGTTTATGGACCAACTGGAGCATCCCTGTGCTATAGCCACTGTTCCAGGTTTGCAAATACTGTGCTCACTGATGGAATCCAAGAGCCAAGAGGACACTGCTGTCCAGGTCAGAAGGTCTCTCCCTGCTGTTGGAAAGTCTCACATTTGTCCTTGCCTGTACCTCTGCACTGAAACCAGCACTTACAACCAACAATACAGCACCTGGAAGAATTTCAGTTCCACCGTTGCCACAGGGAGCCGGGAGCCCAGGTGTTGAAAAGTGCAAAGAGAAGATATGAATTTGTCTATGATACATTCTAAGAAATTATAAACTGCAAACCAACATCAAACAATGAGGAAGATGAAATGCTTAAACACTGCTGAAGTGTAAAGCCCAGCAGAGAGAAATGGCATTGAAGGGAAATGGAAAATGTTTGATGTCAGGTTAATGTATGCTGCAATCTGGAAATAAGAGCAATAAAAAACCAACATGGAAGAGTGAGTAAGTTTAAAAACTAATCAAGAACAAGAAACTAGCATATAAAAAGTAAGATATCATCTGTTACAGAGAATGGATAGAAGTATCTCATATTCAGGGAATAAGGAAAACTGAAAGCCTATTCTGATAACATACTGTCCTGGAAAAGGGCTATGCCAGGACATCTGGAAATTTCTGGGAGCCACAGCTGATAAATTCTCATCATAAGTCTAGGCCCCATCTGACAGGTGAAAAGAGCCTTCCCATATTCCAGGGCTGACCACTGACTATGTGAGCTTGCAGCCTCTTGCAACAACTAAGTCTGTCAGGAGGAAGGACACCAATGTAACAACAACAGAGTAATACAGATGTGCAAACACTCAACAGCAGCTAAGACCACAGCATGGCCTCCCACAGCACGCTGTCCTGGTGAGGACATTTGCTATCCTTTACCCCAGCAGGAGGAAGCATCACTGTGCATCTCAGCTCTGGCTACAGATCAGCAGTGACAGGGGAAGGTGCAGCTCTCCCGTGTCCTCCTCAAAGCTAATGCAAAAGCTCTGTTTGCTGATGGTCTGTGAGCACAGGCTGGAGTACTGGCAAGGGCAGAGGAAAGATGTGCAGGAGAGGAGGACAGCTGGATGTGCAGCAGGTGGGCCTGCATCTGAGGTCGATTCCAAACCAGGTCAGGGTGGGGTATGGGTTGCCTCTCAAAGCAGGAGAGGCTGTCCAATTGGCACATGATAAAAAGATACAAAACCAGCATGCCCCCTCCCCAGCTCCCACCTGGAGTTAAACAAACCAGAATCAACAAGAGCACTATCTAGACCTTTCCTGACCAACTTTCTTTCCTTGAGTTTTGCAGAAGGTATGATACACACAGTCCTGAACACCTTGGCTTTCCCATTAGTTTTTGACTCATCACAAATACAGGCCATATTTGTGCCTACAAACATAACTGTCAGACCACTCCCTGTGGGATCTGCAGTCTCATGAATTAATCTAGTATGATCTATTTGCTTCAGCAGCTGTGTAGAACATTCTTATTCACTGTCTATAAAGTCACTGCCAGTTGTGTCCTTTGAAATCTCACTTGTATTCAGAGTTCTCTTTAGCTGAAATAATTTCACTCACTTTTGTTATCAAATTTTCATCATCACTCTTCATTTTTCTTCTGACACAATCTTATTTTCTGCTAATGCTCTCCTCTCATTAAAAAAATTGGTACCGCACCACATTTTGCTATTTTTATATTCATACCTGCATCTGAAAAAAGCAATTTTATGTTGGAAAATGCCTAAGTCCAATCTACTTGCTGGTTATTACACAATGTGTCACAGAAGTAGGTGACATCTAGTGAGAAATACAAATGCCAGAAGCAGAGTCAGAAAGTGAAGACTGGGCACAGAGCCATGTGGCAAAAGGCAGTAATGCGGGTATACTAAAAGCTAATGAGGATGAAGAAGAAAGTCATAGTACTGTTCTGTTTTGTGTTAACATGTATGCTTCTCAACAACCCTCCCTCCAGCTGAAACCACAACCATAGTGCAGTGAGTGGGACATTGGAAAATCAAAACACATGTGATCAAGCAAGTTATAAAGAGACTCCTAGGTGAGCAAATTGTTACATCTTCCACCACAGTGTTTAAGATTTGTAGCTCTTCCATTGAACCCGCAGAGGTGACTCTTCCCCTCAGCTATAAGCAGCTTTTAGTTTCAGGTTTACAGTAGTATACAGGTAAAAGTCAGTTTACAATCCCAAACTTCAAAAGAAATTACATCCATGAGAGAGATTTTCTTAAGCTGTATATGCAGGTCATCAGATTCCTGAGGCAAAAGTCAATTTTATTCATTTTATTAAAATGCAGTGGTACAGCCTTTTACCTTCAATATGGAGGGAGGTCAAGTCATCAGGAGGAAAATAAAAGGCAGCAGCATAGCGTCCAATGCCATGGGAATATCAACTTTTCTTAATCAGACGAACTAAGGATCAAACATCTCACAATTATCTGCTCCTCTAAGCAAAATGTTAGCTGAATGAACCATATACACTATAAGCAGGCAGCACTCCCATAGGAGATCAGGATAACCAGTGATTATGGTCAGGACCAGAACTCTGTCACATAATCAGCTGATATCAAGTCTCCCCATTCATCTGTTTTCTTTCCTGAAAAGACACAGCATGGGAAATCTCTCACTCTCCAACTGACTAGAAATAGTTTTTTTAATCCTTCTAGTCCTCCTCTACTGGGCTAGTGTTCACTGACTGTGAGAGTGACTCCACAAAATACACATAATACAAAACCAATGGCATTCTATGTTTTTCTTTGTAAGATTATATGATCCAAGCCAACATCCTTAAAATGTTTCCTCTAAATTCTCAGGGGACAAAAAAAAAAGGCGCATTAATCTCAAAGAAGATGTATCACCTTGTCTTGATAACATGGTAAACTGTTGCCAAAAAGCAAGGATTGTATGTTCGTCCTGGTGTTTCCTACCACAGTTAGCTTCCATTCCCCTCTTCAAAGAGAAGGAAAGGGTTTTTTCTTTTGTTTTGCTAAATAAGCACTTTATGCTCATCACATCAGACTTATTTTTAGAATATTTGAATAGAATATCTTTGTCAGTTGCTACTTTATAAATAGAGGTTGCTAAGGAAGGAACAGTAGCTGCTTTTCCTTAAGCAACAGTAGCAAAAAAAATGAAACAGCAGATGATTTCTTAGCAGAAACAGCAGACTAAAAGTAGCAGTTTTCTTCTACTGTGGTATTTCAAAAACATAGAAATGCCATCCCTCTAGTTTGTCTTTTAGAGTTGTAGACATGTTCACTTGCTTTTTTTAGGATTATTTGCCTACTTCAGAGCAATCCTAGGAGTTCACAGCATGACTGCCACCAAGATGAAAAGCTCCCTGTACCTAGAGAATGTATGTATTTAATTTAACTTTGGTATGTAGGAAGAAATTTGTCAGAAAAAGGATTTGGTTTCTCATTTTTGTTTATTTATTTTGCTGTGAACATTGTCAGATGAGAACACTGGTGCCAATAATTTGGTTTTGGGGACTCAAGTTGTTTACTGGGGTTTTTACACCCCCATTTTAGTGGATGGATTCAGTAATTCTTCAGGAAGCTGACTGCTACACACTTTTCTGGCTGTAGTCACTAGGGGAAGATATTAAAACAGCAGACCTACTCTGGGGAAAAAAAAAAAGAAAGACTTGGGACTTGTCCACCCGGGACAATTCAGGATGGTTTATCTGAATTAGCTAGAGATTTTCTGTGGATTAGTCAAAATCAAATAAAACCTCTGGGTCTAAACTTCAGTTCAGAATTAAAATTGTCCTAGTTAAATTAGATTAACCTACTTCCAAATGTTTCACACAGCCAGTGACAACAGACCAGAGTAGAAGGCATGAAAGGGTATCTAAAATGGCCTGCTGATGAACACAGCCGTGCTCCCCTTATGTCTCATGAATATCACATCTCACAGAACACAGTATCAAGAGCTGACAACTGGAACGGAAGAAATTGAGTTCAAGGACACGACAGGAAGAGAACTGGATGTCAGTTCTCAGAAAACATGCAGCTGGAGCCCAGGCACAGGCCAGTTACAGTGCTTCCAGCTACAGCAATCACCAAACGCCCGGACCATGGGATGGTTACAGGCAAGTGGGAGCTAAGCACCTTGGAAGGCTTAATGACACCCTCCTTACCGCCAGCTTGACTAGGCGAGCAACAGCACACACATGGGGCAAGTTTCATGCAGGCATACGCTGCACTTCCTAAGATTCTCTACAGAGAAAGAACAAGCTCCAGTACTGACCACAGAACCAAGTACCTAATCCTCTGTGTTGGAAGGGGACTGAAGCTTCATGATGAGGCAAATACAGGCAGCTTAACATGAGCAACAAACCTGTTAGTCATACCTTGGTCTGGCGACTCGGCAAGTGCTGAGCAAAAACCAGGCTTATCACAGTCACACGAGGGCTTCATTTCCACCCTGGCAGGGGTCTTTACAGGGTGTTCACAGTATCTTCTTCCCTGAACATCGGGTCAAACCTGGAAATTCTAAGAAGCTTTATCAGTCATTTTCACACAGGAGAGGATGACAAAAAGGCAACACTGTGTTATACTGGAAAGTCCCTAGTGGCCAATAGCAAGTGTAAAGCTTTCACAACCCTAGGCATGTGGCAGAAGTTCAAGTGGCAGAGGGACTCTAAGTATCTGCATTGCTTTCCTTTGTGGAAATCCCTAGAACCAAAAGGCCTAGAAAGCGGAGGAGAAGGCCAAAAGCTGAAGCCATACTAGGTCCTCCTTTAGCTTTCCCCTTGTCCAAGCGAGAACCAGGCAGCAGCTGGCTCCAGCTGCAGTCATGCTCATAGTGCACTTCATGATCTGTCCAGTCTCTTAGAGGTGCTTGAGGGGAGAAAAGAACTTTCATGCTGGCGTACAGCAGGAAATCCGGTATGCTGGGGTTGAGGCAGCTGTCAGAGGCAGAGCTGGGTAAAAATTCTCTTGATGTGCCTGGAGGGAGGTGCTGCAGGGCTGAAAGGTCTGGAGGTCTGCTCGCCCTTCCGCCTGCAAATGCTCCTGAGTGTCCCCAAGGCCGAGGCTATGCAGATGGCCAGGGATGTATTTGACCAAAACAGACACAGTTTATCTGCTCCTGAAATGTAATGCACTGCTTTCTGATGGCAAGCCTTAGAAGTACCAAAATTAGACTTCAGAAGAGTATAAAAAGCTCTCCACTAACATAATGTGCAAATGGACTGTTGCACATACTGTGATCTTGGGCAGCGACAAAATTAGAAGGCAACAGCAAACAGCAAAGTAAACTGCAGCTAAAAAATACCAACATCATCCTCCTTTAATAGATATTGTTAAAATTAACATTTTTAAAAGCTGAAGAAATGTGAGGCCGGATGCTATCACCGTATGTCTTATGCAGCTCCTGATTATAAACGAACAGCAGAATCCATATAAGAGAATCTAAAATGGTATGGATAGGAGCCCAGCTGGTGTCCCCATATGCCTTAGAAATTCCATTTTTAGGAACACAGCAGCATATAACATTAGGGATGCTTCTCAAACATCTCGTTTATAAATAGAGCAGAACTGTTTCATTGAAGTACACATGGAAAAAGTCCACAAGAATAATAACATCAGTTGCATTCAAAACCACTGAAATGGTTCAACCACACTGTTTTCAGTAGGAACCACTATGCACCAGAATATTCCCTGAATGAGGAATGATGCTTGCTCATCAGCGGGCTTTTTTTAAAAGCAATCATCAAAAAGCCATTTTAGTAAAAAAGTGCCGACTTACTTTTGTTTTGGCAAACTGTTCCTACTCAAAGCTTTTTTGGGTCCAGAATGGAAGAGTTAAACCCTAAAGTTCAGGGCAGCAGAGAGTTACAGATGTGGGAGGGCAAATTCTTGCCCCTTCTGAAAATCAGTCAAAGCAGTGTCTGGAGCTTGGCTGGGCCATGTTCTGGGGAGAGTCCTTCTCCAACAAGGCTGTGGACTCTGCAAAACAGCTCTTCCTCTCATGCTTTTCAAGTTCACCAGAACTACTTCTAAGATCATTAACTGGGACTTCTAAGGGAAGGTGGGGATTCCTGGTTAATTCCTGGTTAATTGAGAAAGTATGTTACCAAATGCAATTCACATAAAATCACAATTTCATTATATGCATGCTATCAACCAAAATATATGTGAAGCAGACATCTTAAAAAATTACACTACATATGAATGAAAAATTATTTTATTTAAAAATACATTATACAGCAGAGTGTCTCTCTTTTTGTTTTCTCACTGCTGGTTCACAGAGATAGTATGATAAATTTAACCCAAATATTTGACTGGGAAAGATCCTGAGAAAGAGACCAGTTACAAGCTGATGATATACAGTACACTGAAAAAGAGTCATCTCTTTTAACATAAAAGAATCTCTTGGTAATCTTATAAATCAGATATAAAAAATGCAGATTTGCTACCATGCAAAAATGAGTGAAGATTTCATTTAAATCTGCACACAGAGGAATCATTAGTACCTGGGAACCTAACTAGCTAGACTAAGAGCAGGGTGAGTGAGCTTAACACGGTGATACAAACTTTGGATCTACTACAGTTTTGTAAACACAGTTGATAGTCTAATAAAGGTGAATTTTCAATCATCTAAGTAACCTAGTTGTAGCTAAGGACTCTATTCTAGGTTTTTTCTCCCCACAGATATATTTCTTCAATCTCTTAATTCTCAGCTTAGCACAATGACTTCATGGCATATGCTCTATTGCACTCAGAGATGACTTGGCCTTGCCCTGTTTGCCAAGCACTCTTTAGGTAGTTGTATTTTAGTGAAAGCAGAGGTTAAAACAAAAAGTAAAAGCAGGCATTACCTGGCAACTATGTGAGAATGCATTAAAATTCATCACAGAAAAAATATACCTGATTCTACATCCTTGTGTTTCACACACACTCTAACAATGATTAATGCACAGGAAATACACTGAACTCTGGAAAATTTAAGGCCTAAAATGCTCAATAGCCTGCACTGACCAATAGTATGTTTCTATAGTGCTAGCATTTTACCAGCTCTTGCCAGAGGGAAACTTTCCGACAGATACTAAGAATGTCTTCGGTACTTAGAATATTCAGATCCATTTGGTGCTCAGTTTTTATAGGACAACTTCACTATGAGTAGTCAGCAAGACCCTTCCAAAGGGGAGGCTTAATCTGAATATTTACAGTAATAACAGAAATATGGTAACAGTGGCTGATGTTGAACAAAAATCAATTCATCAACATCACACAGATTGGCAGGGGATTTTTTTTTCTTTTTTTTTAAGAACATGAGCCTCAAACACAAACAGAGATAAAAAGCTTCATAGAGAGGAAGTCTGCCTGTCCTGGTCATTTAGGCTGAAAACAAAAATAATAATAATTGAGCCATTTTGGTTTTTCCATGAGTTTTCCATGAAAATGTAGAGTAGAAACTCAGATGAACTTTTCTCACTAAGCTGGTGACCCTCTTCTTATCTTAGCACCCATTCTCCCAGCATAGTATCAGGGAGTACAACAATCATGAGAATATGCAGGCTGCCATGAATAATTTGTTCAAATGATTTATGAATAGCACTGCTTCCCATCAGATATGCTAAGCTAAGAATGGAGCCCTTAATCTTTCATGGGATATCATTAGTAATAAAGAATATATCAAAGATCAAACTTTCTATATTATTCGCATTTCTTTTAACCTAGATACATATATGTCATCCAAGACATTCAAAAACTACAAAACAACAATTCAACTACAATTATGTCAGGAAAATATCCAAATAAATAAACTTTTAATTATGATACAATACTTATTACAGTAAAAATTGGCATTTTTTTTCTCTTCAAAAGCAGAAGCACCAGTCTTACATATAACATACTGTTTGAATGATATCTTACATGGAATACAGCGTAATACAATGTGCAAACAGCATTTTCATACAGAACATAATATTTGCTAGTTTTTATACACTGAAATTGCCTCAAATGGAAACAAGTTCATGCTGAATTAAAAATGTAGATTTTAAAAATCAAAGTTAAATCAAAATACAAAGTACTGTTGGAATAGGTACATGAACCATTGAAAACAAGGAGAAGCCAAAGTAGAGGGTAATGTCAGATAATTAGTGCTCAGTTTGCCCCATTCCATCATAAAAGTAAACAGTTATTATTTTTGCTAGAAAGTAAAGTGACGTTCTAATATTTAAGAATTCTTCAAAATGTTGGTATCATTTTAGTGATGTAAAAATCAAGTCAGAAATAGGACTTCTAAAAATTTCTTATTTTTGATACACTGCAAATATCATGTGTGGGCTGTGAAAAGAGATGAAGTCCAATGGAGTGAATATACATCAGCGTCAACATCATGTGACTTCTGCAAAGGCCGTGATGTGGTTCTACAAGTTAAAGGAAAAACAAACAGATAAAAACCACAAAACCATACAGATAGACAGCAGTCACCATTGTGAAAACTTTTGCCTCCTGTGCTTGAAGGGCAGCCTGGTACTTGGAGACTATTGCAGGATGATGTAAATAAAACTGATTTTCACTGCAGTGCTCTCACTCACTCCCATAGCAACTCTTAAATGCCAAAAGACTGGATAGGGAAGTATGCTGAACAAAGTAATTATGTGTGATGGTTCTATCATATTTTAATTTTAGATGGTTTTGGTTTGTTTTAAATTAAGTTTAATTTTAAATTACATGTGAATAATTGAGTTAGCCGTACTTTTATTGCTATGTTATTCATAATTGAAAACAAAATTACTTGAAATTAAAATGACAGTTTCTGACAGATTGTAATACTCTATTTCCATGTAAATACAATTTTAATATTCATTTTTTAAAGATTATTTTCTCCCCATGAGCTCAATGGCACTGAATCAAGTATCAAAATGCTTGAAATCAAGTGGCATTTGGCAATTAAGAGCTCCTATTCAAAGTTTCTTTTTCAGAATCACCAGTGTCCAGTTGCAATCTAAGAACATTTTCCTCTTTCCTTCAATGGAACAACTCTTAGGAACACTGAGATGTGTATATGAACATGAGCATTCTATGTCCAACTCTAAAACCCTGCAGCATCCCGAAGAGCTTGACTACGTTTTCATCCTTGAACCTGAGCAAGTGACTCTGCAGACATCTGAAGGGGAAGGCAACCACACAGTGCTGTGCAGGATCCAGAAGAAACATATTTCCCTTTGGCACACAGTACCCTTGACTGCCACCATTTTTTACAAAACATACCATGGTGAAATTAGTGAAGGGAACCTTGATGTTAGGCCATGTGTTTGTTCCCAAGCACAAAAATGCATAGAGGGTAAAACACCAAGCAAAGCACTGCATCTTTTTCTCACCACTTTGCCTCCAGGGGCAGATTAAACTCAGAAGAGAGGAGATGTGAGCTGAAGAGGAAGGGGATGTGGATAACCTGGGGAGAATGTGGCCTCCCATTTTTTGCTTAAGGGAAGTCCTTCAGAAAATCTCTTATCGCACAGCATAAAAAGTGCTGGAGTGAAACAGTGCTCATCATGTAAGTTTCTATTTCTCAGTTCTTCTTTAAACTGCTTGAATATTTGCCTACCAGTCTGAGCAGGGGAGATAGGCAGGCATCTTTTCACATTACAGGGAGGAAATTAGAAATACTTTGATTGGATAGCTGCCGCTTATGTGCCCATCTCCAAGCCAGGCCGGCAGCTTTGCTCCCATCTCTCACTGTGCCGTAACTGTACTATGTCCAGGGGGAGAAGCTCTCTTCCATCTCCCCTACAATATGCATTTAGCTGTAGCAATGCTCTTGCCGTATTTTATGGCAGCTTTCATAAAAGAATACATTTAACAGCAAGCATCTATGTATATTCTTTACCAAAACAGAATTGATGTATTTTAAATAAACAACAATTATTAAATTATAGCCAGATTTTTTTTAAAAAATCGTTTGAGAAAAAAGAGTGCAACTTTCTATGAAGAAGTTTTCAGTAAAAAATAGCAACAAACGTTATTGCTTGCAGATTTTCATTCGGCAGAAGAAATGCAAAGTTAGACTTCTTAATTAGAAAAAAAAATCAACTCCAAGCATCGTTTGGCTTGCCAACTTCAGTTTTGAATATAGAAAAGATGATAAAGAGGGCAAATTCAATGACTCTGGAGTTCCTGTGACGCTATAATGACACTTTCTTCATAGTCTTTACTTTATTTTCTTTATTTAGACCACAAAAGTCATCCTGTCAACCTAAACTATCCCCAGTCTAAAATTATTCACCTTTTTTCATAAGTAAGATGGCCTAAAAATGAAGAAGTGGAGGGAAAAAAAGAATTCCTCTTTATTTCAATCAATTCTTTCAAGTCCTGCTACATGCCAACCCTGTCTCTAAGTGACACACATTTGTCTGTGGTGCAGAGAACCAAATGCTACTTCATGTGGCATTAATTCAAGAGTAGATAACGATTATTTAGGGAATGGAGAATGTGGTTCACACTCCCACCAGCTATACTTCCAAAATGAGCAGGTCACCATCCTGGGAAGACATGCAGAGCATGGGATATAATAACACAGAAGAAAATCCTCTTTCCTCAAAAAATCCTCAAAGAGAACTGCTAAGCAGCTGAAGGTGGACCTATTGATTTGGACCCTACTGAAGGCCTGTCAATTCATTTCCAACGGACTCAGCAGGGTGATGCATAACTAGGTCAAAATTAATCACTTGCTGACAGCAAGAACCACTGATACAGATTCATGCAGCAGTCTCTGGTTACTCACGCTTTTCCATGCTATCATCTCGGGCAAAACTACAAATAAGCCTGGCTGAGATTCTGCAGAAAAAAACCCCAAACAAAAGGCATCCCTCAGGAATTTCAACTCTTTTACTTCTGCTTAGATTTCCTGTGACAAGGGTCAGAGTGAGATACTATCTACTGTCAGCAAACAGATTCACACAGATGCAGGAAGACAACCAAAAAACCATGCACAAGACCTCAGCTTCTCCAAATCCATGGGAAATTATTTTCCCTAGAGTTCTCAAAAGAATCAGAAGCGCTGATGGTCTGCTCAATGGCAGCAGTCTCACAGGCAGGCAGACCAACATTTGTAGCATCCTTTCTAAGGGGACAGTACCAGGCTGGTGAGCAAAGCATGCATCATAACTGTGCTCTCACACCACTAACAAAAAAGGGAAAACCAAAGGCTAAGCCTGGAGTGTAGGTTTTGGGAAATGAGCCACACCTGTATATCTTCCACTAAGTTTTCATTAATTTCTGTTGATAAGCAATGCTATAATGTCAAGGCATTGAATAAATACATTAAGCTTCTTGTGATTTGCAGTTTTCATTATAAATATTAAATATTTTCAGCTTCATTTTTTTTTTGCTTTCTTCTTATTGATACAGTTAGAAACATTCAAAAATAGTCATCATCCTAAAAAGACTTTTCCGTTTTTGAAAACGGGAATTTGTAAAATGGGAATTTTTCCCACAGTAGAGTTTGTAATACAGAAAAATACTACTGTAGTACATTAGGCAAATGATAATTGATCAAACAACAATAGCAACACTCTCATACAACTCCCTGAGTCAGCGGAGTGCATTTCCAGTGCTTTTACAGGAGCAGCACGAGTTTTGGAGCACAAGGGTGCCCGGAGGCTCCCTCGCTGCGCTCCTGCCTTTGCCCACCTCACTGCCCAGCCCAAGGGGCCCGCAGTGCTCCGTCCCTGACAGCCACGAGAACCACCTCAGGATGCGTGTTTGAGGGAGCTTCCTTGCAAGGCATCTTCTGGACTGTGACTATGGCCTTGATTCTGTAACACCTACACTGAATACACTGTTCCACTTCCTGAGTTTAAGTATTGGTTTATCTGAGCATTAGATGTAGTGATCATCGTTTGCATTCAATCAGAAATAATTCTTGTACAATCTTCCAGAAACAGATTTAAGCAGAAGAGTAGGACATGAATACAAATTCAGGTGTTTGACATTGAAACAAAACTGCTTATCATTTTTTATGAGCTGACTCTCCTAGGTATGTGTTTGCGGTGTGTGTGTGAAGCAACGTTGTATTGTATCTCCTTTAACAGACAGTATTATCAAAAGAGAACAATTATGCCAACAACTGCCTATAAGCTGACGTAAGCACATGGGCTCTCATCAGACCATCCTGGAGAAACAAATATGGAGATCTACAGATGCTTCTGGACCTCAAGCACTACCAAATACAAGTATTTGAAGACCTCTCAACTAAAATATTTTGTCTAACAGAAATGGACACAACCCTCTGCCCCATCTGCCCACAGTATGATGAGCTAAAGCATCTTTGTGTTTTGCTTTAGCTGTGAGCTCAAGGAGAGGTGATCTCCCAGGAGAGCCGCAGGGAGCAGACCAGGCTCCCTAGGCCATGGTGCTGTGTGCACACCAGGGCACATAAAAATTGAAGACTTGGTACCAACAGGCTTTGGATCAAGAAAAAAGCAATCACATTAAGAATTCAAATTTTCTGACATTGTGAAGAAGGTATTCCGTGTCTCGTGGGTAATCAAGATGGAGTAAACAGAAAAAAACAATACTCCTTAAATTCTAAACAGAAAATCTTTCCCAAACTTAAAAATACTAGCAGAATTCATTGAAATACCTACACTTACTATTGCTGGAATGTTTTATCATCATCATTACCTAACACATACATAACAGAACAATAACTACTGCGTCAAACTCAAGAAGATTTCTGAGACAGTCAACCCTGACAGTCGCCAAAAACTTATATGATGGGCAACAAGAATGTCACATATTGCAAGAGGAATTCCAAGTACTTATGAACATTTATACTCGGAAATGGCAAAA
The DNA here is from genome assembly GCA_013397315.1 of Donacobius atricapilla. Classification (NCBI taxonomy): domain Eukaryota; kingdom Metazoa; phylum Chordata; class Aves; order Passeriformes; family Mimidae; genus Donacobius; species Donacobius atricapilla. The sequence goes on from WBMY01014150.1 coordinate 1,114,951, forward strand.
GGAGAGAGCACCTAATCTATCTCTATTGAGTTCAGTCATGCTGGATAGTCAGTCCTGCAGGGGAGTATAAGAAACTTCATTGTAACAAGGAACAGTGACTGTGTTTGGGAACGTTTGGGCACTGCTGACAGTAGCAGCAGTATGAAGGAATGCCAAGCAGAACCTCAGGGAATAAATGCAGTTTAGCTGTCAAACAGAGCACTGCCAAGAACCCACTGTGCAAATAAGTAATACTGAATAGCTACAGAAAGCACTGATAATCACACACAGTAATTATCTCATCTCACAGGAGATGAACCATAGTGCATCTCCTAACCCAATGCTTCCTTCTGAAACCCTCTATCTCGGTATTCTATCTACTGCCTCCATTAGCCATGAAATGCTCCATGTTGTATTTGTATTTGATTTTTTTCAAAGCTAGAATACTTATAAAAAATAAATAAGACTAGTAGAAACATAAGCTACTATATGATGGGTAGGAGATCTCTATAAGCCCTGGCCAATTTCAGGCGACTTTTTGCATAGAATAATGTCAGTCTCCCCTGAAACAGGAAACATAGCTTGTAACTGTACTTTCATGAAGCTGAACCTTCAAACCCTTTCAGGTACTATCCAGAATATCCCAAGTCTCAGTAAGTCCTTCAAAAGAACAGGACTCTCTAATCTTGAGAGTGGTAGGATGAGAGCTTCCTCTCTGTAGGAGACTACCAGCTAACTGAAACACCAATTGTCTTGTAAGAGATGCAGAAGATCAGAGACAGAAAAGAAAACGAAGCAGATGGGTGAGTGAAGAGGTTTCTTGGCTTTCATTCTTTTCATTAATTCTGAGGATGATTACAGTTAAGGTAAAAGCACTAAGTCTGCACTGCTGAGCAGGCTCTGGGAAGGATCCCTCAAGGAGACACTGCACCTACAGCTTATTTGCCTGCATGGGTACCCACGTGGAACAGCTAAATCATCTGCATGCACCACAATGAAACAGAAGTGTCATGCAAAGAGTGATCTAACCTTGTCACTAAGCAGCAGCAGCTCAATCTGGAGTATTACAAGAACTTATGCCTATTTAAGTGCACTTCAAACGTAGCTAGACCTCCACCAGAACTCAGACAGTGGCAGCACAGTGAGCATGCCAGGAGCAGTTGTTCTCCGTGGAAAAAGCACCAGAATAGCAAGTAATAGATCTGGAAACTGCAAAGTAATGTGCTTCTGGGTCTGTATGATGCATCATGTGCTTACTCATTTATGGGTGAATTTATTACAAAATAGCAGCGAGTGGGGTCCTACCAGGCAGGCATTTCTAATGAAGCCATTCTTTAAGGCAGGAGTTTTTAATTGCTGTTCCCAGATACCTATACCATTACTATTTTTTAGTAACAGCTACATCATTGCATTGCTTCTCACGCACACTGCCTAAACCTTTGATAACATCAGACAGTTAGGATTTGTGCTACTCTCAGCAGCTAATTTCTGACAGTAACCTGTCTTTAATATTGGCACAGGAGCTTGCAGACTGAAAATAAGGAAAAACAGTTTTAACATAAGCAAAATGTAAATCTATGTGCATTCAGAATATTGAACTGGAACAGTCCTAACTGAAACGTAGTGAAAAGTAACTTGTTTCTAAAGAAGGAAGAGGTAAATAGCACACAAATTATTTAGCATCATTCTCTCTCCACTGGAGAAAAAATTACGTAAAATAAGAAGGGAGTGAAAAAACAAAGACTAATTCAAAAATTCTTCTAGCAATGGTAGTTAACTGAGATTAGCTAACTTAATTTAGACCTTAGTTCCCTGAGGTTTTATTCTTGATGCCTTTTATTTTAAAGGGTCTGTTTTCTATCTAAAACTTTAGATTAAACAAAAAAGAAATCAGATTTAAAAAGGTTAAAATATCCCTAGAAACGCAAAACCTACAGCACTCATATGTAAATAACTTCTTCATCAATTATTTGCTAATTTAATTTTAAACTTTCTGGAAGTGGAAACAGGAGAAAGCATTTCCAAGCGATTAGCAAAGTCTTCACCTTATTGTCCTTGCATCCCATCCTCTCTGAAAAGGAGAAAGGCTTTGCAACACAGGCAAAGATGAACCCATAAAATGGGAACTCCACAAGTGGTACCACTTTGCGGTCAGTCCCCAGTTAAACTATCTAGAGAGAATTTGCATGGCAGCAAACAGCTACCGTCTACTGCCGTAAGAATATGAGTTCAAAAGGAAAATAGCTCATTCATATAATAGAGTCCTGGGCAGTTCACAAATGGCAGTGGTTATCCTCAAGCAGAGCAAACATTGTTCCTGCCACCATCCTGCCATACTCTCAGGTAGCTTTCCCCACAGCATCTCAAACTAGGCCAGCTCTCAGGAAAGGAGCATTGTTCATCATGAGAGGTTCTCAAACCAGGCAGAAACATGAAGTTAATACAAAGTCTTTATCCCCCCACAAAAAAATTTGTCATTTCAATATCCACAGAATGTATACTTATTACCTGTGATGGCTTTTGAGCCACAGAAAATACTTCCATTGCATGAGAGCCTAACATGTAAATAAAACACACTCTTATTTATGTCGTATGTTCCAGGCCAGCTGACAGCTTTTGTTTTGACGTTTTACAGTAACTTTACTGAATGGATTATTTTGAAGATACACATTCATCATCTAAATGCTTGTTCAAGCAAATGAGACTCTGACCTCCTTATGACAAAATATCAGTGGAAGTAACTTAGACATATTTGGTTCAAAAAAGGCATGTTTGACCATTCCGAAAAGAAATCTTCTTTCCCTTCAAGGAAGGGAATAAAAAACCCAGGACTAGCAGCAATTTTTACTGAAGGACAACTTCCACCACTTTCAAGTGAATAAGACAGATTGAGAAGTGATTGAAAACCTTATTTCTGTTTAACATGAAAAAAAAAATCAGAATTAATATGGAATTAAAAGAATACCACATAAAATTTTTTGGTGCCCTATCCAGTGTAGAACTTTTTACTATCTTCAAATATGGGGATAATTCAATATATGTGAATGAATAATGACAGATAAATTCATTAGAAAAAGTAAACCTTCCTTTAAACTTTGCATTACTAGTTCAAAGTTTCCCCTCGGTAAAAATGTCTAAAATATTTTCTGTATTTGGTTATGCTATTTCAGTATTTTTTTGCTCATAAAATTAGTCAGACAATTTTACCTAACACAGAGTACAACATCATCTTCAAAAATATAAACAGTTACCACAGTAAACTAAAATAAATTTCATTGTGGTACTTCAGCAAAAAGTCTTGGCATACCACGGAGACTCTCCCTAGCATGTCCTAGCCTAAAATCCCTCCCGCTCTGACAAGAGACCACAGGGTTGGTGCAGTTCTGTGCGGCCCAGTGCTACTCTCACTTCCAGGTGGGTGCCCTGCCCTGGGGCTAGCACGTGTCTGATGACAGAAGCCCCACAGCTGATGCAGAGAGGACTGCATCCCATGCTCTACACCCGGCTGAGCACGTACCACAAACAAATAGGATAAACGCCACTTGCATATGAATTGAAAAGCCCCTTGGGCCAGGGGTGCGACTTTCTTTCTGAACAATCTAAGAACTTTCTTTGTTTTGTGGACTATCAGACAGAGTATTAATCACATTTACTTGAGGAACACAAGGGAAGAGGGCCTCAAGAGCTACTCAGCCTGACTCTATGGGCTTAGCAGCAGCTATGGCAGTGAAATGACAACATGAAGAGCCTCCCAAGGGATGTCACTGAATTAAATTTTCATTCTTTCTCCTTCACTGACAAGTTTCTTCATTTTAAATCTGAGTACCTTGGCACTCTTGTCAGAATAATTTGTGATCATCCTTCCAGGAAAGCTACGTTTTATTAACTGTTTTTTAAAAAGTCCAACATTACCTTTTCTAAAGGGCTTTCTACTCTGGGTATGCTGATCATGGGCATCTGGGTCAGGTTATCCAGATGAGAATGTTCATGTCCTGGCTGACGTCCTCTGAAGTTATTTACCACACAAACAACCTAGAAGGGATTAGAAGATAAACAGAATACCTAAGAAACAACTCATGTTTTCAAGCTTTGATCCTGACAATTATCATTAGGCAGGTATGACACCAGCTTTAGTCACAGCTTTACAGTAGAAACACTGAAATGTGAAGTTCATGTTTTACAGAAAATCCTTAATTAATATTTCAAGACAAAAGACTTTCTACCTTTTTATTGGTACATGCATCATTTGAGAACCAAAAAAACCTCTTATCTAAAAGAAAATCCATTACTGAAGCTGCATAATAGAACACCAATTATTATCAGTGTCATGAAGAGATGTCGTGTAGCATCACATGGCATTAACCTTAAACTCCGGGGAAAGCCAGTGCCATCTCGGTTTTGATCAGCAAACACTTTCTCAAATGAAGAGTAATAAAGGGAATATGAAGCCAAGGACCATGCCTTAGTCTGAATGTAACTTCCAGTCTGCTCAGGGCAGGCAGCAGATTCTCAACCAATGACTTAGAAATGTGATGTGTAACGGTTTGGGCTTTACTAATTCCAACACTCAGTTGAGCAGCAACATTGCTCAACTGCATTTTCTTGAAAACACAACTAAATTTGATGTCATACTACTCAAAGGACATATGCAACATACATGACAAAATATGAGAAAAATGCTGGGACAGATTTCTATTCTATTCTATTCTATTCTGTTCTGTTCTGTTCTATTTTATTCTCTTTTATTACTTTAGGGGCATGAACAGAATGAAAAAACTTAAATGTGAACAATCAAATGTAAGTCCTGGACACCTTACGTGGAAGGGAACATTTGGAAATGCAAGCAGATATATTTTAAAGGAGACTTGCAGCTACCCTTGCACGTCTAGAGGAGTGAAAACACTCACCCCAGCCATCCCTGGGAGGGTTCTCAAGCCATGCCTTCAGATCCAGGATCCTGAAACCAAGACCCTGTGACCCAAGAGTCAGGTTCAAAAGTATTTTAATGGGGAAAACAGTCAAAGGTGTATTTAGTATTATCACAAGCCGGCAGGCAGACAAACCTACAGGCACTAAATAGCAGTGACTGTTCTATTCTATAGTCTTGCACTGCAGATATTAGTAAAGGTGATTAATAGATGAGAAATAGTTTCATGACACAGACAGTAGTCATTGGCAACTGCGATTAACTATCTGCTTTTGGAACACAGCTCCATAAGAAATTTCAACATAAACCCAAATCACTACAAAATAAATTCATTAGTGTTCCTGTAAAGCCAAAAAACAAATGCTACCTATTCTCTGATCAGTGTGGGTACCACTATATCAAATTTAATACTTTATACATGAAATCATAACTATGTGTTATTCTGAGGAATATATACTTCCTACAAGTGGGCCTTGCTGCAAAAATTACTGTTTGATATGCTGCAATCTGGTTTACATGGAAGTCAAAAGAGATAACTGGGTCACTCCTTTTGTTGACTTCACATTTCAAGTGTATGCAAATATTACTAAGGAAACTGATGACTAATTAAAAAACCTAAGAAACACATCTTTTGTTATGTAGTTATCTAAAGGCTTTTTTAGAGATACAAACTTTTACATTGATTTTTTTTCAAACAGAAGCCACACAGACACACACTTACCAAAAATACTGCTATAGATATTCCAATTACAAATCCTGCTATTACATCTGACCAGTGGTTTCGATACTCTGCTACTCTGTTAATTCCAGTAAGGAAGGCCAAGCACATTAAACCCAAACACAGAACAGGTTTTGCAAGCCTTGTTCCTCTGGCTTTGACTGTGTTGGTGATATACATCTGAAAATTAAAAAGGAAGAAAGTGTAAGACTGATGGATATCTCCCACTCATTGGTGAATAAAAGCTCTGTATTTTATTTGAATAGACTATGTGTATTTGGTGCTTTTCTTCCAGAGTGAGGGGAGGGTATAAAGAAACTAGGAGGTAGAGTAGTAGATGAAGTCATCACACCCACTTCCTAGGGATATAGAAAAAGAATCAGACCATACAGCAAAATTGCATTTTACATTAACCTGAAAAACCTACAGAAAACCAGGCAAATTGGACAATCCTATCCGATTATTCTCAGTCTGCGTATTTATTTATTAATGGATAGAAGAGACTGATTTTTCATTCTGCACTGCTGACAGTAACAGAGAAAGATCTTTACCCTCAAGTACAGTTAGTATTATTACGAGCTGCCAGGCAGAGTAAGAAAGGGAATACATAAAGACCTTGTTTTTATTAGCAAAAGCCTTTCTTCCTTATACTCCACTTTCTTCCTGTGACCAATTAGTGATTTGTCAAAAACCAGTGAAAACGTAAAAAAACAGTGCCAAAGAGCAGTGAAAAATGAACTAAACGCCAGCATCTACTTTTATAAATCTAGTGTAATAGTTTCAACCAGTGCTGAACTACTAGAACTCCATGCCTCACACAAACCAATCTAAATGCTGCAGGTTTTATGCATCAGACTGAGAAATCCATTTGCCCTGCCGCAGTCTGATTCTCTCTGGGCAATACTACTGAATTAAAAGCAGTGACTGATAACAGAGCAGCTCTTCTGCCCTAGGAGTGCATTAGTGACTACCAGGTTTAACCCAGCACTTTCCAAGCTCTGATGACACAATGGAAGAATTTACAAACAAATATTTGACTTTCCATTCTCTTGAATCGTGGCCTTCAGATTGCTTGCAACACCCATCCTCCCCACCCTCAAAAAAACCCAAAAACCTCTTGTACTTCAACTAACAAGATTTTTGACAAAAGAAGTTTCTGCTCTCTGCAGAAGATGTTTCTGTAATTAAACCACTGAAACCCCAAATCTTCAAATTTTAAACAGGATTTAAGTTTTTTGAACTGAAGAGTGCAAGTATTTTCCTATGGAGTATCACTAGAGATTCCAAGTTTGTAATGCCATCACTTTGACTTGCAAAGGAAAACAGATGAGTCTGCATTGAAGGACGAGTACCACTTCTTTGGCCAACAAATGGGCAGCCCTTTGGCTTTGTTTGGGTTTTTTTATACTGTCCGAAACTTCAGTGGAATTTACCAGGGAACCAGTTTATGAAGTGCGGTAATAATCCAGTCAAGAATTAGTTTAGAAAGTGTGGTTATAGTTACAGTAAATTAAGTGAAGAAGTAGTGGTCAGCGCTTGTCTAAAAACAGCAACATCTGACAGTGATTTTGTTCGAAACACTAGAGAAAGATCCATGGCTTACAGGATGAAACAAAGTTTAATCTTAAAATAACATCAGAGAAGTACAACCCACAAACTTTTAGTGTACTTTACATGATGAACAAGAAACTAGTAGAAAGATTTCCACCAATTCAGACAGAGCAAAGGTTTGGAAAAAAGAGGTTTTGGGTTTGTCTCCAAGGCACATTCTCCTCTCTTCTCCCTAGACCATTGTACTTTTGCAGGCTGTCTTCAGTTAGTTACTCTTACCATGCAGAAAGGTGGACAGAGAACTGCAAATTTAATTTCCAGCTTCTTAGTCCCACTGGTTTTCTTCAAGCTATAGACAGAGTATTGCACACTGAATTAGCTCAGCAGCCATCTATTTTAGTGAGTCTCATTATTCTCCTGGATACTACCACCATTATCCACATTCACACGATATGTTAGGACAGCTGGTGCTAGGAAAAACACTGGAATATTCTTAATACACAATAAGAAAATCAAATTTCAAATACAGCTTGGGTGAAGCTGACACAGGGGAGTTAGCAGGAAGCTATTTTGCATTTAATTCTGTATTGTGTTACATTAAATTGAAATGACTACTGAGAAGGAAAAACCTGATTGTTTAAGGCAAGTCATGGTGACATACTTCAGTTATCTACAACTATCTGGTCATTGCCCAAGAAGATTATCTCAATTTTTAATAAGACAAAACACATTATAGTACAAATAATTAATTCTGCGGTACCTCAATCAAATTTCAACATTTTTAATAGAAAGCTGAAGCCAAAAAACAAAATGCATAAAATTCTCTGAATGTTTTTACAATCAAGCATGTCCTTCAAATCCCCATTTAAAGCACTGATGAAAAACAACCTCAGATTCATGCTGTGCCTCACATGAGTAGAGACCTCCATTGGCCAAATTCCCTCCATATATATGAGCAGTCATGGTTGTCATGCCCAGCTCATTATTCCAAGTAACCTGAGGGTTCTGCCAGCATAGGTACCATTTCTATCTTTTCTTTAAAGAACAGGTACCACTCATGTAAGGAATAGCATTATATTACAACACAAGAGAATCAGTAAAAACAGGCCAAACTTTCCTGAAACAGTGTGACAAAAAGTCTGTATTTGCAAAACTCTATATAGCAAATATAGCCTCCTCCAAGGCAGGATTCATAATACTCATTTTTAAACTTAGCCTCTTGCACCTCTACTATAATATAGTAACACAGTCAACTGTGTTCATATATTAATAACTGTCTTAATTAATTAATAATTAGTCAAATACCTGCTTTACACCACAAATAAAATATAATTAAGCAGCTGTTCTCTTCTTGATTCTGGTGGAAAAACTATAAACCAATGCACTCAGTAATTGACAAAGAATAAACAACCTGAAAAGATGACAGGATGCTTCGCTTACTTTTAATATATATTAAATGCAGTATCAACAAAGGTAAATAACTCAGTGATTTAAAACATTAGTAAGAATGAATGACAATATAACTTTTTACGCGGCTAAAGATGTTTACTGAACATCTCCAGCCCTTTTAAGAATAAAAATTGGGAAAGGAGTTTTCTAATGAAAGAAAACTTTTAAATTAGTCAACAGCAAGACCAACAGCAGAGATTTTGTATGTAGGTCAAGGATTGATACAGTAGTTAGAATTAGTATGGCAGGCTGCTCATTCTGCAACATCAGACCTGTAGTAAATCTTATCTTGAAGAACTTCTGCTATTGCTGTTCCTTTTTCCTGAAATAGGATTTTAGCATTAAAATATATAGAGCTGTCACCAGTAAGCAGACACAGGCAGAGAGTCATGTAAGGAGACAGATTGTTACCTGATTACACAATATAACAATATTTACTAGATTTTCAAAAAAACACATTTGACCTTCAGTCTTCAAGATACTGGAAATGAAGCTGTAAGAGAACCTAATAAATTGAAAGAAAACCTTTAATGGAAGTGGGTTTGAAAATATGAATTTGAAAGAAATTATCACCATCAAATACAAAGCAAGCTACCTGTGAGGTCTCTGATGTGACTGGTTCAGGCCATAGGGTAAGGAACAATCACAGCCCTGGCATTTAGCTTGCATTGGGAAAGTACTTCTCAAGCGCTGGGTTGCAAATCTCACGTGAAGTTTGTCCTAAATCTAGTACAAATAAAACCATCCCAAAACATGCTAAGAAAAGAACGGGAACTGCATGTAAAGTGCAGGACAACGTGGATTCCTGGGCTACGCTGCAAGCTTTTTCTAGGCATCTTTCAGCTATCTTTAGGCCCACCCACACCAACATCTATGCACACAAACACAGGTGCAACAGGTCTCAGAATCCCATTTTAGTTACACTGAAGCTACACATCAGGCTGGGTTCTCGAGCCAGGAGGGAAGATAATTTTCCTTGCTGATTTCATCAGCCTGGGGCCCAGGAATGCAGGTAAGAAGATCCCTTCTGCATCTGCTATTTCATTCCTCCCTGATTTAGATCGCTTGGGAGACTGACAAAGACCAGTCCATCAGTGGACAATATATAACGACTCATAAGGCAAGAAGAAGAAGAATGAGCAAGAAATCATTGTACACGCACCCATCCCAGGCAGCACTCCAAACACAAATTATCTCATGTTTTCTTTTGTTTTTACAATGTGCTAGCATTAAAGAAATAACCTTGAACTATTTAAGTAATGTAAGTAAGGTTATACATGTTCCACCCAATGAATATTCAATATTCATAAGACCTACAAGGAAAGAGACACTCATATGAAAAAGCTGAAAAAATTAGCAGGCTAAAAACAGGTTTAGTGTTTCGTTAGAATCCTGTTTGAGCATCTAAAATCTTTTCAGCTTCCTTTGGTAATAATGGGTCAAACTATTTCTAGAGCAAATCAAAGTCAGATTCTCAGATCATCTGAGTCCTTCTGCAACTGTCCACTGAAGATTTCTTTTAGTGTTTCTGAAGCCTCCTCCAGCTTTATCTATATGTTTTGATCTAATTATTTATAACCCTAGACAAAAATTAGCTTTCAAAGTCAGGGGCTGGCTTGGCAAAAGGAAAAGACAGCTCTAGAATTCTGGATCTTACTATTCATTTTCCCACTATAAGCTCCCCACAGCTGAAACTGTAAAACAACTGGAGAAGGAAAGAGGTATCTTTCACTGTTCCAAGACTATAAGATATACCTATTACAGAGGCTGTTTTCTTGAGGAACTGAATTATAATGAAGAGCTGACTGACATGACATTTACAGAGATCTTTAGATAGATTCCTGGATCAAATGGTAATATTTTATTATTTGGTCTGAAAGAAACCAACACAATATGTGAAGCTCATGACATATGTTTTATTATCAATATTGAGGGATACTTGCTGCACCAGATACTGAAAAGAAATTCCACATTCCTAGCACTGTCCCTGAGAGGCAGCCAGAAGAATCCTTTAAATTCCTAACAAAAATGGACAACAAAGTCAGTTCAATGAGGTGGCTCTGCTATTCCATTTCCTCCTGAACACAGCCCTAGGTCTGTCTGAGAGGCCGATCATGCCTTCCCCAGCTGCCCATTTAGCTGGAATCTAACAGGCACTTCCAGACTAAGGACAGGCCGGACTACACCTACAGCTATAACTGGATCAAGGAGTGACACTGAGGAGAATGTCACCACATTGCCAGCACTGTTACCCAGACTGTCTTCTTGTCTTTTCCCAGTGACTTATACACACACTAAACAGCAAAATCAATGCAGCAAACGCTAGGAGCAAGAGCCTTGCAGAAAACATGATCATGGGCCAAAGAAACGTTCTGCAGAGAGGAAAAAACTATTTGTAGAATTGCAATCTGCTACTTCTGTCTGAAGTCATAATTGAGGCCAAGGGTTCACAGTACAAAGCAACAAAAGCTGCCTACAGTCTCAAGGGCTGTGTCAACTATCAAGACATGAAGCCTGTTCCTCTATCATCACAAACCCAAAGCAAGTCTGAAATGTGTGCAGTAACGCCAAGTTCAAACACCACCCTACCCAACTGCTTTTGTGCAATGCAATAACAACAAAAAAGGGCAAAGCTTTACAGAATGAATTAAAATTTCCCTCAAACTCCAGTTAGCAATGACCAATCCCCTAGGTCTGCAGTATCAAAGGACAACTGTTAGCCACAAGTCTTATATTTAAATATATGAGAATAGGCTGACTAAATCTTCATGTATCACTTTGAAATCCTACCAAAAAAAGGCTCATAACTTCCACTTCCTGTGGAAAACACCCCAAGTATGTGCATACTTGGCTGCTTCAAAACTTACCTCTTATTGTCCAGGCTATGTCAACTTTTGCATATCAAAATGTGGCTTATACAATTATATACTGTTCAATAAAGCTGCAGTGTTTGCCTTAATACCTCTGTGGCAAATATTATTCCAGCTGAGAAAGGGTGAGTTGCAATGCTGATAAGAAATGAAAGCAGATGCAGTCAACCTCTTAACCCAACTCAACAAAAAACAAACAAAAGATGTCCGATGAGATCAGAACAGACACCTAAGGAAAAATCCAGGCACCAGAAAGATTAGTTAAGAGATTTCACAGAAGATTTACAGTGGTTCATTTTGAAAACACTGGTACACTGGCAAGTATGAACCTGAAAGTCTGAAGAAGAAAGGCAATGCATCATTCAGTGCATCTGTGTTTGGAGCAGGGTAGAGAAAACAGCTAACCACAGCACTGCCATTCAACATTTCCATTGCTTAAGTCTCTCTTAAAAGGTAGTGGAAGTAATGGAGGCAAACACTACAAAGCTCTAAATATAAGCAAAACAACTGTTTGAAAACGAATGTACTTTCAAGCAGGAGGGGAATTCTGAGTTACCATAGCAGCCACCCACTCTCAAAAGGGGGGAGAGGGGAAAAATGGAAGACTCAAGAACTTCGATGAAATAAGAAGCTATTGTTAACAAGACAATATGCAGAGATGCTAGGTGATAAGGATGTGGCTGCACTTAAATGGAATGAGACGGGGATTATTAGAGAAAGCATTGTCTTTATTTCTAAATGGGTTGATTGGTGGAATCACACAAGTCTAAAACCATTTACTTCACCACCTCGGAGAGCAAAGACCCTCAGGTCAGTTCTTTGTGTAATTTTTTTTCCTTAAGCTGGTTTTGTTTTGTGCACAGCTGGCTGAAATACCCAGGGAGGATTCCATCCATAAAAATCTCTCCCTCTCTCTAAAATTTCTGTTAACCAAAAAGAAAGCACATTTTGTACCAAAGACTACATGCTAATGAAACAGTGAGTACTAAATGAAAATCTTTATGTCCATGCTCTCAAAAACTGTAGCATGGCTCATACAAAGACAAGGATACTGTTTTAAATCATCTACTCCATTGAACAATGATGAGAAAATTGTTTTTTAGTGCCAACTATCCTGATAAACATCATGGCAATGTAAGGACATGACCGCAGTATCAGAACATTGAAATTTTTTTCCCTTGGAGTATAATAAACAGTATTTTTAGCTTCAGTCATGCAATAGGATTAAAAAAAAAAAAAACCAAAAAAAAACCAAACCTACCAATATTGTAAAAAGTAACTACTACAGGAACTCAGGAGTCTTGAGAGTAGTTTATAGGGCTTTAGTTAAATGACAGCAGTGTCAAGCACCATGCAGCAGTACAGTAATGACATAGGATATATTCATTTCTATAGTTACTGAAAGAGCAAATAGTAATGAAATGGACCTCAGTATCTTTAAACAAAAAAATTTAAAAATTTATAAATAATTTTTTTTATTGCTAACTGTATAATGACCACAGACAAGGTTTGTATATTCCTGCTCATGTCCAAAGCCACTTATATTTGATATTAAACCTTACTGATGTCTACTTTTTGTTTTTAAAATGTATTAATACTATTTTACTTTCTGCTTTGCAGTAGCTGAATAGCTGGTTTCCTAGTTACTCTGACTCATGGCAACAGTGGAAATCCAACTTTACAGATGGATGAGAAAAATAGGAGCAATTAAAATGAAAAATTCTGAGTATTTTCTAAAATAGCTTTCATCAAATTTAGAGTGTTTCACCCTTAGATATCTCCCCAAATAAAGATAATCCTAGTAGAAGACTTATACTTGCCTCAAGTTAGCACAGAATATTATTGTTCATCTCTTATTTGCAAACACTTGCCTGCACTAACTGATGATCAACATCTGTAGAACAGACATTGCTCACAAGGAACCTGGTAAATGTTACCATCAGTACTGCACATTTTAAGCAACTGGTTCTAAAACCCTGTGCAGAAGCACTGAGTCGACACACTGCGGATGGGGCTGGGATCTTTGCCTTCTTGTCAAGTATCACTTTCCAGACCAATCAGAAACGAAAAGCTGCCTCATTTGGTATGTGCTCAAAAGCAATACACACTCACACATGTGTATGTACGTGTGCACTTATACACATACACACACATCTATGGGCAGGCCACTCTTCAAATACTGAGGGAATGTAAGGGCTGACTCCCGCAATGAGCACAAAGGCACGCACACCAGCCTAGATTCTCACTGACACTACGAAGGCAGCCCTGGGCTCATGCAAAGGCCTGCAGAGGGCTGTGATTACCAGCACAGGCGAGGTAAGGGACTCCCATAGGCATGTGCTGGGGAGAACTCGTCCCCAGCAAAGGAAAAAGATGTGCTTGCTCCTACTTAAGACTAGAATGATATGCACTCCAAACTAAGCCAGACTTACTTGAGTGAGAGTAAATGGTGATTTTTCCTCTCCCCTGCCCCTCCACAACCTACACAACAGCTCTGATCCAGGCAGTGAACACCAGGTTTTATCCCAGCATTGTTCATCATGAGGAGAGGAGAGGCGAGAAGAAAAAGGGTGGATTGTCTTGTAGCCCACTTTATTGCATAGTAAGAGCCAAACCGACTTTGCATGAGCTAAGTATAAATAATAATTCTGCTACCAAAAGACACACAGGAATCTTTAGAAACATGCAGAGACCAGACATACATATAGCTCACCCTTCTGCTTCACCTCAACCAAGAATATGGCCGTGTGTGATTCTACTGATCTGCACTGGGTTAAAAGACAGAGAAGTACCACTACCAGTCAGAGGAAATCCCTACCCTTACTCCCTAGCACCCAGCAAAGGATTGTCCCACACACTCTGGAAATGGGGAAAAAGTAAACCAAACCCGTTATGGACATCCTGCCCTCTCAGCATTGCCTCGGCTTTCAAGGCTCAGAAACCACTACACCTTGTCAGGATTAAGCCCAATGAATCATTCGCAGAGAAGGTTTGCATACAGAAAATCAGTCAGTTTTGGACCTTTCCTTCTGCCCATTCCTCCCTCCTCCCCTTCACAGTGCCAGCCATTTGCTCTCAAAAATACGGTGATATTAAATAATATAATATACTTACAGCCAGATACATAGCTGCATATATGCTTAGTGCTGCTTCTTTGGATGGGAAAGTCTTTCTGGCTTTCATGATAAGGTCTGGATTTCCAGTACAGGCATGTACACCACTGATGAACTGTGTATACTGTTTACATCCAAGTGCTGTATAGTTGGGTTTACAAAGTGCAAGAAAATGGGGTGCAAGATTCCCTGTTACTACTTGTCCAGCATTTACAAAGATGTCCGTAGCAAACAGTCCAAATGCGTAAATTCCTAAAGAGGGAAACAGAGAGTTACATTTCCAGACAATTTATAGTATTTATCACAGCAATATACCAGCTTCTTCCATTCAGGAACATGAAAAATCCTCCCATGTACTGTACCCTAAAGACCATGGCTCATGCTGGAGATGGTATTTCCCACAAAACTGCAGCAGCAACACTGCAATGTACCCACACACCTGATGTCTCTCTGATCTTTCATAGAACACTCACCCCTTGTGCAAGCAGCCTGCTGTCCTAGGCCCTGCAGCCATGCATATCCCCTGCTTGGGGCAGCTGGCTTTACTGGTACCTAACTTTGGCCCATGTTCACTAAACAAGCGACAGAGGGAAATCCTTCACCCGATAAATCTGCTTGGAAACCAAGGTGAGACCCTGATGGAGAAGTAACTTGGAAAGTCATAACACAAGCCGGACAAGCTTTTTTTTCCCCCCCGCCAGCTGTAAAGAATCTAAAGTACTGAATAATTCAATATTGCCATGCACCAGTTGTCCTCATCTGCCTGCTACTGGGTAAATCTCTGTGCATAGCATATTCATCACAGTATCAACACAGTGAGCTAAAGATTCATATATTTGAGTAACTACTTATGCTAAAGAGTTTTTTTAATCAGACATATCAGCAAAGCATTAAGCACATGTACTCATTCATTAGAATGTAAATGCATTATCTGATTACTTAAAAGAGAACAGATTTCTGCTATTCTGAGGTTCCTCTCTATCCTTTTGTAAATAGAAAATGAGCTCTGGAAGAACATGCAAACACAGCAGCCTGACCAGCTGGCAAAGCCAGCGGGTGCTTGTTCCAATTCCACCTGAGCTATAGATTTCCTCCTGTATTTCCATGGGCAAATCACTGTACCTTTACCATACTCCAATTCACTGTGACTATAGGGTGAGTTCTGGCAAATTTCCCAATTCCATGGGGCACTATGAGGAATTTAATGGATCAAGATCACAGCAGATGTAATTCCACAGAAACAAGCATTTATGCAGGTCAGGTTTTTTCTCAACAAAGCTAGAGGACCAGCGGTGATTTCTGGGATCCTGGCTGGTCAGCAATGTCACACTAATGTTAATTCCTCCCAAGATGCCAGACGCTGGTGAGCAGCACACTGTGCCCGGCCATGTCACTTCACAGAAGGGCCTTTCGGACCCGAGGGTGTGCACTGCACAACACAGGTGGACACATCTCTCGGGGGGATGTAACGGGTAGCGATGTCTCATCCACTGAAACAGCAGAGAGGTCTTTGATCATTACTTCTGCCACCCCTACCAAATTTTTTTTTGCTTCTGTGAGGAAGGAAGGGACCACTTCGTGGGAAGAAAACTCAGGCAATGATTACACAGAGAGGAACTGGAGTGGGAGGAGCTCCTCATCATCACTCCCCACCTCCTCCAGACCTATACAAGACAGTCTCCTCAGCCGGAGCAATCGCACTCTGGGAAGGCAGGCACACTTGTTACACAAACACTACAAATACAGACACAGCTGCACATTCCCTCCCTCCCCCTGAGACTGGGGCACACAGCAGGATTAGCTGCCCCAAGGCTTCATTTCTCCAGCTCTTTCCTTCAGAAGCAACCATGAGAGAGGGGCAAAGAGAAGAACTGAGCCCTGCTATGGCATCCCAACATATATTAAAAGCAACATCTGGAAATGTGTAGTACATATTTTGAGTGGTGGGATTTCTCCGTCAAAATACATTTAGAACAAACTAAGTAAAAAGATGACATCTCATATCTACTAAAGTCAATGGGGGAGCTTCAGCCAAAACCAATGTAGCATGGATTTTTTCTGTTACAGAACAGTTTTCTTCTAGAGACTATAATACAATATCCAGGCTAAGAAAGCAGCTAAATCAGCTTGGCTTCAAACACACATTTATATCCCAACATCTTCAGCTTTTGGAGGTCTGTTTACTATCATCTATAGACATGGCACAAGGATATCACCTTTCTCCACTTCACCTCACTTCAGGCCTGCTGGTTGTTTTTCCCCACTAGTGGTCCCAGTTTTATTCTACTTTCACTGCTGTTTCTGCAACTGTTTTTTAATCCAAACTTCCAAAAAGCTTCATTTGCTACCCACAAGGAAAACTGCACCTGAGTTATGTCTACACGTGCAATGTTACATGGTTGTCTGAATATCTTCCCCAGGTCAAAATTAAGACATAATTGATCTCTCTCACCATTCAGAAAATGAAAGCAGTAATTTTGCTCATACCAAGGAATCTGATGGTCCTGCGCACCAGTGGATTTATATAACAACAGTCTCCAGTTAATATTGTTTTCTCTTGGTTTTCAAAATCCTTTGTAGCTAACTGTAGACAAAAGACTGCAGTTTCTCCAATGATAATCTTAGGGGAGGAGAAAAAAAGGGGAGAGAAATGGTGCATCAGACTACAGCAAGTAAAACACACTAATATAACAGAGACAGATATCTCATCTTAAAGAAACAAGACCAAACCAGCACAAAAGACAGCATAAGTGAATCAAGTTCTGTACATTAATCTTCTTATGAGGGAAATATGCCTTATGGCTTCCTTTACTTTATTTGCTTTAAAAGAGAATAAATTATTACAAGCAGGATTTGTAGTCGACATAACCTAGTTTTCAGGATAAGGGGAAAGAGTAAGAAATCTATTAGTTCAAGAACAACAGACCACATAATGCACAAGATCTTGACCAAAGTAAAGGCCTAATCCTGGAAGATGCTGAACATTTCAGTTCCTACATGGCATTCACTAACACTCAGCACTTAGCAGGGTTGAGCTTCAAATTTTGGACTACGGTAGACAGAAAGGGGGGAAAAAAAATGTAACAGAGATTACTGATGTGAACCTCTGTTCACGTCAGAGGTTTGGTTTGCCAGGAGGTACTTAACAGGGTTTGATTCACATTTGGCTAGCTGAATTTATGAAGTCTGGCTTTAGCTCTGCTCCTCATACTTGAACAAAGTGTCACCACTGACATTTTAACATTAAAAATGGCCTGTTTCACATTCACTCCACCAAAATAAATAAAGTTCTCGTGTCTATATATCATTATATCTATCATTAACATAAAAATCACCAAATGAGAAAAAAAAAATTGAATGTAAAATATCTTCTCTAGGTTATGTATTTACCAGTAGAACAAAGCATGACCTTTAATTTATTCAATTATGGATTGAGATTCAATAGTCAAAGCCAAGACACTAAGCAGGTATATATCTCAAGTTAATATTCTGAAGATTTATGGCAGGGATAATTGAAAAGCAGAGCAGAAGGGTCAAATACTGACCACTGGATTCTAAGCTTGATTCATTGTGGGACTTCCAGGCAAGGCCCCTCCACCCTTCTACATGAAAAAGTTAAAGCTTATTGATAAGTACATCAAACTTTGATCAACAAGAATGAAGACTACCAAAGTGAAATCTTAATACTCCACAAATACAAGCAATAATACCATCAAATCTTATTACTTGCTGAGGTTTTTCTAAACCTTTGCCCTAACAGGAAAACAGAAATCTTTTCATATATCGCAATAGGTCTGAACAGTTCCACAAAATAAATAAAATAATCTGTGGGCACTAGCTCATGTGCACATTTTGTTGTCAACAGGAAGGATGCAATAATGACCTTCCTAGGTTGTTTGTAGATTATGCAGATACCCTTGGGCTAAACTGTGGAAGAAAGTGTTACTTAAAAATAATGTGGAACAAGCAACAAAAATAACTCTGGAGGCAAGTATGTAAAAAGCAAAATTTAATTTGTCACTTAAACCGTCATTATCTTTTACTTTAAGCTGGTTTCAGATCCTAGTGGAACTTATAGATAAAATAGAAATTTCAATAACAAATATCCTCTCCCTACTGTGATGCAACCAAGTTTTCAGTCCAGTGAAGTAGAATTTCTTCATCTATAATTAGCAAATGATCAGTATACATGAAAAACAACTCAACCTTGAATTCAAGATCATCCAAATTATGAGAAGAATTCAACCTAGTGATCCCCATAGCTCTCATGAAAAAACATACCAAAAATATCAGTTTTAACATGATTCAAAAAGGTGAGAACAGAAACACTAATATTTTACTGTGAGTCACAGTAATGGTTTTCTTTCCTCCCAAGGACTAGGCAACCTGAATAAGAGTCAGATTCTGCCTTTAACTCTTTCTGCCAAACTCAATAGATCTCAGTAAAATTTTCACAGTTTTTGAAACTCCAAGAAAGAGCAGAAATCAGCACAAAGGAAGCATCTGTGAGTAACAGGGTTCAACCTTTTGCAAGAACACCAAGAGTGCCAGCAAGCTCAACTCTCCAGCTCTGAGCAGAGACTGAATCTGCTGTTCTAAGAATAAAGGTTCTCTTCTTGGCTGGTAGGGAAGCTGGGCTTTACTAAAGGGAAAACTGCTTCAGTTATAAGAAAGGAGATCCTTACTTCCAGCAATGTCTTCATCTGCTGCATAGACCTTTGCTGCTGCCAACAGTTTTTCCTGATTACATTTTCTCTCCTTGATGGTGACCTGTATGAAGAACACTCTCTGTTCCAAGAATAGCATCGTTCAAGTCCTTAGCTGAACAAGAATACTTTAAGGGTGGGCACATAGGTGCAAGGGTCAGAAGGACGTGGAATTCAGCTAAAGACAAAACTTCTGCTACAGAAGGCCTAGTGCTTTACTGTCAGAAGTAATAAGAGTCATTGAGCACACAAGGTATTCATCTCTATGCTTCCGTGGATTCGCTTCGATAGAATCCTTCTAGAATTTAGCAATAAATACAGGTTCTTTATTTTTCTGTACTGGCAGCTCAGCTAAAGCTGTTCTCCTTCCTCCATCCTTCAGCACAAGCACTGCTCATCTCAATAATCAGCCTATTGATGTTTAAGAAATGGAAGAAAAATCCTTTTCAATCTCAATAAATCCCCAGAGAAATTCTGCTTCCAGTGCAATTCCTTCCCCTTCTTCTCTCCAGCATCACTGGCAATAATCAGCTCTACAGGGCACATGAAAAGGAGAGTAACATTCCCCCTGCACTTTACAGCAATTTGCATGCCTAGTATATTCCTGGAAGGAGCAATTTCTGTATTCCTGCTGGCACAGGAACCACCATTACCCCCTTCCACTGCATATGCAAGTTGTAACCAGCCAACAAATGACATTTAATTTAACAGAATTATTGGTGTAGTTGTCTAAGTCTTAGGGCAAAAAGTTTTTGGAATATTCCAAAACTGGCAGTGAAAGATTGCAATGGAGAATCTGAATGTTCTGACAACATAAACACCTGGAAAAAACTACACAAGTTAAGGTACAGAAATATGATTGCAATGAAAAAGAGAGGCTATTAGAAGCATCTCTTACCTTATTCTAACAGGACCATACTACTTTACATCATTGTACAAATTTCCCAAAGGTATGTATTAAAATTCTTAGCTCACAGGAACAATTTTCATCTGAAGTCTAACAGTACAAAGTAAAGGCTCTCCAGTATTCTGAAGAACATACGTATAAACAACATAAACTTGCAGAGTCCTTAGATAAAAACACAATGCACATAAGTGTTGCAACAAGGAACAAGACAAGAATGACCATTTAGTCTTATGGAAGCACATAAAAAATATTAACCCAGCAAAAATTAAATTACAGAAGTTCTTGGAACCATCTCCATGGCAATCATATCCTGTCTGTGGTGTGACAATCCATTTGACAGTCAGGAACAGAATCTGAGAGGGATGAGATCTAAAATTAGTATTTGTTCTTGTTTCACCTTTTAACTCCATAATAATATATCAGATGATTGATTTTCATGGTATGCTTATACTAGCAATACATTTTTTCCATTTATGGCCATCCACCTAATACCTGTCCCTTTCCTTGTTTTCTTCTCAGGATTCTTATATCATTTTGCACACATTCCCTATACTGATTCCTTCCTCCCAAGTAAGTCCAGGCTTTTCTGTATTAGTCATTTTTCTGAATCCAGGCAAGCTGTGCCTAGTTTTAGCACTGCATGTCAATTTAAAAATCTAATTTTTCATTCCATCTAGTATATTCTTAACTTGGCTCTAAATTCTGCATTCTTTTCAACTTGAAATGTCAAGCCTGACTCATTCCAAATATTAGAGCTAGAGCAGCTCTGACATTGTTGATTTTCCAGTAAACTAACTCCATAAACAAACTTCCCCTAGTGTCTCCTATGGTTTACAACAGTCAGCGCCTATATAAATAAATGATCTGTACTTCTTAAAACGCTAAAGAGTTTTACATTATGACCGACATTCTCATATATTTCACGTAACTCCCTATAAAGCCCCAGGACTCAAGTGAGACTTAAATATTCATTTGCATGACAGGATATCTGAGGGTACATGAATATGGTTAAACAAGATAAATCCTGAAATAGAAGGCTGATAATCTTTGAGATTAGGAAAAAAAAATTCTGTGTATACAGTCATAGACCGTTCCAGCTAACACCTACTTTAGGCTCCACAAATGTTCAAGAAATATTTCACACAGGCTAGGGAATGTCATAGAATACACAATTCCCTCCCTGCCAATTCTCAAGGTTATGCTGTAACTACAGCAACCACTCAGATAGATGAGTAACACTGAAAAGTGGTTATTGCATTGAAAAAAACCACTAAATATTCATCCATGCACTCAACTCATCAAGATAAGAAGAACATTTTACAATACTGTGCACTTCTGTTCTTACTTAGTTTCATTCATTGTGTTTCTCCCATTTAGGCATGACTTGAACATTAACCAATGCTTTTGTGAGACTATCTTCACGAAATAACCTTGTTGGAATGAGCATCTCAGGCAGTCCATAGCTCTACTTTTCTCTCTAGAATGAACTTCCTCGTTCCTCCTTATCAGGCAAGAAGGGAAGGTAGGAAATGGAGCTAAAAATCTTGGGAATGATTTACATATCTCTAGGAAAATTGTTATCAATTAAATTGCATGGCCTCCCTATTCATTTCACTTACGAGTTCCCACTAAGTGTAGTGCAGATCTCTTCCAAAAATACAGCTTCTCTATGCTTTGTTATTCCTGCTCTTTACCTTGTCTGTTTAACTTTTGGAACCATGGGCTATTCCTGGCCTATTTCCTCTTTAAAAATGCCATCCATGAACCAATGAGCACAGTAGCCTCAGAGTTTGAGAAATCCAGCAGCATAAACCTTGGCCTTTAGTGATGCTGAAAGTAAAGTTCCACTCTCCACTTGAAGCTAAAATTGTTGAGTGAGGTGACAGCCCTGGCAGGAAAAGCAGCCACAGTATTTCCAGCAGTAGCAATTTCAAGCTTATTATGCAGAATTTCCCCTTGAGGCCCTTTTCTTTGTGTTTTTCTTGTTCTCATTGCTTCTTGCTTGCTTAAACTGACAGCAAATGCCCTGGTCAATTTTCAGAGAAGTACATTTTCTATAGTAACAAATGACCACTAGTTTTGCAGAAAATGAAAAAATGAATCCTAGATAAATCTGTGTTGTATGGATTAAATACAAAATATCCTCTCTTGCATTCAGCATGGGGATATAGGACCATACTGCAGAGAAGTTTCCAAAGGTCTACAGAAAAGATGTGAAAATTGCTTTTCTAGAGAAATATTTTGAAAAAATACTCAGCCTTTTTGAGCCGGTAAATTTTGTTTTAAAATTATGTACTCCTCATAATTTTTTTGAGAAAAATACTAAAATTTAATATATTTGGTCACATCTATTTACAAAAGAAAGATAGCAGTAAAAGATTACATATCTAATAGTCAAATACTATCTGATTTACTTATTTCTCTGCAGGGCAGAGTTATAGTCTACTAAACAGTAATGTAACTTCTGACAGGAACAAATATTCTTTATTGTCCTTTTTAATACATTGTAGACATACTCAGTGTGCAACAACGGTAAAGGCTGCTCTCTTCACAAAGAATTTACTGGTATTTGAAAGCAAGAGGCACCCAATAACCAAGCATTTATAAGTAGGAACCCAGAAATGAACCACAAGAACACAGTCACAGAGACATGGACAACATCATCATTCACTGAAGCATCTTCATTCATTACCACATGAGAGGAAAAAATGGAATACTCTGAAGCACAGAGTCTCTTCAGAGCTTCCTTTTTTCCTTAACTGAGTGACTGATCGTGCGTGCAAATGGCATCTCCTCCGGAGCCCATCTGTAGTGTCCAAGGGGCAGAGCAGCACCAGGGCTGCCAGCACGCCACGCCGGAGCAGAGGCTGGTTATGTAAAAGGTCATCGAGAGGAGCAGCCACCAGCCCTGCCGCTGCGAGGTACCTAAGGGAAGGCCTTGTGCCCCGGTGGCACATGAGAGGCAGGCGCTGCACAGCGCTGGACGCTCCGGGGCCGCGGCAGGGCACTGAGCACACAGCCAGGGCGGCCGGGCTCCCTCCGCGCCCGGCTCCGCGTTCAGCCTGCGGCACCCGCTGGGCTCCCCTCTGCGCCTGCTGGGCTCCCCTCTGCACCTGCTGGGCTCCCCTCTGCACCCGCTGCGCTCCCCTCTGCACCCGCCGTGTTCCCCTCTGCACCTGCTGGGCTCCCCTCTGCCCCCGCTGTGTTTGTGTTTGCCACTGCACCCACTGTGTTCCCCTCTGCACCCGCTGTGCTCCCCTCTGCACCCGCTGGGCTCCCCTCTGCCCCCGCCGGGCTCCCCTCTGCAGCTCCTGCTCCTGTCTGCCGATCCTTTCCTACCACGGGGACATGAAGAACATGCAGCTTCTCCGCACTGCAGCTCTCCAGGCGACTAGAAATGGCCAGGACGTGAGGAAAACATGTTCAGAACCACCAGCGTGGCAGTCTAGGGGCCAAGCAAGTGTCTGGCACCTGGCTCCAGAACTATCTAAGCGCTGGCAGTTTTACAATACTGACACAAGTATTCTTGCTGAACACATTGCAAGAGGGAGTAGATTAAAGACATTCATGAGAAATCTTGCCTATGCATCAAGCTTTTCTAATTTTAAAAAATAATATCAAAAAACTAGGGAAAAACGTTAATCTAGAGAGAATCTCTACATCTAAAAAAAACCCTAGTAAATGGTGAGGGGAAGAGAGAAAAATTAATTCAAAACTGCCTGCTAAAGGCATACATTCACATTTCAAACTGTGAAGTTACTTTAGACTCAAATACTCCAGATAAGGTTATCACAGGAAATTCTTACAGTTTTTAAATTGTTCTCATTTTCTCTTTACAAAAACCAAGGATGCCATTTTGCCAAGTTTCCAAACTCCACGCTATAAAAACACACACCTCTTTAGAAAAATGAGCTGTAATACAACCAGGTATCAACTGATTTTAGTCTCCTACTCTCTGATGGATACATGAAAAAGGTTGTTGTTAAATATAATTATTTTGTGAAGGAGTTTGAAAAAGAATTCTATGTCACAATTTTTCATTTTTCTCAAGCACTTAACGTCAGCCTTTAAAATACTGTGGTATTTGTGAAGGAAAAACAAAATGTTCAAAGCTCTATGATTCATCTTCTCTATTGGAAGACAAACTTCATATATGTTCATCTCTGCACTCAGCTGTATCAGGGACGTCTTCTTCCTCTGGACTTCCAGTGACCCATGGAAGAGACTGTGGCTCTTTATGACCCGGCCTTGGTGAACCCCTTTGTTTCTTCACTGGCCAAGAAAACCGTACATTGTTCTGTCTGCTGAGGCAGATTGGTGTCCTAATCCTTCTGTGCACGTTGAAAATATGATTCCTTGATAAACGCAATACCAATGCATCTGACACCCATACCAGTGATCATTTCCAACAGCAATATTACTTTGCATTTTAAGCCTTAGGTGATCTATGCAACTTGTGCTTTTCTACCCAGGATAAACATTCAATTGCAAAATTCAGCATAAACGGTCTTTCATCCCTGTTTGAATAAAATCTGATCACATAAAAGGCATCTCTTAAAGATTCTGGTCACAAAGTAGTGGTTTTACAGTCACTATATGACTGTAGCCAACTGTTCTCAGAGGCTCAGAAGGAGAATATCTGAATTTCTCGCTTTTCCCACTGTCTTACTTCTAGCTCACTTCTACTCAAGGCCGGATAACGTTTAGCAGATATATTATTCCTGAGATCAGTTCAAGGAAAGCCACTTTCACTGAATTGCCACTGCCATCAAACAATGGAAAATGGAGGACTAATAACTGGAACAGTTTAAGTACCCTGTGTTTTAACAGAGCTATAAGAAAGACACGCTGTACATAGAATTAATATCTGTAAGATTCCCCAAAAATTGTTTTCTGGATTTTTGTGGAAAAATATGTATGTCTACAAAACATACACACAACTGGTTTATTACTTATGTTTATTATTATCAGCTAGTATTTGATTCATAACGATAAATTTAAGTAGACAGCTCAAAAGAATAATTCTAAGCTTTTTATTAAAAATGACCTTCAAAATAAAATAGCTCTTCGTAATCATGTAAGTAGCTCCACTCCTACTATTAATGGTCTCTGTATATATAAGCACCTCTTCCTTTACCATTACCTTAGGCTACAGTATAATTGCCAACAAATAAAATACATTGAGGTCGTTAACCTTTTCCAGTTGAAATCAAAGGTAGTAACCCCACTAACTGCAACAAGAGGTGAATTAGCTGTAAAAACTATGGCACTCCAGGTTAAGAGCAGTACCTCATCTGAAGTCCCAAAATAGGTCTGAGCTGAGTACTGTCCCAAGAAAATAATAAAACAAAACTAGGAAGATAATCCAATTTTACAGGGAGGCAGTAACAAATATTTCAGAAAGAGGTTTAATTGGCCAGACAAATCAGAAAGGTAAGTCAAAATAGGCAATGCTCACTCCTGAACAGATCAGCTTTTAAGTTATTCTTCTAATATACTTTATGTCTTTACACTGTAAGCATTACTGCAAAGAATCCAGGTGTCATTAAAAATGAGTTTAAAACACTTTAAAAGCCAATGCATGAAAGCATTTGGTCTAAAACTATGACTTATTTTGAGCTGTCTCACATTAGGTTACTTGTGCATAATATATGCATTCAGCATAAAACCAGCAGTAAAACTACTCAGTAACAAACCCTGTCAGTATTAATCCACACTTCTAGTGCCTCTGAGAGCCAGGAAACAAGTGACCAAATAAAAGCTTTCAAGGAAAGAACAGTAGTGACTGCACCTTGTACTGACACTTGAGTAACACAACCGAAGAGAATGACTCTACAGAAGTTCACTTTTCAAGCTTCGCTGACCAGGCAGACTCATGATGTTATTCTCGGAATGGTCACAAGAGATGCTGGTCAGGGACAAAGGATCCAAAAGAAAAGAGGTCGGAAGTGCCACTTCTAGCCTCACCTCAAACAACTAGCAAGCCCGGATACAAAACAGCGTGTGACCATTCCCCTTGCATCTCCTCCCTTAGACTTGAAAGCTGTAATTACACAGTGTGCCATTATTTCTCTTTAAGAATGTTATTATAATAAATTAAGACACTGAAGTGATGTTTATTAGAAACGGAATCTTAATGAAGTCATACAAGTAGGGGCAGAGACCTGTTCATGAGCACCGGAAGCTTCAAAAATTACTTACCTCTGCTCTTAATGCAATGGGAATGAATTAACCACCAAGCTTTCTCACAAAACATTGCACAGCAGTAGCATATCCCATTTATCTTTATTTTCTAAATACACAAGTAGTAAGACCTTTTCAATAATGATACTGTATATCCTATAGATCAAATATGGTGGATTTTCTTTATGGTGAGTTTCTCTAGGGTGCGTTTTCTCCAAATATGATTTGTACCACTTTTGTCACTCTTTCAACTCTGCTACACAATGTCTATTTTACTGCTCCTGCCACAAATCCAGATGGCTGCAGATGTGCAGCTGGCAACACTATGTTGTCTGACCCTGTTTAGAAGTTTACACAATGCAGTGCTTGAATTAAGAGGAAGTCCCAAGTGCCCTCATTGGCACAGCAGCCAATGAGCTGAAACACAAGGAGCAAGAGTGGGAAATTTCAGCAAAAATTTCCTAGTACAGGAAATGCCTACAAGACAGAGGGGAGATTGTATACTTTGCTGTGAAGACAGCAGAGCATAAAAACAGCTCTTTAAGGCATGCAATGGTATTCTGAAAACTAATTGCAAAGTCTATTGGCCGAGGTAAGCCCAGCTACTCTTCTTCAATATGTGACTGTATCTCTTTCCACTCATGAAATAGTGCATAATGGTTTACCCTAACAAGGATCATCTCCTTTGCACAGATCTGTAAAAAAATAGTAAATACGCTGCTGGCTTTATCAGATATCTTGAAAAAAGCTCAAGTGGCGTGAGGAGTGTTTTACGGATGAATGAGTCCATTTAAAATTTTTAGATCTTGTGACGCTCTGACATTGACTGTCTTCAAGGCGCACTTTATAATAGCTGCTTTTTGGTCTTCCTGTGAAAACAGTAAAGGCTATTATATAAAATATATACTGTTATGTAAATGTACAAACACAAGTTTTTAGCCAGTCTTGGATGCAATCTCATTATTGAAGCAATTTAAATCACTACAAAGAGAAATAATTTTGAGTGTGCTGCAATGACAGGTGCTTGCACACATTCAGTGATCACAATTTAAGTATTCCAGAGTAAATGAATCAACTCTTCGAGGCATTACATTTTTGCCATTGGTATTGAAGGTTAAAAGTACATGTGAACTAAACTATGGATACAAGTCAACCATGTAAACATCACTTTTTCTGGCAACACATTGTGCATACACACTTGCATATGCAAACATACTTAGGTTTTTAAAGAAATAGTCTCTGCTTTTTGATTTCTGACTACTCCGAATCACACAACAATCACAATCAATTCAGAAACAAAAGAAATACTGAGTAAAACTGCAGTACCAACTATTAAAATTAATGTGGTTCCAGAAAAAGATCCTATCAGCACCAAACTCATTCACACAGAGCACTCCACCTCAGGAAAGCCTTGTGATTTCAAATAGCGCTGAGGCATGTGATTAAACCCATCAATAGCAATAAGATAATACATTAACAATACCAAGATAACAAATTAACAATCTAGCCCTGGTATAACCGCTCATGCACAAATCTCCTGGTGCTTTACAGAGAAGCCTAATTTCACAACTACCATTTGACAGCTAGGCATTAACGGCTATGCGTCCATCCCGCTTGAGTGGTCAGATCCCTTCACCAAGGCAAAGCCTGACAGAGCTCACAGCCCAGCTCTGTACATCCATTCTGCCAGCTGCAGATGTCCCCAAACCACTCACATGGCCCAAGGTCAATGTGCCTATAAATCTCATCTGCCTTTGCTAAATGCTCTGGAAAGAGTCCCCGTGACCGAGGGAAGCGCTGACTTCAGTCAAGCATGAGCACTTGGCAAAAGGGCCCATCCTAACAGCCGGAATGTCCCCGCACATTCACATGGGACACGCTTATGGCCCGCAGTCGAATGCAGCACAAGCGCCCCAGTCCTCCCCTGGGCCTCTCGGATGCTCAGACTCATGTCTGTGCATTTTGAAGGCATGATGGCAGCAGCCTCCGGCCTGGCCGCCTGGCAGAGCCCTGATATACCCCAACAGGGCCAAGAATGTTCCTCACAGGAGCAGGAAAAGCAGAAACTGAGTGGTGGAGAGGCTCTGGACATCAGGCTCAATCTGTCTCAGTATGATCAAGTCCTATTAAGTATGTGCTGAAGCTTGGGCACGTCCACACATCGTTCTGCACAGAGCTGAACTCCTGCACAGACCTGCACTTGGGGAGGTCAGGCATCAGCCAGGAGCTGCTGCACCCTGCAAGGTCCCCCCTCGCAACAGAGCCCTGTAATGGACAGCCTGTGCACCCCCAAAAAACTAACACATCCTGGGCTAAGTCTGGATTAAAGCAGGTCAAGCACAAATACTTCACCTCATGCTCCCCACAGGCTGCAAGTTCACATCGTTGGCTACTGCAGCTCAGCTGACCCATAATTAAGAAATCTGTAAGCAGAATTAATTCCGTCATGTCTGAGCCCTAAATTGCTACAGATAGGTCACAGAAATCCCTGTTGCTACCCAAAATAACTATACTGGGAAGCTGAGTTCCACTTAATGATTCTAATATTCAATACTTGATTTATAAAGAGCCAAACTATACATTGATCAAATAAATCCTCATAATATTACTCCAAATTTGAACAATAAAAAAATGAAGTGTATGATTGATCCTTTTTAGAGACAGCATGAAACCTACCAAGCTAACACAACAGGTGTTTCAATATGCTGTATAGAGAAAGAAAAAAAAATCTGAATAGCAGAATACTGTTAGACTGACTTCTGTTCTTGGTAGCTGCTTTGCTCTTAATTATTATATAGAAAACTAAAAATTCTGAGTGCCTTCATACATACACTTTACCCTGACATGGATGAGAGGCAAGAACTATTAACAGCAGAGAAAGAAAAATAGTATTTTTAAAACATAGCTATAGATAATTGTATGTTGCCCAGACTGGCGACCAGAAATGGCTCTCACAAACCAAGTTTTAATACCATATAACCAGGAAGGGTTTTTTTTGTGGTGCCTCATACCCCAGGAAGTAGCATCCAGAATTAGGAGTCAGTTTTGAATCTGTACTGAACAATTTTTTATGCTAATAGTAGATTCTAAAAAGCCTTAATATATACCATAATTTTTCTACTGTAATTTCTTAGCACTTTACATTGAAAATAAATATTTTTTGATCCACATGTAAATAGAAGCGATCTTAGCAAAGGCAGTTTGCCCATCAGAGATAGCAAATCCTACAACTTCTGCTTTCCTAGTCACCATCCAACACCATGTTCATTGTACTATGTGCAAATACAATGGACTTTGTTTTCAATACATTTTCCTCCTTAAAACAGTGTGTCTCACGTACAACTTTGGAGTGCCAGAGATGTGGTATATCCTTCAGCTGGACTTTTAACTTGCAATCTATGAGGTTACAACATCTCTGCTAAATATAAACCATGTGTGATGAAAGCTGGGCCATCATGCACTTCAGTGTGTATCTGAGAGATGCTGCAAGAGCATATAAAGCTTTTTAAACATCACTCTGCTTTTAAGGCTGAAAAACACAGCTAAAGCTACTTATTATTCTACTTTGGCTGTCATTTATTATGTATCATATGGACACCCATCTCCTCAATCCAGCATGATGTACAATGAGCAAGAACTGTTCAGCTAAAAAAATGATTATCAAGCCTACCATTTTAGATTACAAACAACTATACAAATTCCTTAATCGTACAGGATTAGTTGGATTAACAATTTCTCACTCAAACATAAGTGCATCGTTTGTAGGACAAGCAGGCATTCAGCTGCTGCAAACAGAACCCTGCCTGCCTTGTTCACATCTGCTGGCCACTTTACTTCCAGAGAGCCCATCAAAGGATGAAGCATATGGCCTCAATATTGTTAGTGTTTGTAAATCACATGCATACTAAGCTCAGCAGAAATACATTCAAGTGAAGTACAAACATAACTTCTGCAGGCACCATTCATGTAAGCCATCACACCACAACAGGAAGACAGACAGATAAAGAAGAATTCCCAAGAAAACACACACTGGTTCTGCATGTTTTATTGTTTCTCCTGGTTATAGTTCTGTTGGATTAGTGGTTTAATGATAAGATAAAACCTGCATCAGACTATCAAATCAAGTATTTGTCTTGCTATGTGTCCCAACAGGCCAATACTGACATCTGGTACACAAAGTTACTGCAGACCTGACAGGGTGATTTATTTTTTTTTATTCTTAAGTAAATTTGCAAAGCAATTATCCATTCGCAAAGAAAAAGCATGAAATAAATTGTCCCTTAGCTTTAAACTTCTCCTGCATTCCAGAAAAGGGCATTCCTTCTCCCAAAAAGGTGGCTTCCTGAAGTCCCCAGCACTTGCATATTCAAAAAAAA
>WBMY01014150.1:1153046-1220072 GCA_013397315.1 Donacobius atricapilla
CGGCCGCGCCGGAGCCGGCGGCGGGGGGAATTGCTCGGGCCCCGGCCCGCTGCCGCGGCCCTGCGTGGGAAGGGAGCCCTCCGCGCTTTCCCCGCCGCCTCCTGCGGGCGGGGACCGCCGGCGTCCCTCGCTGCCCCGACACACACAGCGGTGCGCAGGAACGGGGAGCCCCGGCGGGCGCTCGCCGTCCCGTCCCGTCCCGGCACCGCCAACAGGCACAGCTCGGACGGGCCCGGGCAGGCACACGGATCGCCACTGTTGGCCGGGGTGGGAAAGATGGAACATGGAGTCACAGAAGCACAGCACCAGTTAGGTTGGAAAGGACCTCTGAGATCATTGAGTCCAGCCTATGGTCAAAAACCGCCACGGCAACTACACCTACCACATCCAGTCTTTCCTTAAACACCTCCATGTATTCTTGTGCGATTCTGTGGTTTTACAAGAAAATCATTCTTCATTTTTGCTCTATGGTTTGCCAGACATTTTTATGGCAGCAGTTTTGGAGATACATTATAGTTACGTGTCAACAAAAGAGTCCATCATAAAGTTTAAAATTAGATTCCTTAACATACCCCCAACCCAATAACTTTAGTATATTTATTTATATTTAAAAAACCTGTCAATATGTAACACTTATCCTGAGCATATCTGCTTCTTTTGGTCCTCAGATATGTGAAATAAATCTGACTGATACAATCAATTTGTGCTCTGGCTGATTTCTGGCCACAGTAGAAGTTCCCCACAGTTCCACAACTACCCAACCTGATCCCTCCGATCTTTCCAAGACTGGGAATTGAAATACATAGTCCTTTGTACATGGATAGCTATGAAAGCAATTAACACTTAAAACTTTTATTTAACAGCTATAAAGAAAATGGGTAGATGGCCTTGAATCTATCCTCACTCAAGTAACATCCTAGAGTAAGAGGAGAGGCTGCAGCAGTGCTGAGGGAAGTCATACACATAGGAACACAAAAGAGTTCTATTTAAAAATACATATACAGCAATACACATAAGAATACACAACTGTGCCCAAGGCTTGTACCAATTCACGCATGTGAAGGCTCTAATCTGGGTTCCGAGAGCCAACAGATAAAATAGTTACTTAAAGGTACACACCCCACTCCAAATATTACAGGGGTGGAAAACAGTCTTAATGGACATTCAGCCATAGAGTCCACTGATGTTACATAGTAAAGGCAGTAAGAAAAAACAAATGAGATTAGATCACCCTGTTTTATAATGAATAATCATTCTCCTAGTGTTGTACTTTGGCTTTAACTGTTCATTTTCCTCCCTTTCTTGAGATTTTTTCAATATTCAGTGATGTTACTCTCTGTGCATTTATTTTTAATCAGCCCCTGAAGAACATGCTCTTCACGTCTGGATTTCACATCCAGTCTATTTTTATGCGCTTTTAACACACTCTCCAGAAGAATCTAAATCATGTCATCCGCACTGCACTCACCAGACTTAGCTGGATAGCTCCCTACCTTTGTGAAAAATCTGTAGTGAGACATGAGACATCTTGTGGTGAATTCTGCCTAGCACAACTTTTCCCCATTTCTTTAGCACAGGCTAATACACATTACCATACACATAAAAATCATAATCCCAGAAACGGCATACAGACACCCTCATTGTTAGGATGTATGGCCCGATCCAAAGACAAAAGTCAACAGCTGGACTGCAATGAGCACAAGACTCAGCTCTTCAGTTCTATTTGAGTGCATGCCCCATAAAAATGCTGGTGGCATATTTCTTTCAAAAATTTGCATTGAGGATAATCAATCTTTTTCCAGAAACCAGCTGATAAAATAGTCCTGCATTTTGCTATCACAAACCAACTTCTGTTTATAGATGTACCAATGTACCACAGTTAGCTGATCAAGTAAAAGCAGAGACAGCTTTTTATTGTAATGAACATAATGTTTATTGCCTGCACAGCTGAATATGCAAACATATATTAAATCAAACATATAGAAGCATAAGAGAACAATCCCCAGTGACTAATGCAACCAGCTAAATATATTCTGCAACTGCAGTGATATGCACAACAGAATAATGGCAGAGAAAAGCCCAGAACCCACAATTTTTGTTTCAGAAAGCTATTCATACATTACATTGTCAGCTGAAACTCAGATAACTGACAGACTTGTTTTGAAATTTACTTCCTTGGGAATAGAGCCACTGATCTCAGAGCAAGAGTTCCCTTGATGTTCCTCATAGGTTTATCTTGCTCTTTTCATTTGCTACCTAATTTTAAGTGAATTTTCAGCTCAGGAGACACAACGTATAGCGGGGCAGACAAAGAGAAACCTCAGACACACTATTTTGGAATATTGTGAAATAATGACCTTTATTACAAAGAGGTTTCTCCAATTCCAAACCAAATTCACTAGCCTTTCATGTGCTTAGATCACCACTGATTATTCCATTTTCTAGTTATAAAACATTGTTCTGGCAAATGGCACTAAAGAAACAGAGCCAACCCAACAAAGCCTTCTCAATAGGAAGGAAAATAAGAATTGATATCAAATCATCCCACTATGTTTATCTTTCCTGTTTACCTCTTTCATGCTTTATCAGTGTCAGCCTCTTGGAGCCCCATGACTGTTTCACTGTTACATCTCCACACTGCTACACTAATAAACTTCCCAGCCCTTTCTGAGAGGAATATCACATCCGTGTTGATGGCACAGCGGTAGGGACGAGACAGAATGAACTATAATCTCTACAGATGTTTTAAGAGACAACTAAAAGGACATTTTAATTTATAAAGTAAATTGTTTAATGATAGTGCTGTATTGTAAGTCCTAAAACCCAGGACATTTACTGCTAGAATTTATGCTTGTAGGACCATGATAATGCAAGATAAAACTTATTTCCTAGCAGCTGGAGCTGCCTCAGCACAGAATCAGAAATGGGGGCTCACCCAGAACACTTGCAGGACGATTCAAACAAGTCAGGCACCAAATTTAAGTTTTTCCTATGGTCTTAGTATGTAGTTCACAGAGACAGCTCCATTAGGTGACTAAGCTCTACTACATTACAGCAGGATGAATCATCTTCTGAAAATGTCATTCATTACATGCTAAGAAATATCAGCCTCTTATGACACCACTTTTAAGAGTAATGAGACAAGCTTTGATGACTAGCTTAGACTAGCACCCTTCTTTTAAAGGGCTGTAGTGAGATGTCATCAATTCTGCTCTTAACTTTCACTTACACATAGATAAACTAGCTCCAAAATAGGAATTATACTTTCCAATACTCAAACAGGGAGAAAAATAGTCAAATTAGTAGCAACATAAGCATTACTATTGTATTTATATCACATTATTATGTAGAGCTGGACCATATTTTTCATAGAAGACAACATTTTGCCCCAGTAAGCTTGGGTACATCGATGGAGTGCAAGTAATATGAGAGAGTGAGCAGATGGAGATGAAACAAATGAGGAGGAAGAGAAGACAGCAATGGAATGATTGAGTTTGATATAATGAGCAGCAGTCACGGCACATTAGTTGCCTAGTCAGTATTTACATCAATAATATAATTAATATTTTTAAAACTGTTTTCTGTATTCGAATTAAGAAGTAGTATTGGATGCAAGTTCTTCATAGGTTGTAACAGAAACTTGGGATACCAGAGGGATTCCATGTACCTAAGGCCTGTACATTCTCAGAATTAAAGCCTGTATTAGCATATCTACCACTTTTTATAATTAAAAAAAAAAAGACACAGTTTTTTCAGTGTGAAATGAAATAAATCACTGGTACTTGAAAGCTCAAATAATAATCATTTAATCTTTCCTAAGATAAACTTAAGAAAAAGCCTACCACTCAGAAAATTACTACCATAGCTACAAATTTATTTTCATTGATAGACACATTTTTAGTAACCACAATGCTATGCAAACTGAATGTAAACTTGGCAATCTTTGGCATAATGGGTTCAATAAAAATCATACAACTGGCCTCAGAATATGGAAATAAGCTACATCATCTCACTCATCCAGAATTCTTATAATGAATGTATTCTTTCTTGTCATGAAAGAAAGCCACTTCCCAAGTCAATTAATGATACCTTGAAAGACTGACATAGCAGATTACTGCACACTATTTGACATAGCACTAGCCTATTCATGGTGCAGTATTCAAGTGGGGGGAAAATAAAAACAACACAGACCTACCCTGTGCAGGATGCTGCATGTATTTGTACAGCTGATTTTGTACATCATCTAAAATTAGTTCAGACATTTGAACAATGCCTGAAGGTTTTACAGACCAGTTCAAAAATTCTCTTTACATATTACTGAATTAATTTCACGCATTTGAATTGACAGTTTTCTGCACTGTAGTTTGCCTTCTCCTATGTATGTTTTTATTATAAATAGTGAGACTAATTAAGATAATTTATTGGCTAAAGATTGTCTTCTGCCATTAAGGGGATACACTGAAAGTAAATGTTTGCCCACTCCTCAAGGCTCTATGTTGCCAGTATAAACTCTCATCAAGCTGAAAATCCAGAAGTGTGAAGGAAGGAAGTGGTGAGCTCATCGAGACCTTTCTGGGGTACCTGGTGCTCTCACCCCCAGTTTAGCTGCCTATAGAAATGAACCCTAGAAGTCTCCAGTGTTTTTACAGATACTGTAGAGACATTACTCAAGGATCTGTGAACAACAGCTGAAGTTACCAGGGAGCTGGAGATAAACTTCTGTTTGAACTGAAGACCTTGTTCATTTGCAGGAAAACTTGTGTGAAAAATCAGTCCTTGTCTACTCATAGGCTGGCTGTTTTAGTGGCCAGGGTTGCTGGTCTCTACCTGGATGAATCCACCCTCTCATTTTTAAGTTCCACACTTCAACAGAATTACGACCAATTTTTAGTTCTGCATACTTACTATCATTATCTTTTGCTAATTCCATGACTGGAGAATAAAATATTTTGCCATACCAAGGAGGGGAAACATAAAACCATCCAAAAGCATGTAAAGGAATTAGATTGTCGCTTTGGCATGGGACCCTGCATGAAACTTTGAGGTCTTCCTTTCATGTCTAATGATTCCTCAATTCAGCAGCAGTTACAGAATAAAACTTGCAGAGTTCCCTCTTTCCTTACCCCAGCCTGGCCCCTAGCAGCTGTATCCTGGACAGGGAAGGCATACAAGACTTCACTTTCAAGCACAAATCTGGACATAAGATTAAATTAACACACTTACTGACTTTCTTCAGAAGGGAAAGACAAATAGACTAACGTAATAAATTATGCACCGAAGTCACGGAATGCTTCCAGCTCTGGCTGCAGTTTAATGTAAGCAGCTCATGCTGGCAGGAGTCCCACACTTCCCCTGTCACAGTTTCTGCTGGGTAAGCTCACATACAGTTGTGCTGCAGAACTACTTAGGTTCTTACAAATTATACCAGACATTTCTCATTAGCATTACACCTGAACTCCCATTCCTGAGTTGGACATTATCCATTACTTCATAAAATTACAACGAAAAGCATAGAAAGAGCAAGTTTAGGATACATTTAGGCAGTGGTTCAATGGAGAAAAGGAAAAAAATCCCAAGCCCACAGAATTTACCAAACAGAATTACTAACCGTATCCATTGCTACCATGTAATTGTTGAAGAAAACTAGAAATAGAGCTGATTATTTTCTTATATTACTTTGAAAAATTTAAATATTAAAAATACTTAAAGTCCAGTTCATAATACTCATCAGACCTGCTCTTTGGTATCCTCGTGTACCCCTCCACATTCACAATCCATGGAGATACAAGAAATTTGTATCACACATTTCATTTGACACCAAGCCATTCATGTTAACATCCATGTTTTCACACATGTGCCTCTGAAAAATGCCTTTTCTTTTGTAGCTTGTTCATGAGGATGCACAAAGACAGAAAACCGAAGAAAGCAGAAAACCCAAGTGACAAAAATCCAAATGACTGGATTCCTACAAAAAAATTGCTGCAGGAAGCATTAATTTCCATCAATAATTATTCAGATAATTTCCTCCTATCAAGGAATTTCTGTCCTTGGAGATATATTTAAAACTTCATTTACAAGGCTCTGAGGAACCTTACCGAAAAATGAGGTCAGCCCTGCTATGAACCTAAAATTTTCCCTGGTTCTGTGAATTACATTTGATGTACTCCAACCCAGAGATTTACTGTCCTTAATCTTAATGGCTACAATCTGTTCTAATGGCGGTTCCCTGAAATTATTGTAATTCATATCTAAAAATAAAATCATATTTCCTCTAAATTGGTTGATTGATACAAATTGAAACTGCCCATACACTTTACCTAAAGTGGCACCAAGAAAGATATCCCCTAATTTTCTACTTTCTAAAGAGACAGCACTGTGTGTGTGTATATCTATATATTTAGATGTATGTATGTGCTCCAGTAAGGCGCTACATAACCCCTCTTACAGGGTTGGTTCTTAAAAAAAATAATCTAAGAGATTATGCCTTTGACTTAATCACAATTTCTCATCATAATTACTTTCCAGGCAAAAACTATGCTGTCAAGCATTAGCAAAAGACTCATGAAGGCAGCAAGGAAGTAACTAAAGCATCAAAAAGTCACTTCTGAGGGAAGGCAGTGGCCTTTGCAGCTTTCAGAAATGAAGCCTGAACTGAAAGTCACAGTTGGAAAACCAAAGAGCCATAATAATAGTAAATAATTAATTTATTAATAATAAATAAACTAGCTTCTGAAGATTCTTTGTGGTAACTTGGCACTGTGAATTATTAATAACCAAAGCTTTCAAATTTCTGCTAAATTAACTTCCATAAGATTGCTCTCCTCATTTAAAAATATTCTGTTTAACAAATTGTTAGGCTAAAGGATAAGAAAATTGTTAGATTACAATATGTCTATCACTGATATAATAGGGAACACTGTCAAATTATTATGTAACAAAATATATGCTTGTTTGGTTAATGCACAGCTCTTTACTTTGATCACTGCTGCTGAAAATCCTTACTCATTCAGTGTCTTATTCATCCAGCTGGCCAGCTTAACTCCAGACAACTGACTGTACTAAAAGAAAGAAGTGGCAAGTGATCATGAGGGGGAAATTATTAGAAAAGGAAAGATGGGGAGCAAGGGATTTGTGCAAGGGTATATTTGCAAAGCTGGCAAGAACATCAGAAGTTGAAATTACAGGTTTCTTATGGGAAAATGCAGTAAGTGGGGGATTCTGGAGGCTCCTGCTGGAGCAAAAGGATTAAAAGGTAGCAGCTGAACAGCTCATGGAGGCAGCTGGTGACCAACGTGGCAGCAGGACAGAGTGAGGAGCGTTCGAATCTGCACAGGCTGCCTGCCTCTGCACAGGCCTGGCAGGTGGCAGAGGGGTAAGAAGGCTGAATCACTGGGACAGAACCAAGGAATATGAAATGTCTTCAAGATTCATTTTGGGAAAACATTAATTAATATCTACCAGAACTAAAAATCATATATCATTTCTGTTATGACTGCCTAGTGACTACTTATATGTCCTTAAAGCATTCTGCAGTTTTTACACTCTTTATATTGCCAGAAACTACCATTTTTAGAGGCATATAAGGGTCATTTCCTTTGAAGTGACTGCTGTGTGGTAAAGCTGCAAATGTGGTACAACTAGCTCTGAAATAGAAAGACATTAAAATATTATTAGTGTTTGGTCTTTCTTCCCCTTCCTATAGGAATTCTGCTGATTTAGAGAAATTAAAATCAGTAGGAGACCTGAGAACAGAACATAAGGGCTGTAGAATCCTATTTTCCCTAAGCTGGCACAAAAATTAACCTTTGGGAAATTGAGTGGACAGTTGCTAAGAAGATACAACTACCTTCGGAGACCTAATTTTTATGTCATTAAAGTTTTCTTCATGTAGCAATGCCAATATCTAACATGCTGAATACTGCTCCTACAGTCACTGTACAGCATCTAAATTGGATTTAAGCAAATAACTTAGCTTATTAGCCACCCTAATGTCCAGTATTTAATTCCATTAGGAGCAATTAAACTTTCAGCTAGCAAAAACAACAACAAAAAAAGAGAAGTAAACCCATAGAAATGAGAACAATATCAGATTTGTCCCAGTTGACCTTGACATTAATTACACAGCCAAAGTCAACAGTAAGCTTAAGGAGAGGAAGGTATGATGTATTATGTATGACTTTAAATAGTGCATATCATCCACACAGGTTTTAATCGTTCACTCTCCAATTTATATTGCAATTTACAATAACATTGCAACTAGCAGCTTCACAAACAAGGATAATGTAAATGGGGATGCAGAGCAGATTTTATCATATAATCTTTCCCAAAGATAGAAAAAATCTTGGATGGATAAATTTTGATTGCTGTTGATACACAGCAATTTAATTCTGCTCCAGTAACTGAATCTCACTATTTTTATGCAATGAATAGATACTTCTACACCATCTTTTCATTTCAGTTTTCAATAAAAATGTCATATCCACCAGTGTGGATATTTCAAAGAACTGTAGAGTAATAAAGCTTATAAACTAATTGGGGTTGTTACGCTACACAAGTTCTTAGAACTTGTCTAAAAATATCCCTAAGCATACTAAAAATATTCCCTCAGAGAAAGGGAAGTTCAACTACATGTTCATGTCCTATAGGTACACAACTCACTATGCCCTCCCTTTAAGGAGAGCCAGCAGGAAAGGTAAACTACAGTGCATTCACTGGGTACCAGGAATTTTCTTCTCCCTGCATTCCTTACAGCATTAAAGAAAAGAGCAAAAAGCCTGGGAACCTCTTCAGACTTCGAGGCAATTCCAGAAAAAAATCATCAATTTTTCACCAGAGTATAGCTGACTTGGATCCCACTGTCCTTGCAACTTTCTCTTCTTGCCTTTTTGTGCCTCAATCTATATGAGTAAAAGAGGCACTATGAAAAGCAGGGGAAACGGTACCTGCTTCTCGTTGTAGGTTACCACAATCAGTCACTCCCAGCAGGGGAGGATGAGCAGAGAGGGGGAGGTGGCTCTTCCTGCACTGCCCGAGGTGACCAACACAGCTCCTGTGCACAGGACATTTCAGTGCATCTGGTTCTCCATTATACAAGTCCTAAGGTGCAAATGCTTACTATGGTGTTACTGCCACTCCTCAGAAACTGATTGGGAAGACTACAAATAAAGAACATTTATTGAATTACTGTGCTTTATCCATTTCAAAGCAGCAGAAGCTTTCCAATGCCTGCCTTGTCAGTAGAAGACATTGAAAACTTTCATTAGCACAGTTAGTGCTTTTCATCAGCATCAGCGTGCCCTCTCTCAGTTGCATTGCTCTCAGTGAATGATTGATGTGGAAATCCTCTTCTCTTTGAAAGTTTATCATCCTGTTAGATATGGCTGGAAGTTTAATTCTTCAGGGCATTGTCAAATAAAATGTGTTGCAGTTCTTGAAAGTTCAATACTACACAGATAACTGGAGCCTCCTCTGTTTCTAACAGCAGGCTATTCCTTTCTAACAGTGACAGAACAGATCTGTATTATGGCAGATATATTTTTCATTGTAAAGCATTTCTAAAATGAATAATAGAAATTAGCAACTGAAATAACTGTGAAGGAATTATTTTTATGAAAGGTAATTTCAACCCAAAAGTCCCTGAAAGGAACAACACAGCTAATGTGGGCTAATCAATATATGGCAATAAGTTTCACAAAGATCAGAATCTGGGTTGGTAAACTTTGCTATGTTCACAAAGGAAAAGAAGAATCTACGGGAATGGGAAACTCCCATGTCATTTCCCTCCATGCTATTTGACAGACAATTAATTGATACATCAAATTCAGCAAGACTTTAAAAGGATCAGTGATTTTTTGTTTGTTTCTTCTTGGAATGAGGTTAGAGGACAGCCAGTCACAAGAGCTGTCTCGTAAGATGATCTCTAGAACACCCTGGACAAATTTAATGACAAAGATTGGCTAAACAATTCACTTCCTAGTTCAAAACTCATGTATTTCCCTAAGCAACTTCTTTGTGCCAGATGCCATAAGAAATACATAGGACATCCAAAAGTATATTTTCCCTAAGTCAAAATAAGCCAAAGGGCTCCTTTTAATTGAAGGAGCAACTCTGAACCAAAACCAGTCAAAGTCACTGAAAGCTATGGAGCAGGGTTTTCAGTTATACTTTATTTTTTTATTTTCTTTTAAACCTCTATATAACTTCAATTCCATCCAAGACTGCATATATTTGATCCTGTCCTGGTATTTGTGTTTATCTATGGTATTTAAAGCACTACATTGTTTTGAAATGGCTTTCTTTTTTTACAGCATACTTATTAAAAGAGCTGTATTTTAAATTTATTGTTAACATTTTATTACTATAATGGTAGAACTGCTATTATAATAATATATTTTCTGTAATTCCTTTCAAGACCTAAATTTTGCATTCAAATTGTTATGCAAAGCTTTAAGGGCTAAATCATGGGACAAGATCAACCATATGTAACGGTATTACTAGAAATTATTAGACTTAAATCTGCATAACATTTCAAAATTGTACTGCCCTTTTCATGTGGTGTTTCATGTCACACTGAAGAAAAAGAAAAATCTTACTCCACGCCTAAAGGGAATTACAAGCCTAGGAATGTAAATAAACACACAAATAAATGAACACCCAAAAAATGCTTAGTAGACACAGAAATCATACTTTAACTCTATTAATCTATGAGCAGACACCAGTATACATATCTAGTGTTTCACTCCAGTGCAAAATCTTTAAGATCCATTAAAAAAAAAAAAGAACATTCTACATTGAAAGAAGAAATAAATTTTCAGAGTTACAAATTCAAATAGGGATAATTTGAAAAGTTGTTATTTTGAAGGCTGGCTATTTTGATGGATGATGTGAAATACTGTTGGCTTTCCAGTATCACCACAAATTCACACAACTAGTTTCAGCATCCTGTGCAAGAGGGCCTACTGCCCATTTTTTAAGGTTGTTGAAAAGCTACTTAGATACTATAAACAAATAAAAAAAGGAGAAGAAGAAAATGGTAGGATGAAAAAAACATTGTACAAGAGAGAGATTATATATTATGTCCTTCTTAGGCAGAAAATACATCCTTAGAGTCCAAAGGGTAAAGGAAAAACTAAGATGGACCTCCTGCTGTTGAATCAGCTCTAAATTGTCTGAGTCATCTTGATTCTCAGCTATAAAAAAAGCTCCCAGTTCACTGGAGAGTAAATTGCATAAAGAACTCTGCAGAGTGTATATCCAAGGCAGAGAGAAATGTCAGTCAGCATCTCCTGAGAAGCATGAAAATAAGATATTGCTGTATTGCTACACAACATATCCCTCCCAAAAAACCCTAAAAAGGACAATGCTGATCAGTGTAGTTAAGCACAGTTCACCGCTCTCTGCTAAGAATTCAGAAGTTTCTTGCACATTAACAGAAATTTTTTAAAAAATTTAGATATTTGGTTGATGACATATCTGAAGTACACTGAAGTCAATATTCTCATAGGTACATATATTAAAGTATCTACCCACTGCCAGAGTCAGTAATAGTCTAATTCCTTGATTCAAAAAAGGTAAGTTTAGAAATTTCTAAAAGGTAATAACAGGCAAAAAAAAATTATACCCACTCTAGAGATTTCAGCGAGTATACTTATTGGCACAAGGGGAAAAAGGGTAAAAGCCAGGGAAAAGAACCATAATATAGTTTAAATTACTACATGATAATAATACATTTAATTATTCTAATGTGAGAATTCCTAAGCCTGAAATTCCAGAAGTGTTAGACATCAGCCAAAGTTTGCACATGGTTGCACCTAAGAAGTTCCAAGCAGAGACCACTAGGTTTTGGGCAGTTAAGGCTGAGTCCAGTAGGCAGTCAGACAGGACAACTGCCTTGTCCCAGGTATTTCCCTAAAAGACAGGAAGCTAAACTTGCCTCACAGCTGCTACCAGGACATCTGTCTTCAGCATACATGTTAGAAAAAACACTTCACTTAGCAACACATGAGATAAAACATCTCAGAGAAAAGAGAAATAAATCAGGTTTTGCAAAACAATGTACAAGGTAGGAAAAACTCAGGGAAAAAAAAAAATCAAGGAAAATTGAAAAATACCTAGCCTTTGGAATCTAAATATATGATCTGTCATAACAGGTGCATGAGATGGTAGTGCTTGAGAAACTAGCTTCTGATACTGCATGGCTTTTAGGAGGTAGATCTCCCAATCTAATGCTTACTTTAACTTCTTTAACGTAAAAGGTACTAGTAGCAAGAAAACAATAAACAAATGCAACAACATACCACTAGAATTCAATGATACAGAACACAAGTACAGAAGAGAATGCATAAATGATGCCTTGAACCAGCAATAGAACATAACAGATGTTTGTACAGCTCAGGTTCTGTACAGCCCAAATGTGCAGATTCAGGTTTGAGCTTGCAAAGTCTTACAGAATTTACATTCTGTCCTCCAGCTTGGATAAGCAGACATAAACTTCTAGTTCTATCCACTAGGATCAACAGATTAAATGAGGTTCATTTCTTTAAATTAGAGTGGTGAAAGAATCTGAAACAGAGGACAGAATATCCAGGTGCACCTTTTCTATCATTTGTGAATGGAACAGGACAGATATTTTTGGAAATGTGAGTAGTAATTTACAAGGCTCTTCAGTGGAGAAAAGTTGACATTCTTGAAAGGTATAAAGCTTAGTATCACAAGAATCAAACAGAGACCCTGGTTTTCTTATCCCTGAAAGTTTCTGCGCATCTGTTTAGATCATTGCTCTCACAAGGTTAGAAACTAATTAGGAAAAAAAATTCACTAAATATTGTTAAAAAGAGCAAGAGCACAG
This sequence comes from Donacobius atricapilla, assembly GCA_013397315.1. Lineage (NCBI taxonomy): Eukaryota > Metazoa > Chordata > Aves > Passeriformes > Mimidae > Donacobius > Donacobius atricapilla. Next base: position 1,165,894 of record WBMY01014150.1, read on the forward strand.
AAAGTAGATTTACCTGTTATAACATCATTGCTTAGCAGATGAGCGATGCTTGTGAGCAACCTCTAAGTGCAGAAAACCTAGTTCTGCCTTGTTGCAAGAGAGAAACTACTTTGTATTCATCTAGTGTAAATCACTCCATTCTCCACCTTGTCTTTTCTTCCTAACTTGCAGGCTACTCATGAAAAAGTAATATTTTTCTGAAGAGAGTGAAGTAGAACTTGACTAACCTAATGTAACTATTCCCTACTGTAACCTCCAATGAGCACATTCACATCCCCTTGCTGGGCTGAGGTGCTCACCGAGCATCCCTCAGCTTTCACTGTGCTGCCCCGTGCAGTGCTGGCTCTGCTCAGCTCCAGCCACGAGTGCCACGCCAAGCCCTGGCTGAGGGCTAAGCTCCTCTTTACCCACTGCTGGAGAGCTCAGGGGAAAGTGCTGCCAGGACATCAGTGGCATGGAGAGCAACAGCATCTCTGACACATTCCTCTGAGAAACAAGTTAGGACTTGTGTACAGTCCAGTGTCATATCCTGCACCCCATTCATACCTTCTCAAATACTCTGATAGTCAAGCCAATAAAGACTGGCAGACTTTCAGAAAAGCAGATTTGTACTGGCTTCCATGCAAAACAGATACTTGTAATACAGGCTGGCAAAGCCACATGCTTAGTAGCCGCTTAGTTACTACTGTGCCCCTGCAAGTAAACAGTTTCTCTGACAGGTAGCCCAGACCTATAAACTGCAGACACATCGGGTCACTCCAAGCAATCATCACCAAATGAGTTACCTCTGCCTCTGGCACCTCATGGCTACTATTCCCTTTTAATGGTAGGGAGGACACATAATGAGGCTTTTAAAAGAAGGCTGAGAAAGCTGCCAGACCTTTTAATCACCCAAATACCTAAACCCAGATGTGTGAATTCTGCATATTCATCTTACCCAGTTGCTTTAGAAAAAGAATTACAGGTGATACAATATTTGGATCACCTTTTGATCCTGGAGAACAATGACAATAAGAAGTGATTTTAGAATACAATCTGCTGCAACACATTTGTCATTTTCCACCTGTGTAACTTATCTAATGTGGGGATAGAATTCTTATCCTGATTTTCCAAATTATGCCAGAAATGGAACAGGGCTAACTGATTCCCCCCAACATTCAGGAAGAGAAATCATGTTTCCTAATCCTCATCTACTGGTCTAGTTGCTCTGTAGCATCTCCCTAATTAATTTCATGACAAACTTACATAATAGCATCACAACATCATCAGAGTCTTCGATCCTCTAATGCCGTTAGATTTGATGATATAGAGGCCATGAGTCTTACTGCTGTCTCAGTGGGCCACAGCACGAGCAAGAAAAGCCAGTAGATCTGCAATGATTTGTGTCACAATGGATCACAAACATCACTTGAAAACAAGTGAACATAGATTGCCAAGTTACAAAACTTACTGAAGTTATGTGACAGAAATAATGCCAGACAATGAAGCAATTTTCTATCCACACAGAAATAACTTCCAGAATGTGCTGATAAAAAAACCTTAAACACCTTAATTCAAAAGGCAAAGGCAGCTCCATGACTCCATTGAGGATGAGAATTTCTTCAGGAAAGGTCACTTAAGTCATAATTTTTACACCATAAAAAACTTCTGCTTGACATGCTGCTGTATTCTCCTTCAATTTCTGACATCCCCCACTCTCCATTTATCAGATAACTCTAAATGTATCACAGAAGGATCTATGCATCCCACAGGAACCAGAGCATTGCTTTCTCAGTACCAGTGTGAGGTCAGGAGAAAGTTATCAAGATGCAGCGAGTCTGGGAATTAGATTCACGGGGAAATCTTAAAACTCCTCCAATTTTACTTCTGAAATCTATCACTAAGCACCACTGAAATCCCTAGAACAACTGATGGCCTGAAATCCAGGGATGACAATGCCTGATTGCCTCTGCAGTGAGGCCCAGGCAGGTGTTCAGTATGGTGCGTGAGTCTGCAGCTGAGCAGAAAATTGAATGCAAATGCCCCAGTCTCTCTCAGCCTGAGAAATGTCTGTCTGAAGAGGTTCCACTTCGATCAGCAGACCACAGAATCCAATGCTACCAGCATGCACATGCAAGTTGGGAAAGACTGTGCTGAAAATATAGCTTAATAATTTCCCTCAGGCTCCCTCATACCAAGTCAGCTGGCAAACTGAGAAGAGCCATCAGGATTTTTCATTGTAATTAGCATGCACTAAAAGATAAGAAAAATGTTGCTTGAATTTTTTGTGTGATGTTTTGGATGTAAAAATGGCTTTCAAAATAGGGGGAACAAAACCTCTGCCAATATAAATAAGCACAACTATTCTAAACTGAGTTACCAGTGTAAAACCTGCCTATGGAGAGTTACATTCTCCTTCAGAGCAATATTTTATTGGATTCTAGAAGATATGCAACTCTCAAACGTAAAGTGGTTTAAGAATGAAAAGAATTGTAGACTTATAGAGCATTATTAAGATTTAATCACCAAAATTATAGGTCCACCTTAGAGGTACTTCACTTCCCTGTATTCTGGCACTTCAGAACATCACAATCACCTAAAATTTAATTGCATAGGGACTCCATTCCCTCTCATGAAAGAATATTATAGAGACAGGAATTTTGTTCCTAGCTGCCACAAGTGATTTCTAGCAGAGAGCAGCCCATAAACATTGATAGTTGCTGAAAGTATTTTATTTAAAAACACACCCAAGAACTTAGCTATGTATCTACTATATTTTCCTACCTCAACTAATATGGAGCATGGCAACATCATGTGGCTTCTCTGAGACTGACACCTGCTGCTTGAAATCATGTTCATCTGTGAAGGAAACACAGGATATTGTGTCCATCTGTCAGAATCTGACCTTGTGTTTTATAATGTGCTGACAGAGAGCTAAAAAAGGCCTGCTTAAAACATAGGTCTGTGCCAAAATAAGGAGTGGGGAGCATTACATCAGGGAAGAGGACCATTCATGTGCACTTCTTTATTCCAGGATTAAAGATCTTCAAGTTAGTCTAGATTTTACTATGTTATTACATGAATTACAGCTATTTTTGTTCCAAATAATGGTATCTATATGAAGATCTGTACTTAAAATTCTACTAATTGTATGCCCGCATACGTCAACAAAACAAATCCTTTTTCTCTTTTTGGCAGAGCTTTTCTAGTTCTATTAACTTCAAAGAAACTTAAGCACGTTCTTAAAGTATAAACAAGAGGACTTTACGGAAGAGGCATTAATTGAAGGCTTAAAGGTTTTCAAAATTTAAATTTTAATCTATCAGGCTTCTACAGAAGCATGGGAACACGGGACTAAAAGGTAGTGCCAAGCTGTGAAGTTGTGTCTTGCAATCTCAGTACAGTGGATCTTTGGTTCTTAAGGATCCACAAAATCCTTATTCTCAACACTGCACCTACAAAAACTTTCCTATTCCCTTGCAAGAAAATTAGGATCTGTTGTTAAAACAAAAAAAGCAATAACTGCCTGAAAGGAAAACGTGCACTACTAATCTCTGCTATAGGAAAAAGCAGAGCAGAAAACAAAGTACTGTGGATGTAATGATACTAGGAAACAGCCTGTGACTGATACAATAAATTGACTAAAATCTCTAGAGAAGTTAGTATCTTCAAGAATTAGAAAACTTCTAAATGCTGGGTACTCCCTCTAGATTGCTCTCTTCTTCCTTAAAAACACCCCATATAACCAATATAACCACTATTTCTTGGATTATTTAATTTTTAAAACTCTCCTTTAAAAGCTTCCCTCTAGGCTCTTCCTAAAAGATACTGAAATAGCCCATTAGCTGTCTTCTGCTTTTCCCAGCTGTTCCCCTTACTGTTCTTCAATTGTGTCTCACCATTCACCTATTTTTTATGCTCTCTCCTTCTGGTGTCCCTTTGTTCTCCCATCAGTTTCTCTTTAATTTTTCCACATACTCCTTTTCCCTGGTTCTATTTCTCACATGTAACACATTTTTCAGCACCTTGCATCTCCTCTCTCTCTTCCATGGCATCCCAAATTCATCTTTGATTCTCTTTCTTCCTCTGATGCTTTAGTAAACTGCATCTGAATCTCTCCCTCTCGGGCCCTCACCTGTGCATGTGCATATTCCACACAGGGCTTGGGGCTCAGCAGTCCAGGAGTCAGCATGCTAAAGAGAAGAGAAAGCAGATGCTTCCAAGCAATCTCAAGAAATCAAACTGCTCTGTGTGTACAGCCTGGCTCCCAGCAATGCACTGACCATCTCTGATGCTCTGCTCTCCTTGTGAGGGTGGCTGGAGGAGCCTGGCATTGTGCCTCCCTCCCCTCATGAGAGAGTCAGTAGCAATGTGGAGCATAGTGGTTGCTCAATTCTGTGAGGCTTAGGCATTCACCAGACAGGTCTCACTGGGAGCTGGGAGCATTTTAGCTATGACCCTGTCACTCTGGGCATTTTTAGCCCTGTCTTTGGTGCTATAAAACACAGCAGCAATTATCTGCATTCATCTTGTGTTTTATCCAAAGCAATGAGACAAAGTACTTCATAAGCAAGCAAATACAGCATATGTTCTTGAAATTTCTCAACTTGTCATAGAGGCCAAACTTATTTATCAAGTAAATAGAAAATGATGCTCTACTGTTGATCAATTCATTTTTATGAATGCAGGGCCAAACTCTGCTGTTCATATTCCTTTCAAATCCTCTGTCAGGCAAGAGTCCCAGAGACTCCTTGACACTCCATTACCCAGTTACATAATATAACCATTAATATTGCATATGGAAATGAGCATGCACAGCTCCTGCATATTGGGACTACAGGCTCAGTTCATTAAAGAGACACCAACATAGCAGTTATTTATTATTTATTGAGTGCTAACAATATATTGAAGAAAATGGAACAAGCTCTGAGAATTAAGGACCAATATGGGTCTTCTCTTCAGCCGTTAGCTCAAGAATCAACAGGGACTAATATTCATCTACTCCAGAATGGCACCGAAGGAGCAGTGTGTTCTTGTCAATGTTGTGTAAGTACTGCAGATGTGTGTTGGCCAGTGTCAAAAGCTCTCAGTGCACTCAAGTGGGGATGAACTCTAGACCCTGAGATGTATCCCAGATTTTTTTTCCATAGCATGGAGGTAGGCACTGGTCAAAGCGTGGAACACTATTTACACAGGATAAACGCACAGAATATGTGAAATTGCCTTTCCAGAGGTTGCTGCTATGAGTTTGGAGAAAGATGAGTGAGCCTGAATGAGACATCAAGAAGCCATCTGTGACAGCATGGCTGAAATGTTACAAACATCCCTATAAATATCTCTCGATAAGGAACTAGTTCTGTTTTAGTGATATGAAGTCTTTTTCTGTAAGTAGTTACTAGGCAGCCTATGAAACAGTTTCTCTGGCAGTACCCCACAGTATGCGTTAGGCAGCCTGTCTCCCTTGAGCTGCTGTTCTGGGGGCATGCCTAACAACAACCTACAGGATCCCTCTCCCAGGCCTACCCCTGCCACACATCATCACCAATCTGCCTGGCTGCCAGACTAGGGCATCAGACTCACAGCTGTGCTGGTTTGGCAAGAGACAGCAAGCACACAACTCCAGGAGGACCTCTGGACAGGAGCGTTTGGCTGAGCAGCAGCAGCTCTGAACAACAGCAGCATGGGAGCCAAGGGTGAACTTCATGCTTGGCAGCTGTAGGCTGAACATCCTCCCTTAGTATAGTTGATGCAAACCTGCTCTCAGTGTTTCTGATCCCATTTGGATCAAAACTCACACAGTTTAGACACCTCTCCTTAACATGAGACAATTGCACTCATGTTTCAGGGTTTTCATAGAATCATAAAATTATGATGTTTGGAAGAGGTGTTTAGGACGTCAAGTCCAACCATCAACCTGGCAGTATGACTGTAACCCCTAAACTACCAATTCTTAGCTCCTGTAAAGGGGGTGGGAATTGGGCAGCAAGACCAGGGCCACAACAGCAGAATATTTTTTTAAAAGAAGTAGTCACTGCTCTGTATAGGGTCTAGAAAACAATTCTATGGGCAGTTGCTAGGCATATCTATAGACTCAGGTACTTCGGATGCACAAGGAGACATCCTCTTAGGATGTAACATCAGCAATGAGCTCTGAGAAACTTTGAACGACTTTTAGTGCAAAAAGATGCCTAGATTTTAATCATTTTCAATTTACTCAGAAGTAAAGAAGAGAGAAGTAAAGAAGAGGAGGTACTTGTGCTTATAGCTTGAATATGACTTCAAGGGAATTATTTAATACTGCATTTTACAGCCACAAAAATTAACTCAAATATCCTTAGTTCTGACATGGAGTTCCCTGATCTCACTATTTTGCTACTTCTATAATCCACGGTTGCCATTTGTATGTCCCTCTTCTGGCATTTTTGGTGAAAGACAGTGTGTCATACAAGTTCCAAGCAGATCTAAGGCAGTACTGTATCATTACTAGCTGTCTGTTTCATCACAGGTTTCCCTGTAACTTAGGATTTATCTAGAAATACAAATGGCATATTCTATTTCATTTGGCACTTTCCATTTACTGGTGAAGTTCACCAATACCAACAAAAAAGCTCTTACCAATAAATAAATCAAGAGATGTAAGATATGCTTTAAACTAAAATTAAAAAAATCCACTAAAATTCAAATAAAGCTCACTAGAACTACCAGTAGCACTTATGCTCCCCAGTGTGGTAGTGGCTTGTGAGAACGTAAACAGAGAATGTGTCTGGGGAACATTGAATTAGTCAAGGAAAAAGGAAATAAGGTCACTGTGCTGTGAAGAAAATCTTCATGGTAAGAAACCATTTTTATGTGCCAAATCTATCTGGTCTTCGTAGAGACAATGGAGAATAGAGAAGATTATGACATTTTAATGAAGAGAAAGAAAAATAAAGAATGCTTATACTTTCCTCTGAGTTAGTGACATTTCTATCTCCCATTTGTATCATATCTATCTATTTATCATCAATATCTATTTGTTAGGAGGCCGAAGGTGCTGCATGAATATAATGCAGGAGGGGTTAGAGTATGTGGACTAAAGAGTATTTGTGTACACTCTGATCAATTTTCTAAGGTGAACCAGCTGAGGAAGGTCCAGATTTCCTGCCCAGCTGATAGTCAACACATTGAAACACATAGATTGTTCTGGGCATGGCAGGAGCTGCGTGGGGAAACCTTCGGGACAGTCCAAAATTCCCACCAAGATAGTTCCTGTACTAATTAGTCAAACACTTAGCTGTGAAGGTGGCTAAGAATTAATTCAACCACTTTATCTCATGTTAGCCCATTGTTTAAATTGTCCACAATTTTGGACACTTATATATATAAAATTTCTTTTTTAAAAGTATATATATAAATATATATATATAATTATGTATACATATACCATCCAGTGGTGGTAGACTGGTGAGCACAAAGACACACAGCCCTGATACCCAGCTACACAAGAATTAGGGTTGCTGTGCAAACCCAGGGATTTCCAGACTTACTACCTACATTTCATAGCTCTTGTTCCTGCTGAATGTCATTGGGGTGAAAAAAAAAAAGTAATTTTTACAGTAATTGATACTCTACTTATGAAAACTGTTGTTCGTGAAGATCTTCCTTTTGATTTTTATCTGTGTTCCAGCTACCTCTCGGTTCCATGCACATGCACAGAGACAGGGGCTTTTTCAAACATTACTCAGGCTTTCACAGACAGTGAAGTGTCCATTCTGATATCAGAAAGAATTCTTACATGATCTAAAGCTGACAAAAATCAGCCTTAGCTGATTTTTTAGCTTTGCTAAGGCTAAAAAAAATCATCAGAGAAAAATACTGTAATAACCTGAACCATATTCATGGTGGAAATGCTGAAATATATTTTCAGAACAATCTTTGGAGGAACCAAGTTCATCAAGTTATTCCACATATTCACACTTCTATTCCTCTTTCTCCAAGAGGATTTCTCATACATTTTAAGCTTGGTGCTGCAGTAACTAGAATTCTCTTTTCTGTGACACGCATATTAGTTTTGATCCCAGGGTATAAGGACAGAGGACAGACAGAGCAGTGGGAAGCTAACTCTGAACAGCAAAGGCATTCTTTGAATAACTGACAGAACAGAGATGAGTCTCGTATGTAATGTAACCTGAATATCAAACCAAACTAGAGAATATCAAAGAACCCAGATAGGACTGATAAAACAGAGAATTTTGTACACTTATGTCTATACCTTTTCATGTAAAATGCTAGGGAGTTTGTTCTCAGCCAAATACGTGACATTTCCAAATTGCTTTTCTCTTACAAAAAACACTGTAAAAATGAAAACTTACAAATGATGATCCTTTCAGGCTTTAGATCTGCCAGAGAAATACATGAGAGGCATTTCTCTCCAACAGGAGAGAGAGCTTATCTCTATATACATAACAGGAAAAGGGAACAGAAGCAGCACAGCACACACTGATGGTAAAGATGCTGGGGGAGAATTAGTATTTAAGATACCTTGGATGCAGATCATACAGATAAAGTCAGCATTTAATGTATTTTCAAAATAAAGTGTGAAACCAATGACATAAAATGTGCAAGAATAGGTTGCTATCAGCTGAGAGACACATGAGAGAGAACGGTTGCAATACCCCGATTAGAGCAGGGAATGACACACTTGGCTGCTTTTGCTACCTGAAAATTCATGAGTGCCACTAACTGGTGAACCTTAGTAATGAACTCAGATGCTCTTTCTCTCTGAAGCCCAGAGCATGTACTCCCTTTGCCACTTCCTTGAAATAACCTTCCACCTCATGAGTGTATTAATCCACAGGCAACAAGGTCCCTGTAACATCTGCCAGGCTGTCAGTGATTGCCAACACACAGCAACATCTATGTCAAGAGTAAATGAAATATGGGGAAAATGTCACCAGCAGATTGAAAGCAATGCAGTATATACCAACACAGTATTTTCCCCAGTGACTTCCCCACATATGTTGCACTATTGTTTTGTTTCTTCATTCTTTGCTGACCTTCTGATGGGTGTATCATTTGTGATGATATTGAGAGCTAACTGTGCTCTCCTGTCTTGAAATTAAATAAAATTCGTTTTTAAAAAACTGGAGAACAGCTGGAACAGCACAGAGTGACAATCTTATTACCATGAAAGATGAAAGCTGGGAACTAGAGAAACTATATGCCTCTCTTTCTTAGATTACTCATTATCTGAAGATTAACATTAGAAGGACCTGGAATCCTGTCAAGCACCAAATCAAAGCTCCCAAGGAGTTCAGACAGTAAAAAGTGTTATCAGCAACAAGAGGATTCATGGGATTATGTTTGTAGCGACAGGATTAAGTTTTGCCCAACAAGCTGCAGTACCAGAAATAACAAGGTCATTTTTCTGTTAAGAAGATGAGGGAAGAATGCACTTGTTTTGCAAGCAGGAAAATTAATGTGGGATTAACCAATAAAAAAGTTCCATCAAAATACTCCAGTTGTGAAATCAAGGCAAATCTTAATCCTATAGCTTTGTACATAAAAAAAAGAGCCCACTGGAGTGAAAGAGCAAAATTCTGGAGCTGACATAAAATCCCATCCACCACGGATGTGACAGCAACTCTATCATAATAACAGGAAGCCCTTGCCACTCAGAAGGCATCTACACAGACACCTTCCCACACAGGCAGCTGACTGTGGGAATCTCTGCAGAAATTCACCAGAATAGTTAGTGCAGTGTAACTGTCTGGAATAATATAGATCTTGGAATGGCTTTTTGTCTTCACTTTGCTTCTGATTTAGAATCAAAATATTCAAATATGTGGAATGTTATGTCTTAGTCTGCAGCTTGCTCTCCAATCAGGAGATGATTTACGAGGCAAGGCCAAATCAGCTGCAGTTTTCTGTGCATTACCAGTGGCCTGGGAGGTATGAATGACACCAGCCATACAACGGGGTATTTATATTGGGTTTTAAACCTAATGGAACCAAGTCTTCAATCCGAAAAGGCATGAAAAAATAATTCACAAATAAAACATGGAAATAATTTAAAGGGATTTGTTTTAATTACACAGTGATGACACTAGAATCCCTACTGCCAAGAGTTCCTTACAGGCACGGCTGGAGTGCTGTGGAGGCAGTGGGTGGGCCAAGGTTGATTGATATAGCCTACATATGATAAGCATCTTTTGTCCCACAGTTCACTGCCCCACCCAGTGCTCAGCTGAGTGTTTGGAGTCACTGAGGTACTTCCTGGCCAGCCACACTTTCTCTGTTCTTTCCAGTTTGGGCATTCCTTAGCTCTGAGAGTGATCACTCACAGCCACTATCCAACAGTGGATGTTGAGCTGGCCCACTGTGAGTAATGGACATTGACCTGCCTGTCATCATCTGGAATCAGATGTCGGACAGCTGTGATAAAACTTATCCAGTTGATTAATGCACTTCTTCCATGTTTCATTAACAGTATTATTAGAATAAAACCATAGCAGAGTGAGGTCATACTGTGGTTTCCCTAAATTTATTCAGTATTGACATTTCTGTCCTGATATTTTAAATTCTCTTAATTGCCAAATATTCAAATTTTGATTAATGTTGGTAAGTTATGAATAGACATAAATATTACACATTGTTTTTGTTGCAAGGATCAATTCCACCTTGTATTAATTAAACGTTAGCCCACATATCAGCCAGTGAAACTTACTATTTCCAAATATTTTTTTGCAGAAAAAGTCAATTTCACTAGTGTTCACCAAAAGTGCAAAGGAGAAGCATAGAGTCACCACAATCTCATGTGTATCAAAACGAGTTTGTATTTAAGAACAGCTTCATTTCCAGTTGTCTTGAACTGCTGATCTGCAGAATTTCTGATGGTGGTTTTTGGGCAGCTGGGCTGAATACACTGTAACTGTTTTCTTCCCAGCCTTTAGCTTCTGTTTTTCTTTCTACTGTATCCTAAAATACATGAAGTACTTTTCCTCATGTGACTACCTAAGCAAATTCTGTATTGCCAACAAGATGTGATACAACTGCAGATGGGAACAGCTATCATTCTTCTTTTCCAGGATCAAAGTGGTGCACAATGTCAGCAGGATGAGAGTCTCTATGACACTGCTGCGTAATAATTTATCAGTGATCTCCCATTTAGAAAATCTTGATGGAGGCTGGCATGTATAAATCTCTATATGCTATTTCTTCAGATTCCACTTTTTGTTCTATTTCCCTCCGGCCAAATAGACTCAGCTAATCTAAGACTAAAACCTGGCATATTTCTGCTGAAATAAAATTCCCTGACAGTTCTCAACTTCTGCATAAAACCTAATTTGTGCATAATAATGTGCACAAAAAGTCACAATTAAACTTCAAAGAACTTAACCATGATAATCATCTTTATACTTCATTAAAACAGCAATAATTCAAAATTTTACTGCATAACTGTAGACTTTCTAGTTAGCTTATGTATTTTTTATTTCCTCCTACTCTCTGTTCACTAAAAAAAACCAACCAAAAAACAACCAAACAAAAAAACCACCACCAAATCACAGAAAATAAGTTACAGGAAAAGAAAGAAAGAAAGCAATTTTTTTTCACCAGGGAGGTTTAAGTATACACCTGCAAGTGAAGGTATATGAGCTGATGAGCTGTATTCTGGGCCTGCCTGAATACCAAAACACTGCCTACACTGGCCAACACATATGCTGAATCATTCAGACTCCTCAAAAAAAACTTACAGATTTCAAAATAAAAGTGAAATAGGACCTCTATGTTGTTTTTACATTTTTTGGTGATAAATTATGTACTTTTTATTCAAGCAACTGAGATACATCACTAAGGGTGGGTGTGGACTGCTGGATTTTCTATCTACTATCTAACAGCATCTTCCAGGAGTCCATACTATAACTTTAGGCCAAGTAAACAGAAAATATAACCTCAATATGTGTTTGTGCTTTGGATCTAACCATGAAAGATTCATTGTCTAAATATGTCATTGCAGCCAGTGATTCAGAAGTAGAACACTTCCATCTGGCAACAGATGGTCAAGATGGATCTTATTTGCAGGAGGGTCTTCTGCTAAAAGAACTAGTCTTCACGGTCTGGATAATCAGATAAGCAGGTTCTTTCTAGTATTATTGCCATGAGAAACCACACCAGAACTTTATCTCACAAGTTCAGTCAGCTGTGTACACACCTACAGCCCAGTTTAATTAAGCATCCTTCTATGTATCATAGCCTCTCCTGCATTTCACTGCTCATTTTCTCATTGATAACATGCACATCATATATGTAGCAGCTGTACAGTTCTGCTAACACATTAGTGCTCTCTATCCTTCAGTGTGCCATGGTGAGCTTAGCAGCAGCTGTCCTTATTGACTGAGGGATGCTTGCAGCTTCCTACTAGCATTTGCCAAGGATTTGCAAAGCCATCCCCTCAGACTGAACCTACTGCATTGTTTCACATGTTCTCAGTCACTCATTCACAAGAGACTGTGTATGTGGGAGTGACAGATGGCTGCTAACCAAGCTGGTCTATCCTATTTCCTCCCTCACCATACCAGGTGTGTGGTGCCCATCACTGACTTTCTCCTCTAAAGGTTTCTGGAAGATATTCCAAAACTCAACACACCCTAAACAACTATTCAGTGTTCAGTCTTTGTAAAAATCCAACAGATTCTGTTCCATGGTAACTAGAAAAAAAAGAAAAAGGGGTACTTTCACTGAATTACTTGTTCTTGGGAGTTGTTCACTCAGCTCCGAAGAAAAGGGCTTAGACATCAGTTCTACTGGAGAGTTATGAGTCATCAGATAAGAAAAATCAGTTCTCCCGTTTTTATGTGATATGGTAAACAAGAAAAGCACTGCAGAATTAATTCAGAGCTTGCTTTGGTCACAGAAACTGAAGTGGCTGTTGCCATGGGTACTTAGAATCAAGTATTTAAAGGAGATTTAAGGACATCAAGGAGGAGAAATGACAACACATCATGGAAGATTCAAAAACTGTAGGTACATGAAGAAAATGATGATCTGAAACACAGAAAAGAAAAGTAGCCACTCGTGATGAACATAGGAGAAAAGACAGCTCACTGTGCTATCAAGGTGGGGAAATAAAAAGCAGAAACTGGCAGGCACACCAAGAGGCAAAGAAGAGCAGCTAGCTCCATAAGAAGAGGAAGGGGCAATGAAAATAAGCAGGATCATGAGGACAATGAATTGCGTTATAAAGAAAATGATAACAGAGACAAGAAAAGGACAGAAATAAGGTTAAAGAAATAGCAGATAGAGGAGAAGGGGAGGAGCAGACTTACAACACTAGTAACACAGGTAAGTCTGAACGATTGAGGTTTGTCATTGAAGAGTCTGTGAGCAAGTCATCAGAGCTGACCTAGAGGAAAGCAGAGATGGTGTGGCAGGAACTAGAATACGAGCTACAAAAAGTTATCATGGGAGAAAAGAAGTATTCATTAATCCTACATCGTGCAGATAAACGCCACTGCAGAGTTTCACCAAGAACAGGATCAAAGCCAGCAGGGAAATACTGCCTTCTCTGGTCTTTATTGGAATTCTTCCAGACCTAGAATAAGGAACATATATGAAATACAGCATTAAATAAACTGCAAGGTGACTCATTGTCAAATCTTAGAGGGCAGGGTTCAGGTTGCTTGGCCACTCAATAGAGGACTTTTTTCTGATGAAAGACATTTTAAGGAAGGAATTGTAAGAACATGCAGAAGATAATATTAAGTATCATCAAATGAGTCAGTGACATAGCTGCTAAAATCTGACATTTAAGATAAAGTAATTTAAAAAACCCCAACAGTAGGCACAAAGGAAAAGAACCGCTAGAGGGAAAGCTTGTTGAAACAGCAGTTGTGATGAGGATACCAGCATCAAAAATAACTTGGTTGCCAGAAAAGGGATATAAATGTAAATAAAGTGAAATGACATTTCACAGCTAAAGATGTGACAGATTCTAAAGAAATAAGAAGGGCTACTGTGGATGAAGCAGAATCTAGGTGGACCAAATCGGTGTGTAAAAGCAGTTCTAGTGAATAGTGTCAAAATCATGTGATCACCACATCTGCCTGTTGGGTTCTTGTTGTGAGATCAGAAAATGTCCATGTAAGTGTTCCTACCTCAAGGCACTTAGTAGAAAATACAAGGCTTGTAGGCAGCTAACAAAGACTACTGGGACAATGGCAGTACTTGAAAATGTGCAATGACATCTATTCAGTTGAATGAACCACTGAAAGCCTTAGCACACTCTGGGAGAACAACTGTGGGGGCAAAGAGGGATGCAGCCTAAAATGACTTCTACGCAATTAAGCATACAGCTCATAAATTCACCCTGTGTTGAAAACTGGCCTTTTAAAAAGCTTTTGACTATAGATATAGCCACAATTCATCTTCAGTTTAGCTACAGCTATGAGTTATATTTCTACTGGGCTTCTTGCTAACTTTCCTAAACAAAATGAATAAATTCTAAACACCATACAGTTTAGAGTGGAAATGCACCCCACTGTCACAGACAGTCAAAAATTTCTTTTGGTTTTGTTTTAACTAGCATTAATAGAGAGTCTGTTCCTGAGGTCCAGATGCTACTGCAATAAAACCAGTACAAGAGATAGATGGAAAAACAAATTAGCATCTTGCTGCACATCTTTAAAAAGAATGTATTATGAATAGATATTTATCAAGGTAGGCAGTAGTAGTAATAATAGAATAGGCGGTGACTACCTCGCTGAAATCTAACACTGACGTTTGAAGGACAACTTGAATTGTGATATTTGAAAGATTCCAGAAGAGAACTTAGTGGTTCTTGATAAGGGCATTTTTAAATTTCTTTTTGTCATTCTTAGAAAGAAAGGACTAATGACCTTGCTTTTGCTGTTGAAATGAAACTTTTGGCTTTAATGTGCAGAGAGACACATCTGAAGATATTGCTATTTTCTGAACAGGTTTGTGGCTTTACTTTGAGGATATCACTTTGCAAACTTTTGTACATAAGCTCAAATTCTTGGTGATACGATTTCTTGAGATATAATTCATACATTTTAAAAATGGTCTTTGGAATTGTTTACATTGGTGTCCATCCAGACTTACTAGTTAGTGAAGTGCTAGCTTCAGCTGTCTTGAAAACCTGCTTGTTACTTATTGTGAATTTTAAAACAGATTTCCAAATTGTTCAAAATGAGATTTTTAAGTGACAATAGATTGATCTCTTGGCACTTCAAATAGGTACATCAGAAAAATTTTGCAGGGTATACAGCAGTTAAGAATGGACATGATGGATTAAAAAAAGATGGGGAATGAATACTGCTGACACCAAAGGTCCACCAGGTGAGCCTGTCTCTGGCTGGTCTTACACTGGCTGGTTTCTCACAACTTCCTCACCAGCCAGTCTCTATCAAGATGTCTCTCCATTTCAGCTGGAATAATTACTTTCTTCACATTATCCAAAGACACACAAACATCTAATTGATGACTTCCAAGAATAATGAGTTTTTCCAAGTATTTCTAATGTACATAAAAGAAACCTCAGGGTAGATAGGTAGTAGAAAACTAGTAGGAAGCTGAAGGTTATAATTCCTTTAAGAAGACCTATTTGTGTTTGGATTTTATGAATGGTACATGACCAGTGACAGGCATTAGGAAATATCTCTAGTAGAAAAAAATTGCATTGTCATTACTGGATAATAAAATACACTGTCAAGGTTGTTTTCTTTACAACATGTTAGACTGTGGTATTGTAGAAGTATCCTGAGGGAGGTTCTGGGCAAGCAGAAGTTGAAAATAAATTCTCTAAAATTTTACAGCCATACTTTCCCAATAGGCTCTACTACAGGGAATGACTCTTGTTTTAGAACCCCATATTCCTGTCTTCCACGCATACTTAGCACCCCTCGGCTTCATTATTGGAAGTCTTTTCCCAAGGAAATAAGTCTAAGGGATGTGGCTCAAGAAAGACTTCACAGAGAAGATCAGGATCTTTTAGCTATAGCTACATAAGTTAGAACTCGTGTCCTTTGTACTTCCATCCATTGCTGTTATTTATACCGGCATCTCCTCGTGTTCCCAATACCTTTTGTTTCCTTCTGTACCTGGACCATGACAAAGGTACAATTGTTTCTCAGAGGTCTCAGCTCTGGGCATACAAACTGCTTTATTCTTCCATCACAGGCCAAAGACCACATGCTAATTTTCCATGAAGAACTCAGTCATGGTTGGAATGATGTGCCACAGCCAATAGGCTGCCCAGAGACCCATGTCACAGCCAAGATGCATGTTTCCCTAATTTGGTCCCATCCTCTAGGAGGAACACCCTGATCATGATTATAGTGGATGAATCTGGTACAAAATCAATACAGCTTGTTTGAGTAGGGCAGGAGGAGGGGTGAGTAGTGGGCAGATAACTGCTCTGTGGGACAGGAATGGCACTGCGTGCCTCTGTAAATTAGAGAAAAAGTAATATGTGATACAGCTGTTTAGAGGAAGCCACTTATAAAACCTCACTGTGGTTTCTAATGAATTTTTTAATGGTAATTAGGAAAGTAATTTTAACATTCATCTGAGACACAAAATTCTCACTTCACCTGCTGCAATCTGGGATGTATTATATTCTAGAACTATGGAAATGATACTTCTCGTTTGATTATCCTACTCACTATACAAAAATAGCATCCTGACTGGAAGGAGTATGTCCCTTGGGCATATTTTGGGTCACTTTATTGACTGTTAGTTTAGTTCGGAAAAAAATATTTCAGTAAGCATTTTAAGCTCTTCCTTTTTAAACTGTCTTACTGGATCCCACTCTGAGTGTCTAGCTTGGAGTGAGGTACTGTGTTAGGCAGAAGGGCATTATAGCCATCTAGCACTATATCAATATAAATCACGGGCTTCAGCAGAAATGCTTTGGCCACTGAGGCATTTACTGGATTTGCTGTTTCCTTTTCTATTTTCAGAGAAAAAGGCTTTATGAAAGGGAATTTTTAGTGCTGGAAAATGAAATATGCTTTACCATTTTTTTACTGATAATATTACTGAATGCTTATTTAGTATTCTACATGTTTATAAAACTAATATTCTGAACCAAATCCTAATACTTCAGAGATTACCCAGTTGCCTTCAGTGGAACATTTTGTGTAAAGGAAGCAAGTATTTTTTGGATCAACATTTGCAACATTTCTTTCAATTTTAGCTGTCAACAGCAATTCAGAAACATTGAAAGCACTATATAAGAAAAGACTAAAGACCTATCTAGCTTTATATCTTTTCTGAACAACCTCTGTTGTTCCAGAAAACATTTAACTCCAGTAATGTACTGTTTGGTAGAAGGATGAACAACTTCTTATTCTGACTAGCTGATCATTTGGTGCCCCAAGGCTTAAACATTCTTGGTGCTACAGTGCATGCAAATGTATGTAAAGTTCAGCATGAAAAAGCATCATATATAGAACTGAACAGCTCTACTGCAGAAAGTATCTTCTGTCAAAATCCAAAAATCATTTGTGAGTTTGCAACTGTATATTAGTAGAAAAACCTACCTAAAAGAAATACACAAATATAGATTTTTTTTAATAAAAACACTGCATATATTGCCTTCCAGTACACTTTATTCCTTGCTCACAAAGCCCTTGAAATCAGCAAAAACATTCCTTTTTACATCCTGCAAGCTTTGCACAGTTTCATCCTGTTAGATGAACATCCTTAGAAATCAGACTCCATTTTTCCAGGGAAGTTGTATCCAGTTTTGCTACAGCTGTGTGATGCTTTGGCTCCTTATTTACATACCAATCGATCACTCGCTGCATACAAAAAGCATTTTGTAAGCCGCACAAATACACATGTACCAGACTTCAAAAAAGGTAAAGTCTGTTGCATGTCCTGCACGCTAAGATTTCTGAAGACACAGCAAGGCTGCATATCAACCTCTGCTCTGCAGAGCAATCTTTAGCTATAATTAGTCTTCCTAAACACTAATCAGCATTTCATCTATTTGAGTTCTTATAATATATTCAATTCCCCAATGCATTAAAAAACGTTTCACTGCATATTTCAATCTCTGGTTCATTTCTTCCAGAGGATAGATAATTTGAGGTAATTAAAAATATTAAAAATTATTGCCATCCTTAGCAACATCAGCTGCTCGTTATGCCTGTTACATCAACATTAATAGTACCAGGTACAAAGTAACAAGAGTCTTTAGGAAGTATCCATATGCATTAGGCATTTATGTAAACAAACTACCTCACATGCTTTTAATGAAATTAAATGCTTGTGTTGAAGGAAAATAAGATGCCCAAAGTATTTTAAAAAGGCAATGAAAGGAAAAGGTAAGGAATGGCAGAGGCCTGGACTGGGGAGAGTTGGGACGATGGGCGGCATGGCGACAGGCTGCTCTCAGTGGCTGTCTGCCTGCACACAGCTGCTGCCAGGAGTAAGAGGAACAACGGGATAAACGTGAAAAGCTCTAATGGCATCTGACTGCTTCTACATTACTTGAACTAAGAAAATTAAAAAAAAAAAAAAAGCCAAATATTTGAGTCTTTTTTTGACTGAGCAAGTTCTATGCACAGTCACTTCTGAATGCACTGTGTCATTGCAGTGGAAAATCCCAACAGGAATTGTTGGTGCCAGCTGAAACAGGATTATGCACACATGACTGACAGTCACTCACAGCTAAGTAAGG
Source organism: Donacobius atricapilla (assembly GCA_013397315.1). Classification (NCBI taxonomy): domain Eukaryota; kingdom Metazoa; phylum Chordata; class Aves; order Passeriformes; family Mimidae; genus Donacobius; species Donacobius atricapilla. Next base: position 1,184,558 of record WBMY01014150.1, read on the forward strand.
AGCGATGCAAATCACTGTTGATTGATTTTTATAAATCAATTATGCCCAAAAGATAGCAGATTTCTACTTCCCATAGCAGAATTCCTGTTTGACTGCCAGGACTCCAGGGCTCGAGGTGGACATGCGCCTTGGTGTCACTCTTGTGTACCAGACAATGGCAGCCAGCACATGCTCCCGGGAACACTGCATGGGCCAGCCAGGCGCAGCAAACAAACCTCTGTGCACAGCAGGGTTAAGCTATCCATCCGCGTGCAGAATAAATAAGCTGCATGCCTTCTCTTCATACAATTGTATGGAGAGCATCTTTTTCCTAGCAGAGAAAACCCGCTCTATGGTGCTCCTGCACTGAAGAGCTGCAGAGGCTGAAATAAAATGGCTCATGTCCTTTTTGTTTCTGTGTGATATTCAGCACAGAGATAAAAGCAGACAGCAGAGCGGGAAGCATGCTTGTGTTCACGTGCCCGTGCACTCTGCATTAGTGACATATCGTAACTGGTTCTGCTTGAGTGAACAGACTGAAATACTTGTTCTCTCTTATTAAAGATGCTCTTAAAATCATGCCTGGATGTCAGCCTCTGCTTCCATCTTCTCCTTCACAGAGTGCTTTCTAGGCTATGGAAAAGCAATGAAGGAGCCAAATGCAGACAAAAATAAACCTTAGTACTGAAGAGCTGTACTATCTATGCAGTTGTTGAAAATACCACCTCAAAAACATTTGCAACAGCTACTTAATAGAGCCTAACATGAAATACAGAAGCAATCTGACTGGCCTGATTTTGAGTGTGTGCTGGGATTACTCCCTTCATTGCAGTACAGTTGCTTCTGAAGTCTGCTACTGCAAGTAGATCAGCTGAATTCTAAATTAAACCCTCTTCACAAGCAAATTCAGCCTATACCCCACCCTTTATATGGTACCTTGCAATATATGTTCTCTAGAGGGTAATACAAACAGCTGTTATTTCTTTTTTATTACAGTCACTGTTAGACATTAAAAAAAAAAGCAAGGTTTCTTTGTGTTTGGTGCTGTCTGTTTATCCAGTCAGTGGTACACCCACTGATTGGTTTTGGGTCCTTAATTGTACAGTAGAGGCTAAATGTACAATAAAGGACAAATGTACATCCTTTCCCTCACTTCCCCTTATACACTAACATTTTTATTCTCCGGGCTCCAACAAGCAGGCTAATTGCAAGTACATAAATATGAATATGGATTGATACACAGGAAATTGGGCAGAGTTACAAAGGAGTGTGAACTACATACGTGGGCCATCCTCACATGCAGTATGCACAACTGAGATGCAGCAGTTACAGAGGCTGACATCACTTTATCTGAACTGAAAGCTGTCTGTAGCTGTAACTGTAAAGAAGACCCCAAGGACTCTGTTGATATATTGATCCCCCATGAGAAAATGTCATTGAATTTAGTGTATGCCAACACATTTTGTACAGTTTTGTAGTATTTACTATAGAACAGCAATGATATTCATACTGAATTTCATTACATGTTACATATTTTCATTATATATTACATATTTTTGCATTTCCTTAAGATCTTAATGCTATTTCTCTGTGAGATTGCCCACTTGATAAATAAGCATTTTCAGCTTTATCCAAATTTAGAGAATTTTGCATATAGGATAGCTTACATTCAGAATACTTCTCTTCTTCAGTATTTGTTGTAAAAAACAAGCCTCCAGCCTTCAACAGACATTCTAGCAAGGCTGAAATCACACTGAGAAACTCTCAATTTATGACTCTTACCCTGAAGATAAAGGTTTTCGCTAGAAGAGCTATTGTCCAAAACAGGGAGATTTTACTCCTCATGATGTTCAATGACACACACGTCAAATCATTTGTTCAGAAGGTAAAAAATCCAAAGGGAAAGAGAATTGCTCTAATGTCCCCTTTAATATGCCAGACCACGGGTGCAGAGTGCTGTTGGTGCTGTGAAGAGCCAACTTGTAGGCAGAAGATGCCCCAATGTCACAACTGTAACTGCAGACAAACAATTCTGAGCAGGCTACACACAGCAGGCTTTCCCAAGGCAGCATCCATGCAATGCCTGGGATGGTTACCATCCCTTCTCTTTGGACTACACACAGGAGAGATTTGTATATTTATTTTCCTGCTGAATTTGAAAGATTAGATAGAAGTAAATGTATCATTGGAGCAGAAATTTATTTAAGGAAACAGAATTTTTGCATATTTCTAACCTAGTATAAACAGGCATTCTTCAATCTTTGGCCTGAAAGTTCAATTTATTTCAAGAAAGCTATTTAAATTAAAGCAGGAAGGTTTGAAACACACCTTTCTTAAAATGTGTCTCCCTATTCTTCTCTGCTTTTTGTTAATAGAGCCATCTGAAGTAGGCCATAAAAACAGTATATACATTTATAGTTATAGTTCTATATGCATACATAAATGAGACTTCGAGTGAATAGATCCATAACAGCTTTTCACAAGGTAGTGCATTAGTACATTCAGGTCCTAAGACTATCATATATTAAAATATTATAGCACTGTAAAAAGAAGGAGTATGTAATCCCAGTAAAAATTACTATTTTAATTACACCACCAGCAATTTGAAACCAAAAATTAGCATTTTAGAGTTCATTTTAGAGCTAAGGATGAGAGGTGCTAAAAACACACAGTGCCATATCAGGCAGATTTTCCTCTTCTCCTTTTTAAAACTAGAAAACTATCAGGACCAAGACAGTAATTTTTAAGGGGTTCATCCTATTACAGAGAAAGACATGTAACAGTTTATTAGATATTTCAGAGCAAATGTAACTCTGCACTGGAACTGCATCATACAATGCAGTCTGTACCTGGGAGTTCAATGTTAGAGGACCAGCTCGTACTGAGAAAGGACAAGAAGTTTAACCCTCACAGATTTATCACATCTTTTATCCCTGCAAAATCTGTGGGCAACAAAAGGGTCCATTTTGAAACGAGGAAAAAGAAGGTCTTTGCACTGAGCTGAATGTAGCAGTTACCATGGTGGGGCAAAGAGCCATGAAATCAGTGCTGCCTGGTGTGCTTTCACAATTGCAGTGCAGATAAACCTTTACACAAACACAAGCTGCTATAACAAGGAGGACTTTACTCTGTGAAATATGAGCTTGTGATTTCATATTTCCTGTGAAATGTCATTTGTGTGTGTTTCCACCACAAACATAATTTGACATGACATTAATTGAAGATACATTCTAAAGACTGCAACTCTCAGTGGATCTTAGTTCAGTTCTATATATGTGGGATGCAGCCTTCTCAAATTAATCCTGACACTCTAAGAGACAGATTTTCCCTGGCATGACCTGGGGGATAAAATGCTTCCCAAGGCCTGGGTTTGTCCAAATATAGTTATTTAACTGAAGTACCTCAAATAAGGGCTCCCAACTATAACTTGTTGACTTTAGAAGTCAACAGAACTCAGGGAGTACACAGGGTCCTCCTAAAATCTGAATTGATTTCTGGAGATGCCTCTGTCTCACAGAGCACACCCACTCTTTCCACTGACAATATAGAAAACTTAGGCACTTGCTGCAGCAGCCCTTCTGTTAGAGGGTAAAAATGAGCCAAGACACAGACTTCTTGTTTATCACAGCATGAAAAGGGTCCAGGCTTATTCCTCTTTACAGCTCAGCCATCCCAACTCCAACTATTTACTGACTCTGGCTACAGCAAGCTCCTACTGCAGGTTTCCCTTACAGCCTCTGACTGCTGGTTATTTCCTGCTAAACTCTGACTGCAGGGATCAGTTTGCAGCCTCTGACTGCAGGCTTTTACCCAGCTAAACTGCGACTGCAGGTTCCAACAACAGGCTCTGACTGCACACCCAGACTGACCTCACAGCAGCAATTCTCTCTTCCCCAGGATCCTTCTTCTTCTTCATTATCCTCTCGTTCATGAGCCTCCTCCAGGATTATCCCCTCACCAGCTAGGCCACTCCCTTTTAGCACACTTATCTTTATTGGATGCAGCTGTGACTCGTCAGGGGCAAGGCTGAATTGGGTAATTAACACAGCTGTTATGGTAATTAACACAGCTGTTACTGATCAGGGAGGAGGTCACCTGTATTCCCTTCTCCTACAGGCACTGAGTACCTAAACCTGGGCAGAATTATCTGTGCCCAAGTATCTGGCCCAGATATCTCTGGCCTCCCTGTGACATGGAAGAATACAGAATTTAGGGAGAGTAGTGTTGGACAAAGAATGGGAGAACACAACAGTGCTTATGAGACATCCAAGAACTTAGCAGTACCCATCTCACTGGGCAGGCAGCAAAATCACCCCTCTTGTCTTCTGTGAAAGATGTTTAATACAGCTTTACCTTTTTTCCTTACACAGCTACTTTCATTAAACACAGATCACTGCACTGCTGGGCTGATAGATAGCATTAAAAATATATCAATTGACCATCAAAGACTCCAGAATGACCAGTTTTCTTTCCAGCATTATTAGGTTTTCTATAAATAATAAAATGCTCTTATTCTCCAGGTGACCTTATGTAGTTTCATCACAGCACATATCCCTGAGAATTTTACATTACAGGTACCAAGATAGTCTTGCCTTTTCAAGTAGGAGGGGGAAAACCCTGACAGAGGAAGATGAAGATTGAAGTAAATATTCCCTTTGATGCTGCATCTTCAGAGCAACTGTCCCAGTTTTCCCAGATCTCATGTTTGGGGCAAGCACACAGGACATTCAGAGAAATATGACCTTATAGGGCCCTTTGTCTGTTTCAAATTTTAAAATTAATATGACCTAAAATATACCGTAAATAAATGTCTAAGATACACATTGTAAAGGAATGAGTATTTTGTTTTTATAAACCGTTCCAAATGTTTTTCTGTATTATAACCATACTAAGTCAGCTCCTTTATTCAGCAGAGCTCAACAAATTTGCTGAACTGGTAACCTTTTCTTTCTGTAATCTATATTCTGAGGAGACATAAACACAAAGCACCAGGCTATGTTCCCAAATCCTACTGGAAATGAAAGGAGCTGCTCTGAAACACTGAAGCAATATTTGGTCCTAGTGGGTTTTATTCACAAGGTGGCCATGTTTTGAGTAGTTCCTGCCAGAAAGGTATTTTGAAAGATTCCATTTTCACTGGCTTAAAATAAAAATGAAGGCAGAATCAGGCTATTTTCTGATTCAGAATGCAGCTGTTCTCCCCCTGATGACAAAACTAATTAATTTAATAGTAATCAAAGCATTCTAAACCAAGATAATCTAGCAAGTTCCAGTTGTCCCTTATTTTGTTAGTCTACCCTCATAATCAGAATTTGATTGAGAGAAAATAGGAGAAAAAAATACATATATTTTGCATGTGTAGCCTGATCTGTGATGACATTTCCCTTCATTCAAGAAGACAGAATAATTTTCTCCTGGATATGCTTTCTTGAGTCTTTTTCTTTTTCTTTTAATTTTTTTCTTTTTCTTTTTCTTTTCTTTCTTGATATATTTTATAGTAATGATTCAACATTATATGGTACTGAAGTGATGTAAGCAATACCAGTGAGGCAAGGAATATCAATATCATTATAACAAAATTTAGTGCTTTGAAAGCTGAATCCAAATTTCAGAAAGGAACAGTCGAAAGATATATTAGATAAATCTCAGGAAATTCTAGACAAAATTGCCTTGCATGTATATCAAATAAATGTTAGCTTCATGGATGTATAATTTAACTTTTTTTTCTCCCATTTACCTTTTTTTTCAGCCTAGAAAGGGGCTATGGATTCATTTCAGTAAGCTATTTCTTTAGAAAGACAAAGGAGTGCAGTTCCTCATGAAATGCTTTAAAATGCAGTTTGACTGAAGACTTTACCTTCAATTGGTCCCAGATTTTTTCCTTTTAAGTGTAATACAGTACTAATCTAAAAAGTGATCATGCTAAAATAGGCAGGTGGTAGATTACCCATACTGAAATATTGGGTATTTTACATTAGCCATAGTCACAAAATTATTTCCTTTATTTCTTTTCATCTCCTAAGAAAACATGAAGGAACCAAGCATACATTTTTGTTTATTTGTTCTTGCTCAGCACCATCCTTTAGTAAGCACCACATTTTGAAAGGATTGTGGCTGTTTTACTAAATACCATTAGAGTCCCGGGCACTAAATAGAGCATAATTGCCTGAAAATTTTGAGGGCAAAACTGCTAACAGAAGATGTAAAGGTTTCTCTTGAGCATTCCAGTGAAACTTCTACCACCTGAACTGAGCAATAGCCAACATTTCCACACACACCCTGGCTGCACTTGTACAGAACAAGTTGTTTAGGCCCAATTCTCATCAACAGCTCTCTCACAAACCAACAGAAGGCAAACAGCACAACACGGGGCAGCTCAATATCCTCTGAAGGCATTGATGTTATCAAGTATAAGTGAGTAACTAATGGCATCTGCAGCATTTAATTGCAGGTGAGGACTCATTGGAGCAAAGAACTCAGCAAGCTTCTTCCATCCGAGGTTAAGCTCTCGAGACTGGAAGTGAAGGTAAATGACTGCTCTTGGTTTTCAACAATTTTTACAGAGAAACTCTTGAGGGAAATGATGTTGTCCTGACATACTGATTACTCTAAAATCCACTCCAGATAAAAATAGCACTTAAAGTAGCATTTTGCTCCCAGGACTTTGAGTAGGTTGAGGAGGTGGAAAAAGTCAAAGGTGAGGAACAGCTATGAAAACTTCCTTTTATTTTTGCATTTAATGCAATATAATGCATGTCCCATTATATCAGGTGCAATCTGCACCTATCTGCTCTGTATCTTATTGAAATTCTTCTTTCCTGGGGTGAATTAACTAGTATCAAATAACTCAGAAAAATGCTCTCTCTTCTCCTTTTTATTATGAAGTAACCTATTCTCTATAGATCTTATGGTAGCACAGGTGAGCTTTAAATCAATGCAACTTTCATCTACAGAGCCATGTGGGGATTGTCCTCTCTCCTATCCCTAGAGTCCACACAATCCTGAAGTTAAAACCCACAGAGGAATACTACCCTTAACCTGGCAAACTTCTATTCTTACATGCCAGAGGTATGTTTTTAGGAATAGTTTTTATAAGTCACAAGTGACTATAATTATTTTTTATACCATCACTTAAGAATCAGCTTCCATTTCTTCCATATTCAACAGTTTTCCAAAATAAAAAGATGATCTTACTCAGAACTGATATCCAAGACATTTGATCATTACACTGCTAACACTGCTGGTTCACCATATTTTCATAACAGGAAAAAAATTGGAAAAATAGCTGATGCATATTGGAAACATCTCAGCATTACTTTGCCAACTTTCATTTCTTGCCTTTCCTATTTCACATTTCAAACGACTCCTTAGAGATTCAGAATATATTGAGGAAAAAAGTACTTGAGAATTTAAGTATTGTAAAGGGGGATAAATTATTGTATACATATAATAATCTTATGTGGTACATTTAAAGGGAAAATATGTGAAATAATTCATAGAATTGTGCTAATAATAACCCCTATTTCTTGTCTTATGAAATTTCTACATGAAAAATCATCCCATTGTGTCATTAAAAATGTGTCATTACATTAAAAAAGACACTAGCCATGGAAAATACCCATTGAAAGTCACAACCTCAGGTTCACTCTTTCCTAGAAGAACTTTAAATATAATTTGGAAATTCTTCTGGAGACACAGAAGGAGCTAAGAATTGCTGTGTTGTCGTTCAGTGACAGTGTGACCAGAAGAGATTAGACAGAGGAGGGGCTGAACCTCTTCTTACCACACCTGATCCTAAAAATTCTAGGGACAGTAGAGGAATCCCATAGCTACTCTGGAAAGAGGACTCAGTCAATGTTGTTAGAAATTTTACCCAACTGAGTATCTTCAGAGTAACTCACAATAACAACAACAGACTTTCTTCTAATGGCCTCACAGTACTGAATTATGGTTTACATAACATTCATATCATCTCCTAACACTGCAAATGACATTATCTCCATTTTACAAAGGTGCAAACTTAGGCACAGAGAGCTTATAAAAGAAAAAAAAAGTGTGGAAAAAAGTTAATGACAGAAACAACTTTTTTATATTCTGTGCCAATGCCACTCATCTGCTTTTTAGAAGGTGCGTTTATAATCCTATTTTTCTAGGTTTTGGGAATATCATTCCTGGAAAGAATCACATGAACAAGTGGGTTGCTGAACCTCCTGAGGAACAAACTAAATACACACAAGGAATTCTCAAATGTACAAATTAAGCAAACTGAAAAACAGACAAACTTTTCCTAATCCTCTGTGTAGAGATGTTACTTTGCCAAACAGATGATGAAAATATTCCAGACAAGAATTGAGATTACCTGATTGAGAATGCCCATGAAAACAAATAATTGTTTTGAACAAGGAGAGGTGAAGGTTGATCCCCTGTACTTGTCAATATCTCTCACCTCATCTTTGATACACCAGATATCCATTACATATATTCTAAATGAAAGGTTGAGTCAGCAGACTGGAAAATTGTGTCCTTAGGTAACACTTCACAAAATTGACAGCAATGCACAGAAGCACATTTTAAATGCATTTTCCTGGCACTTAAAACAGTCAAATTGGTTGGTATGAATTTGATGTAGAACAACATATCAGCATATCTGAGAAATCTAACTAGGCAAGGGATTAAGGAAGCAGGACATTGGTGACGTGTTTGGAATTCCATCTCCATGCATAAACTGCATGTTTCTTCTGCCAAACTTTGCAATAAGAGATACAGCTTTCCACTGTGTTCCTTATGTTACCCAGCTAAAGTGGTGTTTGAGCTGCCTGCACTGCAACACCCTACTGACTCCAGCACCTTGAGATTGCTATCCTGGATTCTATTAGCTGGTCACAGATAACAGATACCCACAGACAGCAGTGGAGTTACTAGGATGAGAGAAAGAGAGGCTTCCTGGCTACATCTTCAGTTACTTGCTTGAAAAGCTCCATGCTAAAATGCTGAAGGACAAAGAGATAGAAGGACAGGAAAAGCAGGATGGGACAAGACAGGCGGGACTGCACTCATACCTTGGACAGCTCCTCAGCAGCACTTCTGCCGGTGAACAGCCCCTGGACAGCAGTGACCTGGGTGCAGGGAACATTTCAAGGGGTATGGTAAGCACAGGGCACGGGCTCAAGTAAAGAAAAGGGTGTCATATTGCTGCTCTTCACTTCCAGGCTCCGTCTCCTGGTTTCTGCTTTCTGTCTCAAATAACTGCTGCCCTAATCAGAGCTGGTTGCTTGGCAGTACACAGGAGATAGCATGATAAGGAAGAAACAAAGAATTGGAGTACTATGGAGAAAGATGCAGGGAGTTTGGAAACAGGTTTGCCAAAGGTAATCAGAAGAGGTTGAAAATATTAAAATGGAAGACTGGAAGAGCTGGATGACAGAAAACTATAACGGAGGATGGGGAAGAGACAAGAAAAGTAAGAAACTGCAGAGGAAGGAGCAAACAAGACATTGAGGTAGAAGAAAAGAAAAGGTTTATAGAAAACTGAGTGATAGAACTGGGATGGTGAAATGGCAAGGAAAATGGGGAAAATATGTGAAAGAGATAAGAACAAGAGATGAACAAGCATCTAGGGAGCATAAAATAAAATACGAACATACAAAAATGTGTGGCAAGTACTGAATTACTGAAATATGTAATCCATATTATGGGCAGTAATAACTGCTTCTGGAATTTCACACCAAATCTCCAAACCTCACATCTATATCCCAAGAAAATCAATACTTACTATTCCAGCCACCAATCCACTAACAGATGAATGGATACATTTAAGTCCTGGGAAAATGTTAATACTTTTCATCCTCTTAACAATGATCAAAATCTTGACATCAGAGAGATTTATAATGCAGCATTTTAACCTGTTTAATTTAGATGATAGGTGCATTCATTTCTTTTAATTCTGCTTTTGTGCCATAAATAAACTAGCTGATGATATCCAGGAGTTATAAACAATTTTCCTTTGGTACCAAAGATGGTGACAGGATTCATCTACATATTCATCAAGTTGCATGCACATAAACAAGAAAGTTTTGCTGATTACTTGCCCTACTTCTTCTACTATAGTGGAATTTATAACATTAGGATCTTTTAACAGCAGATCAGATTCCCTGAACTAAATTCCAAACTGAAGGAAAGGAACTATTCCTACACTCTTATTTAGTTATTATCAATTACATGTAGAATTTACGTCAGCATGGCAAACTTTTCTGTTACCAAAGCAATAAAAATGTAGAAAAAAATAGTTGAAATAAATTAATGCCTTTAGAGAGACAGATGATCCCATTCAAAGAACAGTAAATTGAAGTATTAAGCAGTTACAAAAATAATACTTCCTTCATTTATTTTCTTTGGATTTAGACATGTTATTTGTCATTGGTCACAATTCTCTATTTATCACTAGAATTTGTATCCAGAAACCATTCTATCAGAGCAGGAAGGCAAATAATAATAATGAAAAACACATGAAAACTACATTCTACCAAATAAGTACTTACACTGATAATCTGTTATCAAAGACATTTAAACTCCAAACAAATAAATCCTTCAATTAACACAAATGAACTCCTGGGAAAGATGAATAAAACTACACTATTGTGTGTTTGAGTTAATTTGGAATTAATAGTACTTTTGTAAGGTTTTGTTTCTTTGAAAATCCAACAGTTCTCTTTTTAATTTGAGTTAGATTAAAGCTATCAATAATTATATTTCAGTGTAATTCAGGGGTACTGCTGAAAACTTGTCACTGTGACATCCCTTTATCCACAACAGGAAAACAGATTTTAATGAATTTCTGGTCTCTAATTAAACTGCAATTTGAAATCTTAGTATGTAAAATGCTGTGGGCCTTTTAAAGTAATATCTCCAAGAGGGAATGCCTTATTTTTCATGGATTTGCAAGTGTTTGGATGAAGTTACTGTTTTAGCCTAATACAGTTTTTACCAAAGCAAATCAGGAAGGGCTCCCTTAACCTACAATGATCTGTTGCCTCAGGCAATGCACAGCTCCTTGCTCCTCAGTTGACTGACAGCTGTTTGTCTGCCCATAAAAGCCACTTACTCCCACAGCATTCAAACGGAGCTGCTCCACCTTCGCAGATCTCACCACCTAATTCATAAAGTGTCCCCTCAGGGTGGAACTCCCTGGAAATGACAGGTGAATTTTGCTGAATTTGGGCTACATAGCTTCTCCCCTCTAAACATCTACAAAAGCAACAATAAAAACTAATTCCTCTTAAGTTATATGAACAAAGTTCTAGTCCCTCATTCGGGGGTTTCTTACACTGATATTACAGAAGCCATAAAGATGTCAGATCTCCCTTTGGAGGCATTTCACTAGGCTGAGGGACACACTGCAGAAATATAAGGCCAGCAGGAGAATTCTCCAGCAGCCAGTCTACAAGGCAGAGGCCTGCAGGAGTTATGCTTACTATAGTATTTGGTGTTCCTGAATGCTTCCACAGGCTCTTGTTCCGGCACGAAGTCAAAGTACACTTGGGCTACTGTGCTTTATCTTAGGTAACACTTTGAGCCCTAATTTCCCATGATTTTATACCATTTTTTTCTAGAATGTGTCAAAACCAGGAGCAACCCCCCAGGGAAAGCCAGGTGCTGAATGGAAGAACTTGAAGCTAAAAGCACTCATTAAGCCATCAGATATGTCTCGTTCCCTGTTTTTTTCCCATTCTTTTTTATCCTATTGTTTGTGTTTATTGGAGCAGCTACACAAAACAAGAACTTACTGCCACACTATGGCATGACCTGCACACAGCTCAAGCCTACGAAGTCTCCACTTCTGCTTGCACTGTTGCAAAATCATCTTAGATCTTCTACATATTTTCATTTTTTTTTTCTACAAGTTACATCTAATAGTTACAATCTTTAAAACTCAGTGAGACCTCATAATGGCTTGGAGGTGTTTAAGATATTCCAAGTCAGGAGAGATGAAGAACTGCACCAGGAGAATCAACCCCTTACTTGAGAGATATCTTTTTATTATTACAGTTTCCATTACAACTCTGTTCAGGCTTTGCACTCTGAACTTCAGCAAGATACTTCTATAGTGAGCACCTGTTGACTGTTCACATCTACGTTCCATTCTTAACAGACTTTTCCACATTTAATTCAGCAATGGTTGATTTTATCAACCTTCTAAGCATGATCACAAAGGGGCTGAAAGCCACCTGACAGCTCTTCACTCCTACATTACAGAACCAAAGTACAAAATAATCGTATAACTTCTTACATTTTTGCCCAAGTGCTAATTTTATAAAGAACACTGTCTCTGGGAATATTCAACTATCCTTATAATCCAGGTATTTCTACTCAACTTATTCATAGATCAGGTTTTTATTCATTTTATTCTAACAAGATAATAGACTGATTCTAGCACCATGCTATTTCTGCATTTATTCACCATTTACTAACAATGAGTTTTTCTGCTGCGTGATGATGTTGGTTTTTCTCAAGGAAAATGTTATACAAATATAAAATAAGTATTTCATGGTTTTCTCCTTTCTGTTAGTTCAGTCAGAGTTTTCTGGTGCTATACAGTATAAATATTAATCCTGATATACATTGAGTGCTATTGTGGAATTGCAGTCATTTTTAGCTGACGTGATTTCACTCAATTGTCACATTGCTTTAAGACCTCATAAATACAAAAACCCCCAATTGTTGTACGTATGTAAATATAGGGTAGGTTTTTATGACTCAGTTTTACTAACTAACAGTGAAAATTATTATTTAATAGTGTGGGACAGGAGTTTTTTTCAGTTGTGAATCTACCTCATTTGTGTCCTTGACAACAAACAGCACTATGATCATAGACTTCCAGAATAATTGATGTGCTCATACAGAAATTAATACTGGACTTCAATATTGTAAAAATAAAAGATTTTTGTCTCTTTTGAATTTGGACCATCTAAGAACACTCAGAAAAATATAAGTTTTAGCACTTTAGATATTTTTCTGCTACCTCCTATGAATAAGACTATCTTGTTTTGTTACAATTCACTTGCTAAATTTCCTTCTCAAAGTCGTGCATGCAGTTTGCCTTTCTCAAGGAATTTGAAACATGCATTTTTCATAAAAAATCTCTATTTTGAGAAGGTGTTTATTTAAGCTGAAAAAATATGACATCAGAGTCTTGGATATGGCAAAACTGTTGAGAAGCAAATGCGTGCAGTAGTTAGAAAGGGATGGACTAAGAAATGCCAACAGGCTATTGTAGTCCCGAAAACGTCAGCCAAGTATACCAGTCCTTATTGGACATGGTATTTCCTATAGACTGCAGAGCAAAGAGAATTTCTGCTGGGACTCCAGCATTTCCATTTAGACAACTGGGTTCTACTGTTAACTGCATGACTACAGTTTCTCACTTGGCCTCTCTGCCTGAGCTCATGTACCAAATGGCTGATATCTAATTAACTTGTCCAGATTCAAGCAAAATATTTGTGACAGGTCATTGCACAATAATCCAGATTGGGTTTTTATTAATATATACACAAAGTTGCTTTAAAGAGGCATTGATATTCCAGAAATGGGCTGGGATTTTCACATTCTGACATTTTCACGCCTTCATGTGTGTAACGAAGATCTTAAATACAGATGTGTGCAGGTAACCAAGAATCTACCATTATCAGCATAGAAACAAACCCGCACTAGGCCCAGTCCATAGTGAATACAGGCTCGACATCAGCTAGCCACAAGGCACCTTCACTAAAAAGCCACATAACCACTCAGCCTGTTGCTAAATCTGACTTAAGGGGAAGTAGTTCATACAAACCACAGTCCAGCATTACGCTTCTGCAGCCACATGGCTCGTAACCCACAACGTGCCTAAGGCCAGAAAGCACAGGCATGTGAGTCTGTAGAACACTATGTAGATGTGTTCACAAATAGTATTTAAAGCCAAAGATTCAGAAAAATGATCCTAGCATGACTCATGCAAAATATGTAAAATTCATTTTTCAAACCAAACACTACTGTGTAAATGGCAGCAGGAAAGCCAGGAATCATTCAGAGTCATCTGCTACTTTAGAGCTGTGACCTATATCTAGCAGCCAAGGAAAAGACATTAGAAGGCAGAGCTTTACAACAACAGGAGATTATTAGGCATAGCAGAGAAACAATTGCTTGTTGCAATTACAGCTTCAAAGCAGAATTTAACTCTCCCATCTGCACTGTGCATCTCTTTTGTATGTTTTGAACTGTTTCCACTATGAATCTCCCAGGGCTGTCACATGCCATCTATCCAAGAGTGCTATGTGCTGCCAACATGGGAACTACAGATGGGTCAAAGAGGAAAATTTTGCCCTAACATGAAAAAACAAGGGAAAAAAAAATCCTGCGCTTGAAGAAAGCTAATGAAAATGCTGATAATTAAGGGGATGCCCTTGATACCATTCAGCTATCCAATTTTCCTATATCTTGTAATTTTTTTCCTTTCATAGCATTTATCAGGTTCATATGTAAGGTACCTTGTTTAGATGCTGGAAAAGATGCTGCCATGTTGTCTGACATGAGCCTTGTCCTGGGAGCCAGCAGTTTTTTTCCTCCAAATAACAGACTATACTGAGGTAGTTGCACCAAAGATTAGAAAGCCTGTTCATAAAATAGTCATAAAAATTTATCTGTCTTATGACCAGAACAATCTTTTAAATGAATTGCTAAAACAAGTAACATCCCCTCACTTATTCAGGGCAGACTTATCTATGGAATAACATAACATGGAATTCAATACACACAAGAAGTTCCCCCAAACAGATTTTCCTGAGGGACTGGAGAGGGGGTGGGGGGGGAGAGAAGAGGAATATATATACAAACACACACTGATGCATTTTTGAATTCTGATATGGCAAGCAAAGCAGAACAAAAAACATCTGTCAGTTCCACACAGCAAACCCCAGCTCCCATATGCCACCCCTTCTCAACAGAGGATTACTGTTTTAATATGCTGGGTTAACCTCATCTATTCTGCATTCAGTGGGCAAACCAAGCAAACAAACAAAAAAAATTATCTATACAATTTGATTTAACCCTGATCCATGCACACAGCCCCGGAAGTGGCCTTTCTGCAGGGAAATTGTGTGATGACCAGAAGAAAGCAGGTTTCCTTAGGCTACTAAGCAATGGTAACTGCAACTGCAGCGGCTGCTGCAGCCTCTGGCCAAACTTCTGCTTGCTACAAACCCCCAGAGCCACTCTCTGACCAGGTAACCTGCACAGCCATAAACTCACCATCTCCTCTAAATCTTTGTCATGTTATTTCAGACTGCTTTTGCAAGTGGGTTTATTCAGTGATATAACACTGGTCCCTGCTTCTGCAGTATGCTTTCTGTTGCCATGGAAGCAGTGAAACCACAGCCATTGCCTGTGTCCAGCACTTACCAAAGCCTGGGAGCAAAGGCAGACTTTGCTGCAGAGGAAACAGAGCACCTGGACAATGAAGCAATGACCTGCAGTCACATTTATTGCAGTGAAACTTTGCCAACACACTAGATTGTACTGGAAAAGAATTTCAAATCATGTTTCTAATAACGGTGGCAGCTACTGACTGCCTGACAAGCACAAAGAAAGGTGCTTTCTTCACCTAAAGAGGTTTCACCGACAATACTTCTTTAGGGGGCCAAGGTCTTGGGTCAAACTGAGCTCTAAAACATCAGCTTGCAGTCACCAGGGTCATCCACTAATTGCCAAGTTTTCTTTTTGTTGATGGAATAACGAATCACTCCTAAAAATTCATTTTTAGATGAGTCAGAAAGGCCTATAGTCCACATCTATGAATTTAATCTTTTAGTCCTCCAACTCCTTAAAACGTTTTTTATGAACTTGATTGGTTTTGCTGAAGCAAAGCATAAACAAACAATTTTTTGCTTTATGCTAAATGTTCCATGACACATCTCTGAGTTTGCTTGAAGGCGGGTAGAAAAGCTGTCAGGAGTAGTGCAGATCCTGTACATATGATTATCCAACACACAGACGCATTCATAAGTCACACATCACCACACTGTCTTGTAAGACTATCATGATTAAGATGGACAGGACATATTTCTGAATTAGTTACCACCAACACATTTTTCTTTAGGAGATGGCATCGATGAGACACTCATTGTGGTGGACTGCCCCTAGACAAACAACAGGCGTCTACCAAAGCCTCTCTATCGCTCCGCTCCTCAGCTTGAGAGGGGACAGAAAATAACACAAAAGGCTCACAGATCAAGACAAGAACAGGGAGAGATCACTCACTGGTTACTGTCTTAGGCAAAACAGACCAGACTTGGGGAAATTATTTTAATTTAGTATCAATTTATTAGTAAATTTGTTACCAACCCTATTGGCAGCTAAAAATCCATTGCTGGCAATACACCAAGGCTGAAATGGTGAAGTGGCACCTTATCTGTACCTTGGTCACTTATTCCTAAGAAAGTGTTTTTTCTAGCTGAGTCTCAAGTGAGGACCTAAGTGGAAGCTCAGGAGAAGGGTGGGAAATGCACCCTGGACATGTCCATACTTGCCCATCAGTGTCCCCTTTAGGCCTGCCCCATGCTGGGACGAAGGCACTGATGAGCTTTCTTCTCCTCTGTTTGACTAGAACCCCATGTAGCTGCGAGAGGCACTGAGCCAGCCATGCCAGAGCACGCTGACAGTAGATGCAGCTGTCCAGGTCACAGGATTCCAGGAGTGCTTGATGCCTCTTTGTTAGGCTGGAGATGATGAACCGTTCTTTTGCAGAAGGTGTGCTGAGGGTGAGGAGCTGTGTCACCAGGTGAAGGAACTATAAGAAGAAGTGGACAGGCTACTCAGTATTCCAGTGAATGAGTAAGAGATAGACTGGTTTTTCAGAGACAATTCAGTCTCAAGACTTTTGGGAGTCGTGACCCTCCAGTGTAGAGGAGAAGCAGGTGGACTCGGAACCCTACAGGGTTATTAGTCAAAGGACTGTTAGTCAAGGGGCTGTTAAAGATAAGGCTGGAACTAGGTCACTGTACATACCAGAAGGAAGGCTCGTCTTCCTTCTCAGCATTTGACTGGCCCATGGAAGTGGTCACAACTCAAAGCCTGACAGAGTTCAAGAAGCATTTGGACAATGTTCTTGGGCACATGGTGTGACTCTTGGAGATGGTCCTTTGAAGGGCCAGGGCTTGGTCTTGATGATACTTGTGGATCCCTTCTGACTCAACATGTTCTGTGATTCTGTAGCAAGGTCTGTCACTGACAGAAAGTAACTAGTTCACTTCAGCTAACTCATATATAACCCCTCTCCTAGCTATATCAGAAACAAACACAGAGACATAGCACAACTCTTCCTGCCCTTACAGCAGTCACACAGCTTGCATGGTATCCTTCTCACCAGACACATCTTTATAGTGAGTTTGTAGAATAGAGGCTGGCTACTACCTTTTGTTTTACTGTACCTATCATAAATGTACTTCTAATGGGCCTTTAGGCAGTCCAATGATAAAATATAATTTATAGGAGGAATTTTTCCAGTTTCTAAAGTTACAACACAATGTGATTTTTTCGTTCATTTTACCAGAGAAGCACCTGATCCCCTTCTTCTCCCAGAATGAAGCAATTGTGTGTGAAATAGGCAAAAAAAAAGTACTCTTGAATAATTTTTATTAGAGTGTGCTCATTATTTTCAAGCCAGATTCATGAACTCACAACAATCAAGGTTGATGCAGTAAATGCAGTTTAAGTGTTATCACTCATTACCCACTCTCCCAATAATAGTTACATATTTGGCAAGAACAAAATCTTACAACAGCTCCTCAGTTCTTGCCATTTAACTTGGGATAACCCACCCACAAAGTTAACAAAAGGTGACTTCTTTTATTTAAAGGACTTCTTTTATTTAAGGGACTTGTACTGATGGGTATGAACCACTGGACATCCCCACATCATTCAGAATAATTTCCTGGAATTTAGTGCTGATAGACTGGCACAAACCTCTGCTCACAGCTCCTCTGTTCCAAGTAACCCTCCTGGCTACCTCCACTACCTGGAGCCCCCGACGTGCCTTTTACAAGGCTGTCAACAATTTCCCTGATTCCTGAGCCAGCAGAAACCCTGTAAATCTTTCCTAACAGCGTTAAGACAAGATTATGTGTTGGTATGGCAACGTGTGTTGCAGCTCTGAAAAGTCTTTTTCAATGATTTGGAGTCAGACTACAGATTAGCCTTCCACATCTGCCTGCAGGCATGAAGTGCATTTTTGATTTTACCCTCTCATGAAGCTTGTCTACTCAGTGCAGAGCATGGATTGGCATATCCACTCTGGATAAATGAAAAGAGAACAGCTAGAAAAGAAAAGGGGCAGATTAGAATCTTCACCTCCACTGCCATAGCAGCTAAAATACTAGCAACCATCTGAACAAGAACAGCAGGTAATTTCCCATTTTCCCCCAAAAGGAGAAAGAAGGAAATAAACAATGACTGCTCGAGTCACATTTCTCTCCTTGTACATTAAAGCTGAACATCACAATGCAAGAATAAGCTTTTAGGCATAAGACAACTTTTGCAGATCTTATTAATGTGCTGCAAAGAATGAAAATGCTATCTTCCACAGAGAATTCCTGCAGGCCTTATCCAGGGTACCTCTCACTGACATCAACAGGAGCTCGACTGAGAAAAGGCTGCAAACTTTGATCCATAAATAGGATCTTAGCACATTTCACCATGGAAACAATTGCTCCGGTTAATTCGGTTCTCTTCAGGACTGTAGCAGGAACTGCACCAGATACTGCACAGATCAGAGAAATCACATGCCTCAGTATTGCACATGGGGTTGAAGAGCTCCGTTTGGCTCAGCCCCAGTCGCACTACTCCCCCGGACTGGCAGTAAGACTGAGGTGAGCTGTCATTAGCATCTCGATTTCAAAACGAGTACACCTGCAAGAAGAGAACGAACATTGGTTGTATAGGAATGCTATTCCCTGGAACATTCTACTGCTCTGTTTCAGAAAAAATATTTCCCAGAACCAAGATGAACGCAGCCGACTCCTCAAGGAGCATCCCGAACACCCTGATGCCAGCAGGGACCCCGTTCAGGTCTCTCAAAGCCGCACGCGTGCGTACACATCTCCCGTCGCAGCCGGAGCATCCCCGCGTGTGCGCGCCCGGCGCGGGGCCCCCCTGCCCGCCGGTGCCTGCCCGGCGCGGCGCGAAGGGGTTAATGTGCCCGGGACCCCCGCCCGCCCAGCGGGCTCNAGCCCAGTGCGGAGCCCGGCGCGGGGAGCGGTGCGGAGCCCGGCGCGGAGCCCAGCGCGGAGCCCAGCGCGGAGAAGCGGTGCTCCCGCCCAGAGCCGGCTGGCCTCAGTGCTCTTTCCGCACCGTCTGATGCAAAACCCTTACTTGATGCTTTGTCTTGCCGAAATCAGCATCGGAGCTCCCGATAAGGAGCTGGCATAAATTAATCTCATCTTTCGAGCCTTTTGAAGCAGGAATTATTTCTAAGAATTACTCTGAACATGAAAGGACTGCTCAACTATATCGGGTTATGTGCACAGGAACCTCTCGGGAGGAAGACATGTTTCAAGAAGGGCTGGCTTCCAGGCAAACGCCGCTCGCGTTGCTTTGAGAGAATAAAAATCACGTTCATAAGGGAGTGCTTAGAAAAATAGAAATGTTCTGAAATAGATAATCACTGATATATTTTTGCTGACCCCTGAAGTATGTGTTTCCTCTATCGGAGCTAGAAAAAATTTTTTTGGAAAACAGAATGAGGTTTTCGGCACATCTTCTAGGGCAAAACCTGCTATGGCTGCTCAGCCGGTAGCAGGTGGAGTTGCAGAGACACTGGCTGCTTGGTGTGTCACTTGGAGACACTTCACCTCCCTGGAAAGCACCGTCACTTAGGTACTTCTGGAAGACCATGAGTAGACACTGTTTAAGCTTAAAGAAACCATAGTGTTGTGGATTCATTTAATGGCACTGCAGAAAGAGGAAGGTGAAAATGTTTTATGGGTTGAGTAAAGCGTTTCATGTGACCCTACTCAAAGAGAAGAGACCCTGAGGCACTTTGAGGTACCTAACTTAGATAGGAAACAGGTTGTGAAAATAACGTGTAGAACTTAATGGTAAAATACGGTGTAAGTTAACTATACCTGGCACTCAAAATCATAAAATATATATAATACTTAATAGATAAAAACCCAAAAATATAAACATAGGGTGAAATTTAAAATATATTTTCTCTCAGATGCTCCTGAGGGGCTTTAGAGGTTCTCTAGAAGGTGGAAGGGGCTTGTGTTGAGAAGGAATTTTAGGTAACACTGGGGTGTTTCTGTTCTGTAAGCACCTGGATATGGTCAGCAGCTAACACTAAGCTGCATCAACTGGAAACAGAGACTGGTTATATGGAAGCATCAAGCTCATCCTATCAATGTGATTAGGCTTGCTCGAGAAAAGCCCTTTGATGGAAGGCACTTGCTATATATTATCTTATATAAAATACATATCTTACATTAGCTTTGCATAGGAGGGAGAGGTCAAGCTTGGAGAAGCCCCTAAGAAAAGTTAAGGGGCTTCTTTACTCTCTGTGCCCTCTTTGCTGCTTTGGAAATCTGGATGGGAAAGGAGGTTGCTGTGCCTCAGCCTGAGCAGGACTGTAATGCTGGAAATGATGTAGAGGTCCTGTAAGACACAACAGAACATGGGCTGTGCTTTGGCCTGCAGCGAGATGGGATGAAACGTAGAGCAGCAGCACAAAGTGTGTGCCTGCTACTCTTAAGAGTTGCCAAATGTAATACTGATTGCATACATAAAGTTTCCCTAGAAGCTCCCTGCAGCTGTTACAGGGAATGAGGTAAAGGATTCTGTGAGCAGTGAAGAACCTACACTGAGCTCTGCTTACAGTTCCCACATGAGGCAGGCAAGTTCTCCACTCACATCTGGACTCTTGGGTCCTCAGCAAGTCATTCCAAGTTACATTTAAAACCAGGTGGAGATCTTTTCAACACCCAGTTCCTCTGAGGGAGGCAAAGTCCTCAAATAACAGAAAGGTCTCCTAAGGAACTTTTAAGACTTCTATGTGATTCAGTCACAGGAGCAGTCAGGAGCCTGTGTGAGCCCTTCTCCACCAAGAGTAATTTCTAGTTATTGAACTGCAGCCTTATAGCTGCTCTTGAACTAAAAAGTAAAAGCAATCAAGAGAAAAAACTGACTGCAATACGCCTGAACCTAAAGGTTGCTTAGGAAACTTTTTGGTGAGTTATCAGCCCTGTCCCGTTACATAGCAGCAGGATTTGAACCCATTTCCCACTTTTTAGTTGAGTACTCAAATCACTTGAGTGAAGGGGTAACAACAA
Organism: Donacobius atricapilla; assembly: GCA_013397315.1. Taxonomy (NCBI): domain Eukaryota; kingdom Metazoa; phylum Chordata; class Aves; order Passeriformes; family Mimidae; genus Donacobius; species Donacobius atricapilla. The sequence goes on from WBMY01014150.1 coordinate 1,205,890, forward strand.
TTCATGTGATACTTGAAAGGAGCATGTAGCTTGTGTTCCCTGTGAATGCTCACTCTGCATTTGCACACATGCGCGCTAATTCTAATCAGACTAATGAGAATGCCTTTCTAAAGCTTTGGAGCACAGCACATGCCAGCACTTCAGCAGCATCAGGGAAAGGACATGATGACTTAAAATCTTCTGTTGTGATTGGCTCAAACAGAACCAGATTAAGTTGTACTCCATAAAGAGGGATTTATTCAGAGGTCATTTAATTGCAATGAGAAGTTTGCAAGTGTAGGGGGTAGAGGAGTCACCCAGTGTGGTTGAAAGGCATTACCCTTACCATAATAAGGATTTCTTTTGTAAGCAGAAGGTAAGGTCCTAATGCAATCCAACAACAGTCAACTACTTAAACCCAAACCTTGCCTACTTTAAATAAGGCTTTCTGAATTTTAAAGCTTCTACTTTCATAAATGGATGGTAAGAAACAGGCTTTCAACCTCTTGCTTTTAAATGCTGTCGATTCTTTTATGTTTCTTTTCTTTTGGCACTCATCCACTTTTATTTTCCCTCTCCTGTTCATAGCAGACAGTGCCTTCCCACTCTGAATTGCAACAAAAAAACCCATAGCCCATTAAGATTCCACCTTCAAACAAGAAAAGTAGGGCTTGCTGACATCCACTTTCTAGAAAGACCTATTTAAGAAGTCTAGACCCAAGGAAAAGCACATTGCTTAGAAAACACATTTCTAAACGTGTTTATTTTTTTCCTCTTGAATACTAGACAAAAGCATAGACTTGGAAAAAAAGATGTTGAGTTGAAAGTTAACATTTTTTTCAACATGGTAGGGAAGGGATGTATTCATGTTACACAAATGAAATATATTTTAAAGAGTGAAGTGAGTGAAATAATCCATGTAACAACCAATATAATGCAGGCATGCAGAACCTTAGAAACAGCAACACACAAATACAGTTCTGACGCTAAGGGGTTTCAACTGCTAACATTCATCCCTAAGAATGTGTTATGAATGAGATCACCTCCAGTAAACAATGTGTTTAAGGGCATTGACTTTCAGGCTTAGCTAAAACTATGATTCCATAGAATGTAGGCAGGCCAGCTGCCCTGGAGAAAAGGAGAGTGAGGTGAGACCTCATAGCTGTCTACAGCTTCGTGACAAGGGAAAAGATGAGGAGCAGGTACAAATCTCTCCTCTTTAGTGACAAGTGACAGGACCCAAGGGAATGGCAGGAGATTGTGTCAGAGGAGGTTTAGGTTGAATGTTACATAAAGATTGTTCACCCAGAGAGTGGCTGAGCCCTGGAACAGGCTCCCCCGGGCAGTGATCACAGCACTAAGCCTGAGAGAGTTCAAGAAGTGATTGGACAACAGTGACAGGGACATGGTGTGACTCCTGGAGATGGTGCTGTGCAGGGCCAGGAGCTGGGTCTTCATTAATCCCTGTGGGTCCCTTCCAACTCAGGACATATTCTATGAACTGATGGATAATTCAAACTGGCAAGAGTTTCCAACAAGAGTTACACATAAAACTAACATGCTCCTCTTAAGATCATTAGAGCTGTTATTCATTTACAAGGGAAAAACAAAAGGAGAATCAGGCTAGAGCTTTGAAAGACAGGGAAATGGAAAGAAAATGAAGAGACAGCTTCTGAAAAATGTGGATGGGTCATTCTCTAAAAGCATTAGAGGCAAATAAGCATTATGAAGTAAACCTCAACACATTTTCAATTACATGTTTTCAGGTTTCATGATTCATAAAATAAAATAACTTGATGACTTATCCTATGTCTCATAAGAATGTTTTAGAGGTTGTTTTAAAGGACTGGTAATACTTCTGCTTGCAGAACCTCTGATTAGCACACGCTCCCGAGAGCTGAATAATTTTAGATTGCCTTGTGCACACTTACCTGAAGGACATGGTAATCATCACCATCAGGCAGTTAAGCCTCTTTTATTCTTAATTGTGCTTAAGGCATTTTAGGGTTCTGTAGACTGACTGTTTGGGTTATCTGAATTTCATTTGCATAGCTGAGAAAGACAAAGCTTTCCATGAAAATTCATAGTCCCCCTGGCCTAGTGGGAATTACTTTTCATGGTAAAAAGTCTACATACCTCTAGGAGATCTTGAAAATGAGAATTCCTGGAATAACTTTTGGGTTTTGCTAACTGAGTTTGTTTTCAGCATATTTAGAGTATATCATTATTATATTCACTTAGAGAAGAAATATTGATGTCTTAGATTTTTATATCAATCTGGAAAACTTGCAGAGTTATGTAGTTTCCATTCCTGGCAGAGTGGTCACACTTTGGAGTTAGGACAGACAGATTTCTCTTGGTGAAGGAAATAGACTGTCTTTACTCATTCTCTTCCCTTTCAAAAACTCTTGGTTTCAGTCTTGTTCTCATAGAAGTTGTGTAAATTTTGCCTTTGATTTCAGTGGCATTACTGCTTCATCCAGTGTCTAATGTGGGAATGCAAAAGGTCAAGGTGTTGTCAATCTGCATGAATCAATGCATTTATTCTCCAGCTAAATTGTGTTGCTGTAGCACAGCCTTCGTCTGCTGGTTGTATAACTTCCAGGGATTAAAATTGGAGATATTTTAGACACTGTCCCTTGTGCAGTTAAATTGTCTTCCTTATGTTGTCTTCTAGACTCTCTGTCATGAATGTATATGGATACAGCTTCGTTTTCGACATTTTTCAGAGCTCAACCAGGCCTTAATCTGTTTGGAAACACTTCTTCCAGTAGTAGAAGACCACTTATTTTCCTTGTTTCCCAAAGGAGTTGGAATTCTCACCAGCAGAAAGCACAAAGATCTGTTATCATTGTAGAAATCCAGGCTGCAGAACTCAGGAGCTCATGAGACCCCACTGAAATAAGTGCATGCAGAGAACGGCCACTGTGTCTCAGTAACAGATGCCTTACTTCCTTTTCTTTCTAACATACACTGAGAGAGCTGGGCTTGAAACTCCATTTGATACTCAGTAGCACTTCTTAGTCACATCTGGAATGCTTTTCAGCTGTTCAGCCATGCATGATCCACAATATTTAAATTACAATGACCTGCAAGTCATGTGTAGGTGTGACTGCAAAAGACAAAAAAAAAAAAAAAATCAGGGGAGTGCACAGTGATTAGAATAAGAGAGAGAATAGGTTGTAGGAATAAATCTTTCTTCCTAAGAACAGGATGTTTGGATCTAAAGTAAGAAATAAACTGTAATGTTGTGCCTTGGAGGCACAGTGTAGTCATATTCCTCTAGATTGGCTTTCTGTTATACATAAATTAACTGGGGGCTGCACCCAACAAAGATCCCCAATGGTTGAAGATGAAATTATCCCTTTGCTGCTGTCAGAGTAGCATAATATTTTCCAAATGTCTTTTTTTCTCAAAAGAGTCAACCATGTGTGGGAGGAGGAGAAATACACTGAGCTCTCTGCTCCTTGAGCTGACCTAGTCATGTGGCTGACTCGCAGAGGATAGATGTCAGATGTGTTTGTAAAGCTGCAGTACAGACCAATATCCCCAAAATATTAGGGGGCTCTCTGAGACCTGAGGAGGCTGCTATGCATTCAGAGCAGCTGTATAATTCATTGGCCAAGTCACCAGTGTTGCATCCTCCCTGTCACTTCTGTGCTTATGGAAGAGCTGTACAGCCTAAACAATCCCAGCTTTTATCAGGAGATGACCGTAAAAGGGGAATGAGGAGGGAGGTGTCACACCTGTGCCAAGGCTGTCTTTGGAAAACAAATGCAAATGCCACAAGCTAAATGTGCCTTCTGGTTTTGGCTATGTGCTTGGCAAGTGTGGAGTTCGAGTAGTTCTCAGTGAAAGAAGGCCCTGCTTCCTTTTCAGTCCAGGAACATCCTCTTGACCTAATAATTCCAGTAGTAAAAGAAGGCCTAAATATGTTAGAAATGAATGGAGATACATTTTCCCAAATTACTACCTCTTCCAAAAATTTATAATCCTACCATCTGTGATCTTCTTCTATAGTGGTTAAAAATCTATTACTTTGGAGCCAAAGCTAATAAAAACCAGCATATTTTGGAACCTTAACATTCATAGGAGCTGAGCTATTACAAACATTGGGTCTTGTCTGATGAACCTGTCACTTAAAAGTTCAGTTTGTAGGGAGTTCAGAGGTGGCTAAACAGCTTGGGAGAAAGCCACTGGAGAAGGTCTGGCACCTACAGGATTAAAATTTTTTTTGTATGTATGGAAATCCCCACGCTTTAGAGAGTACAATAAATTGTAGCATTGTGTAGGGACTGGCAGCTTTGTCCCTTAGAGATGAGGTTTTTGAAGAAACTTCTAGCTGAAATTTGGTGACACTGACCTGGAAACAACTGCCTTTTGTTGAAATGCTGCTGTTCTTGATTGACCATAGCTGTGCAGCAGGAGCATAAAATAAATTTTGAAATCAACAATAATGACATGTAATATCCTAAATCTAATTCTATGTAGTTATTAATTGATTATAACAGTCAATTATCAATTGATTGTAATTATAATTGATGTAATCAAACAATAATAATTGAGATAAGGTATTGTCAATTATGTTTGAAGTCACACTGAGAAAATGCATTACTGGTGGGTTTGTGTTTTAAATTTCTGCCTGAGAATTTACTTTAAACACATATGTTTAATATAATATATATATGAAATTATAATACAGAAAATTTGTAAAGTATTTATAGATTAATCCTCCCCAAAAATACTTTTGTTAAACAATTTTTATTTTGTTGGTTTCTCCCTGTGTAACTGCTGCTTTACCTATATTTAAAAAAAAAAAAGAAAAAGAAAAAGAAAAGAGCACTTTTAGGGTTACTGTGCATTCAGCATGACTGAAATTTTTGAAAGAAATAGGAATTGTGTCACTCATATAGTAGCTCTGGTTTTGGTCTTACACATACTGAGACCTTTCTATTAAGATCTGGTAGAACATAAGGCATTTGAAAAGCTGCATGAAGATAGGTGTTGTATTTCCAAAGCTAGACTGTAATTGGCAGTCGCAAAACAATTACATTAAATTCTAAAGCTGATGCTGGAAATATAGATAACTTAATTTTCCAAAATGGTAATTATAATAGGTTTCAAAGACATCTGGGATTTGAAATTCAGCTTTAAGTTGAAATTAAATCAAATAGCATTAAGTCCAGGAGAAAAAAGACTGTTATATCACATATCTGTACATAATTTCCACAAAAGTTAGACAATGGTGAGGCCCAAGTACTTTAAAGAAAAGACTAACTCCTTATAGCTTCAGGCCAGATGAAACCTGCATCCAGAAAAGGGACAAGGAGTAGCAGAAACTCAAGTTCAGGCAGAAAAGCAAAAAGCCTTTATACAGATGAAAGCCTTAAATTTCTGAAAAGACTGAATGCCTTCTTTTATAAGCCTGACACATTAAAGAATCAAGTTTAGAACATAAATTAAATCTAAAAATCTCGCTTTTCTGTCAAGCCAGTTCCCTGCTCTATAGGCATCCCATGCTTAGTACTCTCTCTTCAGAGAGTCATGGGTCCTCAAAAATGAGAAAATGGCAGAATTTGGCTGATGCCATTTCATAATACTGACCTATTCTGGATGGTGTTCAACCACAGTAATGACCTCAGTATTCACCTCTGTCAGGATAAGAGAAACCTATCCTCTTTCCATTCTCTCCCCCTGTCCATTGTGAATCTCACAACAAAGTACCACAGGACAAGAGCCAGGGTGGTTGAAAGCTGCAGTCGCGGTTGGTAGTTGGCTAAGGAACACCTTGTCTCCTCAGCCCACTACAGCCCTCTTTCTTGTCTCATCCATCTGTTGTGCCTTGTCATTTAGACCATGAATTCCTTGGCACAGGATCGACATTTATGATAAATTTAATAAAATCTTCCACAATGCCACAGCCTTGTCATGGGAACTAAACATAGTTATTAATTAGACCATCCTTCTAACAAGGACTTGGCTGTTTTTGTCTTTTTTTTTTTCCTGCTGGGAAACCAATGGCATTCATTTGCTATCTCTTTGAGGCAGTCCTCTTTATTTACTTTATTGCTTACAAAGATTCCCAGTTCCCAGAAAACAAGAGAAACATCAGGAGGCAGCTTCCATACTCAGGAACCCCTTGCTTGCTGTGGAAGGGTTGCAGAACAACCTAAGAATCTGAGAAGTTCCTGGCCATCTAAGTCTAAAAATTATTTACAAAATATAAAATATCCAAACAGTGTATCAGGTATCCCATAACCCTTTCTTTCGACAGCTGGGCTAGTCATACCATCTTTAGTCTGCATCTGACAAATCATGTCTTGACTTTCTCTGAAAGCTACAGCCATGCTGCTTCTCTCTTTTCTGCCTACCTTTTATATGGGCAGCATCACCACGGGATCTAGATACAAGTTCATGGTAAGAGAGAACACCCAGACAATGCAATTTAGCAAAGCAAAAGTCACATAACTGCAACCTACAAAACAGGTTCAGATATCTGAGTATGTGACATTCTGTGGCTGAATTCTCACAAAGCCCATGAATATTAAGATGTAGTTTTCCTGAATATAAATAGGGACTTTTTGTTTATTTAAGTGCCGATGAATATGAGAGTAAAATATAAAACTAGCAGTGTGCAATTATAGAGAATTTATAAAAGCCAGGGATTCCCAGGTTCTATCCACTCTGATAAGACTTCCCTACTTAGCCTTGACCTTCCACTGACCCATTTGCAAGATGGATGCTGTCACACCAGATCTGTATTCCTGCATTACAGAGAATGCAGTGTGGTGGAGTTGTAGGTGTAGGGTGGGAGATGGGGCATGTGCTGGTACTGGGGACCTCAAGGTTATAAACAACTGACGCAATGGGCAGATGAAGAAATGCAGAACTGCAGCTGGCAAAACTGAAGGGTAACAGACCAAACCCAAAAATCCAATATATGTGAGCCATGCCAGATATAGGAAATTGGGATGTAATGTGAAAAGACAGACCAAGGGAGAGGAAGGCATAAAAGTGCATTAGCAAACATAAAAATGAACCAAAGTAGCTCCTTAAGTGAGGAAGAATCCCCTTCAACATTATACTGCTCCAGAGGAAGGATTTGGGATGCACTACACTACAGTTCATTTTATACTAAATAACTGCTTGTTATTGCTAGATATAAATACAAGAATCATGCAGAGATGTACCATAGAAAGATACGAAAGTAAAACAAATTAGCCATAGCCTCCTTTCTAGGGTTTAAGGACAAGGTCTGTTGGATGAGCCTCAGTCCTGAGTCCTTGTAAACTTAGTACAAAACCAGTAGCTTGTTACTAGGAGTGATGATACTGTAATTAGTGGGCTACAGCTCCATAAGTTTCTTGTTTTCATACATTCAATGTAATGGAAAACTAATCTTAGGCAAGTTTTAACAGAAGCATTTCCATGTACCTGGGGCTGCCCCAGCAATTTCGGGCCCAGAGGTTAAGCAATAACCAACTTCTGAGTTTTGGGCAGGACCAGCATGGCTTCTGTGCTGTGCCTGTATCATATGACCTGCAGCAAACTGCGTTTGCACTGTGCCTTCTGGACAATCTTAATCCTCACAAGTAAACCAGGAGCACCCCAAAAATGATCCCCAGAGCATGGCCCACAGAAGAGAGATGTACAGCCGGGAGAACTGTTATCCCTCACCTCTGAACTCTTCCCTCAGCCATCTCTTCTTTCAGTCCTGTGTGATCTATCGCTGTGATAGCCGTCCTGTGGCTCTGGGCCAGAAGAAAGATTTGTTACATGCCCCATCAGTTCAGAGGAGTTGTTGTGCTCCTGAATGCTGCTTTGGTTTGTCCTATGCCATGTAACACAGGAAGTTTTCTCCTTACAACATCTCTGGGTATTTGCATCCTTGTTGAACTCCTGGGAACAAAGAACTTTTTTCCTGATGCTTGGACTATTTCTCACTCAATACAGCAAAAGCTTTTAATATATTAATAATGTTAATTATTATTAATAGTGAAGTTCTGTGGTTTAATGAAGGCTTTTATCTTACAGTTTAAGAAAATAGCAAGGAGAGAAAAGACAAAAATCTTTAAATTTAAATTTTTGTAAAACAAATAGACCACAGATCAAACTTTTTCAGTAGCTATGCAGGTTAACCTTCTGACTTTAAGCTGAACAGGGTTTGACCATTTGGGTCAAACTTTAAATTTACAGGTCTAAATTAAAAGCTAAACAGGCATCTTCCTCTATTATCTATCCAAGGAAGTAAGAGTATAAAGACTTATTAGTCAGGATTAGTCAAGAATTGACGTTGGGGATTTTATTATTCTAATTAGGCACAGGAAAATTTCTATTCCATTTTGTAATTAAAACAATGCACATTCTACCACCTAATTATATTTGACATTTTCAAGGTGTTGGGCGCCGAAGTCTATAATTACAGAAATGCTGCTGCCTTAAGCAGAGCACTCCATAAATATTCATGTATTAAATAGCCAGTTACACTGTTTAGAAGACTTTAGAAACATTTGCCTTTTCCTTTTTAGAAATGTTAGACTTTTGGAAGACACATTTTATATTTGTATTTTTAAAAAGATGGGAAGAAAAATATCCTTTGGGATCTGACATGAGTTCCATGAGTGGGCCTGCTCTGTGCTTCTGTTCTGGGAAATTAACCTTCGGGTTAATCTTGATAAAAGGGCATAATTTCTCATAAGAAGGGACAATAGGCATCTGCTTGTTTTCTCCATTTAGCCCACTGGAAGAAGTTTTTGTCCTGTTGTAAGGTGCTTTGACCAATGGGACGNCTTGTTATACATACTAGTAAAGAGCTGTTATTCCTATCCCCATATCCTTGCCTGAGAGCCGACTTAATATCAAAGTTTTAATAATTCGGAGGGAGGGGGTTTGAATTCTCCATTCCAAAGGGAGGTCTTGTCCTCCCCAGCAGATACCTGTCTTTCAAACCAAGACAGGGACGTGAACCCTGACTAAGTCATTAAGTATGACTTTCAAATAGTTAATAATGAAAGACATTGCAAATGTTTCTAGAGTTAAATGTAGTGCAGAAGGGGAGTTGAGAGCTCAAATGCTGTGCAGAATTTCAATGTCCTAGCAAGAGAAGCAGGGAGTCAGTGCGAGCTCCCTGCACACCATGGCAGGGCGGCATGACACTGTGGCAGCCTTGGGGTCCAGAGGCCCCTTACCCCAGTCAGCAGGGGCTCTGTGCAGGCAGGTGTTGGCAGAAGGGCACAACGATCTAAACTATTCCCAGAGTATGAAGTGTTCAGGGAAGTCCTGTTTCATCCTGCACATCTGTGTAATGACTGGAAACAGTCTAGCCCGTGTTGACTAATCATGCATGCTTGCATTATGGTCAATCAGGCTGCATCCAGCATGAAGTGAGGATTATATTTATCATATTTTATATGCATATATATATATTTATATAGTATGTATCATATAATGCATCCTTCTAAAGAACTGGACTTCTTCCTGTTATGGGCAAGAAGCAAGACTTAATTTAGTGATATTGTATGTAATTATTCCATACATATTTCTGTCAGATTATATAATCGTTATATATTATGTATTCACATAATATGTATTACATACTGTGTATGTTATATGCTGTACATTATATGTATGTATGGTATAATATGTGAGTGCAAATATAGGTGTGTTTGAGATATATATATACACACACACACATATGCACACTGTTTACTGAAACTAACTTCCTAGATGCCTAGTCTTATTTCTTCTGTAATGCTCACAGCACTTAAGGATGCCAACCCACATGTCCTCCCTTTGTACACAATCACAGGCTCTATACTATGTGACATTACAATGCAATCAACTTGAACACAGATATAACCAGACAAGCAACATTCTTCCATTCACCACCCTCTTCAGATTTTGCTCAAAACTCTTTGAAGACAAAAACTCACTCTTCAAATCAGCACATCAAAGATAAATTGTTATTTTTAAACAAAAAGTCATATTAAAAGATGTTTTGATAAAATTTAGCTAGAACCCTCCTTCTGAAATCGTCCAGAATTACATTTCATGCACAAAAAGCGTGAATTTTATAAGCTCAATACTTAAAAATCAGAAAATTCCCTGTTAATGCAAGAAACTATTGTCCCTCTGCCATGTAGAGCAGATTTCGTTCATTATTTTCTGAAAATACATATGGATCCCATTTTAGCTCTGCTTTTATATTGCATTGTAGAATGGGATGAGTGACATTGATTTTAAACAATCAGTTGTTTTTGTAAATGTGAACTGAGCATTGTAAGAATAATATAAGTATGCTCAAAATTCTTTTAGTACAATATCTGTTTCTCATAATCTCAGATTCTGTTAACCATAGGTTAACCATAGGTACACACAGCAGGAAGGACTTTGCATCTCAGTGGCAGAGCAGGAAGTTGTTCTAATGGCGCCTTGTTCGTGGAGGACTCTGGAAAACAACAAACCAAAAGTATTTCTGAGTGTTTACTAAGGAGGATGCAGAGAATAATCACATCCTGCTGGTCACCTCTGAATGCCCTAATGCCCATCTTGGGGGCAGGGCTGCTCTCTCTGTGCACTGATAAACCAATAGCTTTAAAAAATGCCTTTTTGCTGTATCTTCTCTTAAATTGTCCTATTCCACAGAGATTTAGTGGTTGATTCGGTGCTTTAAGGAGTTTGTGGTGAGCATTTGGGCTCCCAGAAAGGCCAACTCTGCTCTTAATAAATTAGTGGAAGTAATTGCAAAGGGTAAGATAATTAAATAGCTAGAGGATAAAAGAATTGTGAACCATAGTCATCAAGGTTCTAAACAGACTGAGTCTTGCCAAAGTTAATTGCTTTTTTGATAGAATTGCAAAATGGATGTGCATTATCACATATTTAGATTCTAGGGAAGGACTGAATACTGGTTTTCATTAACAATTACTTTGAAACTTAATGCAAAATGGCTTTGATGTAAAGACTGTCATACGTGACAGAGAGTTGCTAAAGGACCAAAAAGGGAGATTGAAGAGCAACAGAGTTCTGAGGTCCCATATGGGAGATTGCAGTCCTGAAAATTTCCTTAAAAAAAAAATAAAATCAAAGTTTTTCTATTATTGATTCCTAGATGAAAAGGCTAAATTATATGTGCTAAAGATTGGGCTGGGTGTTTTGACTAGCTTGGTAGACAGCAGGGTTATTGATATCAACTGAACAGTATCATATCTCTAGAGAATTAATTATTTAGAGATAGTAAAATAGGCATGACAAGGAGCACTTAGATAAAACCAGCAAACAACCAAGAGATTTATTTACAGACTATGTTGTCTTTGCAAAAGCATTGCTGTTCCATTTCCAAACAGTAATTTGTTGCTTTCTTCTCTTCTAGTTGCCCATATTGGCATCTTCTGTTGTTAGCCTTTATTTTCTTGAACTTACTGATGTCTTCAAGCCAGTTCACTCTGGATTTAATTGCTATGACAAGAGTCTGAGTATGCCATACATTGAACCTACACAAGAGTCTGTTCCCTTCTTGATGTTGCTTAGTCTGGTTTTTGCTGGACCATCAATTACGGTAAGTTTGAGTGCTACTGTCTCTTAATAAAGATTTTGAACAGAGTTTCAGTTGGCATAAAGAAAATAGCTCCTTTGGTTTCAGTTAAGCTGTTAGCAGAGTTTCATCCAGGTTAGTTTCCTTAGGATTTTAAATTCATATTTCATTCTGCTGTAATGAAAGGAGATTTACTCCTTAGGACATTCCCTGTAGCACTTCATTTATTCTCACTGTCTTGATGGTGTCTTTCTTTAATGTTAAGAAACAGCATCTACACTTGGATGAGAATAGCTTGAATCATTCTGTTACACTGTACAAATATTTGAACTTGTACAGACAGGGCATCTCCATACTCTCAGATACATCAANTGTCTGGCAAGTGGAAACAGAAATTCACCTTGAGTGGATGATTTTATGCACTTAACAAAACATGATCAACCTTTTGAAATGATCTTTTCTTCCCCCGGACAGCAATGACTGCACATCTGTTAGGCACTTCTTGAAGGCCAGCTGCAAATATAACTCTGCTTCCAGCTCCTCTTAATTCCCTTCATTTCAACCAGTTAATTAATTTTATAATACTATCTAATTTGCAGTTACAAAATCTATAAGACGTGATGCTTGTTGAAAAATTATCAAGTGCTGTTCTCTCTTTGCTTTCCAGAATGTTTTTACTTTATTTTTTTTTTTTTTAAACTGAACAGTTCTTACTGCATTTGGTTTTCGTTGCTTTAGAAACCATTCTCGAAGGATTTTGCACAACCAGCGGGCTAAAAATTATACATTTAGGAACTGGCAGCTAAGACTCACTGGTGCAAATGATTGTTGCAAGCACTGAATACTGTGATAAAAGCAAAACGTTAGTATTGGGGTTTGGCTGGGTTTCTTAAGTGTTTCTATTGACAAAAAAATGGACTTTTCTGAAACAGCTATAGAAGGAATCTATTTAGGCTCACTTGGGCTGCCGTAGGTGGTAAAATCTGGCTTTTATTTCAGAGAGTTAAGCCTAGATAACATCAAACACCTTAAATGAGGATAAAAGATGCTTCTTTTATTATATAGTATTTGTTAAGTGCTTTGATTATAACTCAATTCTTTCGGCATTGCATGAAATTTTGCAATAGAATATGTTATTCTTGCTTGNAAGCCTATCACAGCCCTGAACTTGCCACTTTTGCTAGTACTAGCTTTATTCTGAGAAAAGATCTATCAATCTTGTCAGTGAACTCAATTACATTTTCCCAAATAGCACTGAAACCCCTCTAAATTGCAAGTTAGTCATGAAGAGCAGCCAAAAGTAAGCTGGTTTAATCATTCACCCAAAGGGAGTAGATGATTTCAACAGAACAGAAATATCCTATCAGAATGAGCTGTTGGGTCACTATTTTTCAGAAAAGNTTGGTTTTCGTTGCTTTAGAAACCATTCTCGAAGGATTTTGCACAACCAGCGGGCTAAAAATTATACATTTAGGAACTGGCAGCTAAGACTCACTGGTGCAAATGATTGTTGCAAGCACTGAATACTGTGATAAAAGCAAAACGTTAGTATTGGGGTTTGGCTGGGTTTCTTAAGTGTTTCTATTGACAAAAAAATGGACTTTTCTGAAACAGCTATAGAAGGAATCTATTTAGGCTCACTTGGGCTGCCGTAGGTGGTAAAATCTGGCTTTTATTTCAGAGAGTTAAGCCTAGATAACATCAAACACCTTAAATGAGGATAAAAGATGCTTCTTTTATTATATAGTATTTGTTAAGTGCTTTGATTATAACTCAATTCTTTCGGCATTGCATGAAATTTTGCAATAGAATATGTTATTCTTGCTTGAATCATTTTACCAGTAGTACAGAAAATAAATCAGAAGCATGCCATGTGAGGAACTCAAACCCATACTTGAGCATGCCCATAAAAAAGAAAGTTTGATAAAGAAAGTAAATCCCAAAGCTTCAAAATACAACTGGCTAAAAGCTGCAAGCCTTAGCAAGGTGTAGTTCATTTGTATTTGTATGAGCATGAATGTGATGCCTGTGTTAGTTTGAGGCTGGGCAGTGTCAGTGCAAAATACACAACCTCCTTCAGTGAAAGCACCAAAGGCCTTGACTCATTATTCAATACCACTTTGGAAGTAAGGAACCAGGGGACATTTTTGTCCAATCCTTCCCTTTTTCTTTGGAAAAAATAGACCAGTGAAACTCAGTGTAAAAAGATTGTAATTGTACCATTATCATATTGTAGAGTTTAGCATTTTGTAAGTTAGTTTTCGTAAACATTTCAATTAATTATTCACTTTATAAAACCTGTAAAAGATAGGAAAGAAACCATGAGCTATGTGAGAAATTGAGAATCTCTGCTAATGTGGTTTCTGTTTACACTTCAGGGACTTTCTGCAGTATGAGGCAGAAGGTCATCAACATTCAATAAAATACAGGTGTGATTAAGCCACATCTTAAATATTACCAGAGTATACATAAGAAGAAAAAAAAAAAAGAAAAAAAAGAAAAAGTGTGCATGAGGAAGAAGACAAGCAAATTCCAGTGTCAATCCCTCTTATAAACCTTCTATAAATATTAGGATTTTTTTCTATATTATTTTTGTTGGTATAAGGATTTTCCTAAGACTGGAGAACATATATAAATCTGTTCACTTTTGAATAATTTTTTATACCAAAAA
>WBMY01014150.1:1220090-1454590 GCA_013397315.1 Donacobius atricapilla
GGGGGAAAAAAAAAAAAAAAAAAAAAAAAAATATCTAACATTTTATGACTTATTTTCCCAAGCCAGCACTACACAAGGATCTGTTTGGATTTGGGGCTTTATGTTTTGGTTTTTCTCTTTGGGCTTTTTTTCTCATTATTAGTTAATAGCAAATGCATTTAAACAGGTCTGTTCTGGAGCCCTGAAGGGTTACAGAAAATAACTGCCTATATAATTGACATATGTTTTACAGCTTGTGGCACAGATGAAATCTTGTGTATGTATTCAAAGGCTGTAGGAGACTTCAGTGTTTACATTTGGAACATAGATACACCTGAATTACAGCATGATTTCAATTTGCTTCAAAGAACTGATCCTCTGATAGATTTGCTCTCTAGTTACTCATTCAGAAATGTTAGGAACAGTTATTCAGTCGTATCCGTGAAGGTTGAAACTCTTATCGGCCACTGACTAAAAACCTGCTTAGAGGTACCAATGTCCTTTCCAACAGAGATCACTAGGACATTAGATCACATTGATTTGGGAAATCAATTCTCAAGGAGAGAAATTCACTGCTGGCAGTTTCACTCCTGCTGCCTGCTGTACTCTGGGAGTTTTTCTCTGTGGAAATGCCAGCCTCTGAATTTTCCTTGACATAGGCTTTGTTGTTTTTTGCTCTATCACACAAGCTAATCCATCTGTCTGGTGTTTTCCCTGTACCAGGCATTCCCTAGAATTTGGCTAAAAACTATTAGAGTTTTTCTGAGTTTTAAGTTTGGAATACTACTAATTTCTCTGGGAAGATTCAGCAATAAATTGATCAAATGTAGACAGATCGTAGTGGCCACCATTCTCAGCTACTTAGAATTCCTTAAATAACCCTTACCACTGGCTTTTCAATGTCATAAGAGAACCTTCACTACTTCAATTTTCCTGGTCAAGAAATTTCAATTTATTAGAACTTTAGCTTATAAAGAGTTAGACCAAGCTTTTCTACTTTACCTCCCATTTCCTAGGGTGGAGGTGTTAGTATAGACAAACACCACTGGTAATTACAGATTCAGCATAATTCAGATGCTTTGGCATCTCATTGCATTATTAGCCTTGTGCGTTGCATGGATTAGTTTTCAATACAGCTGTGGATAGGCAAAGTGAATCTTCTTTTGCTGGTGAGAAGTGCCTCATTAATTGCAATATTTCAATCCAACCCTTACTCTGAACTCTATACAAACCCTTCATGGAATTCCAAATAGTTGCACTATTGAACAAGGAAACCAATAAAATCTGAGACTGCAAATGTATAAATGTGTCTGGGTTTTCCAGCAAGTGACACCATTTGTTTTTTCTATTCTTCCTTTTATAAACTCTTGTCTAGGGTTTTGGTCATAATCTGTTTTGCTTGGTGTGTTGCAAGGGACCATAAGGACAGAACTTTTTCTGCTGCTGTGGATCTGGTTACAACCCAAGCCAAATTAAACAAATACAGAAAAACAGGCTGTCACATAATTGGAAGCTGCTTGGGATTGCTAGGCCTGTGGCCAAGACTGAATGCTGAAATCACTTTAGGAGCACTAAGATATTGCAGTGGCTCTGGATTATTTTAGAGTCGATATTTTATAATTATTGATTTATTATTGAAGAAGCATCAAGTTTCAGCTGTAGATCGAGGCCTGGATACCACTGAGCACTGTATACTCTATGCCGTTTGCATTTAATTTCAAGGCCATCTTCTTGCCTGCCCCCATTCAGGCTAAGTTGCATATTTTATGTTTACATATTGATATAAATCTTTTAAAGTTGAGTACATGTCAGTGGATGACATTGGTTGTGTTACAGTTATATTACAGCCCTTTAAATTCAATCAGGATCCTCTGAGTAAGTGCTACATTCAATTTAATGGCTCCTTTGTCATTGCAGATAATGATAGGAGAAGGCATTCTCTACTGTTGCCTGTCCAAAAGAAGAAATGGGATTGGAACAGAGGCCAATATTAATGCAGGAGGATGCAACTTCAATTCTTTTCTTAGAAGAGCTGTCAGATTTGTTGGTGAGTTTCAATTGTTACTCACAAAAAAGAGCTCTCCACATACATTCAGTTTTCACCATGCAGGTTTGCTTCTCTGAAACAGCGTTTCAGAACAGTGCAGAGCTGTCACTAGCATAGATCTGCTGCTAGAAAACATGAGAAGAAACTCGGACTGCAACAGAGCAGCCCCATACTCAGTAGTGCAGCATCTACACTCTCCATTTTCCCTTTCCTCTCCTGTACTATTGTCAGTATTTCTAAAAGGGTAATTTGTTTTTCCTTCCCTGCCCACCTCGAGCTGGCTGCTTTTTAATCATTTCAGGGTATAGCTTCCCCTGCCTGTCTTCAGTGCATCCTAAGGATTCAACCCACCTGTCACAGTATTCAGCATGACAGTGAAAACTTGTCAGAAACTCTCAGTAGGTTTGAAATTCTTTTTCTGGAATGTGTTCATCTGCCTCTCAAAAAGGGCTAGAATCTGACAACTTAAATGATAGAGGAACATATTGAATTCTTTCATTTTACTTTGTTTCAATTGTCATTTATGGAAAAACTCCACTTTGAAAGGCAACTGGACATTGATCCCATTCTTATAGTTAATTTCTTCTCCCAATGAGTGGCTAAAGAAAAGGTTTCATCTGTTTCATAAATCTTTCATTAGACAAGGCATCCTAGGCAAAGACAACCAGCAGGACAGCAGACTGAAAACCTGGTAGGACAACCGTTCCCTTGGTTTTGGAAGTCTGGCAAACAGAGAGGAAGTGGCGAGGTTATGCAGTTTGTGACCAGTAAAGCTTCATAAGAGCAGCAGTGAGGAAGAAAGCAGAGGGTTTGTAGATTATACCATGAGCAAGGAGTACTGTAAACATACCCCAAGTCCACTTCTTCTCCTGTTTAGTATTCCATCACCAAAAAACCCTCAAAGACACATGAATTTCATCCCCAATTCCCACTCTGAATTTGAAGTTTTTTCATATTTTAATGGCTTTAACATTCTTTCAATTTTAGGATGAAAAATAAATTTAATAATTTTGAAGGGAATTATGGGTAAATCTTTAGAAGAGCAGTTGAAAATGTTCAGTAAAGCAAAAACTGCATTGCTTCAATTGCCTTGTGAATGTGGCATTATTAATCAGTCTGAAGCATTGATCCCTTATGAAATAGACTTAAATATTTGGATTAGTGACAAGGATACAATACTCAAGGAACATCAGAGGTGTGAAAGTAGCTAAAGTTATCACCAGCTGGTGATTCTGTGGAGGCCAAAAGAGAACAGGTCGTCAGAGCAATGATCTAGTGGGCAGTTGTCCATACTACTAAAAGCCTGCCTTCCAGTGGGAAACTCCAAGGACTGGATAAGCACATCTGCTCTCCTCAAAGTTGGCTACTCCTCAGACAATTCAGAAAGCGTCTTTCCAAACCAAAGCAGCTCCAGTGTAGATATCTTTTATGAAAAGATGTTGGAGGACATCAAGCCATTAAAACAAAATTTTAAGTATCAACAGGAAGAAAAGAAGCATAAACTATCTTAATTTTTATATTAAAGAGTTTAGCTTTGCAATAAGCTTTTGTTCTGCATTTAAATTTTCTTATTCTGCATTTATATTCTCTCAAGTCAAATAACACAAACCATCAGAGCTCTGTTGAATGTAATTTGCATAATTAATCAACCTAATTAATGCATATAATAAAATTAGCAAGCTCTGTTGATTCCTCTCCTAGGTGTCCATGTGTTTGGTCTTTGTGCAACTGCTCTTGTTACTGATATTATACAGCTATCAACAGGATATCAGGCACCATATTTCCTGACTGTTTGCAAGCCTAACTATACGTCCTTAAACGTGTCTTGCTCAGAGAATTCATATGTTGTGGAAGATATTTGCTCAGGAGCTGACCTCAACATTATCAACGCTGGAAGGTTAGTTCTATTCTTCATTGTTCTTTCATTCTTCATTTTAAGTATTCCTTTTGTTTTTTATTTTCTGTTCCAATTTCAAGGGGTTTTTTTCCTCGTTAAAGTCTGAATGAGTTAAAGGTGAAGGCATAAATGTCTTTTTAATGATGTTCAATTTTCTCCATAAAGATATTAGTCTGTCAATGGGCTTTGGAAGACTGTCAGGTTCCAAACCATGACCATTAGCAGCTGTTTTGCCCCCTCGAAGGAGGCAATTTCCTATACAATTGTCACAATGTAGAGCTTCTGCTGCTTTTCGAAGTGGTCTGTGGGTAAGTTCCCTGTAACAGGCAGGAGAAGAAGTCTCCCAAGTGCTTGGTCTGAGACGTCTGTCTAACATACATTACAGTTCAGGTGTTTGGGCATTCTTGGACGAGTTTACTTTCTGTTTCTCTAATTAATTTTTTTTATCTTAAGAGGATTGGAAAAAATCTCTTTTTTAGAGGAAATACCACAATAGTATGAAGCTGTGTGTTCCCAAACCTGTCTTTTCTTGCTGAGTGTTTCTAACTGGTTTTCTATCTCTTTCCCCGTAACCATTTGCTGGTACTGGGATATTGCCAGTGAAGCCTGATGCTTGCAAGCAGTGTCTTGTAACTGCATGGTGTGCCAGGGAAATCAGGACATGATTACATAGGAGCAGGCAGAAAAATTTTCACAATTGCATCTCATTCATTTCATTATCTCGAATATGATGTCTACTGTTTTGAATTGACTGCCTGTAGCCATTCCGAAACAACCAATCACTCCTATGTTTAAATACCATCACTTCTAAAAAAAACAGTGAAATTAGTCGGAACATATTAAGACTAAGCAATTGGGTTTTGGGTGTTTCTGTTTCCCTAGAAAGACAACCATATATTGATATCTCAAAAGTTATTCCCGTCACAGAGGATATGTTTGGCAATCTATAATATTCTGGCACCACCCACAATTTCTCCTTAATTCAGTTCTATTTCATTTTTTTCTTTATTGTGTTGTTATTTCCTTATGCCAGTCTCAACTTTGCCACAGCAAGCAGCATTTCAGTAGCACTTGCTACTTCCTTCAGTCAATTATCTAGAAACTATGGTATAACTTCTACAGTACAGGAGGTTAATTTGACTTCAGTAATTTCAGTTTAGAAAGAACTTGTTCTGAGTTTGATAATGGCCTTCATTTTTGATTTGTACTTCCCAGAAACTTTGGCTCCAGAAATTTGCCTCTGGACTCCTGTATGAAAAGTATAGAAGGGAGCACATAATTATCCAACTGATTACATCAAATCATTTTTCTGCAACATCCCCAAATATCCAGTGGTTCCTATTGTCCATCTTTTCCTCTATTATCTTCAAAGAGCCTTTTCAGTCACTTTTGTTCAGCTCTCCAGTGAGGTCTCTGTCCTCTGTCATCTCTGATATTCTGACTCAGCATGACTCTCAGTAGGGCTCTCTCACTGTTGTTCCCTCCCTACACATCCTCATTCATGAGCATTTGGAGTGATACACGGTCATCGAAGTTCAGGACATGTTTTCTTTGAGACCTTTGTTCACCTTTTCAATGCAGAGCCATACAAAAAGGCTACATATTTTTAGCTGGAGTTATTTTCATTTTAGATTAAAAGATAAATAGAGGAACAAAAGCAGTGACACCATTAGAGAGTACAGAGAGCGCATTTAGTCTGTGTCTGCCCTGAAAGCATGTGAATAGAAAAGAGAATAAAGAGGAAATTGACTGTGCCATTGTGACACAACCTATATACTATAAAAATGCCATCAAATTAAGGTTAAGTGGTAGAAAAGTTCATAGACTCAAATATACACATTAGCTCCACAGAGACTCTAAGTAGATTTATGCTTCATTAAAACCTGCACAGGGTAAAGGAGTTGGTTAGCTATTATAAACATTTACCTTTTTTTTTTTTTTTTTTGGTCTTTAGTCCCCTGTCCTCAACCCTGAGCTTGTTCCACAGGAATACTATTTGTGAAAGATTTGTTCAGGGAGGTTAAAAATAAAATAAGATTAAGAAGAATTTAGGTCTGTCTTTAGAAATGCAAAAGGAACCATGCAGATTTCATCTTGGCCAGAGCCATGAACCTGCTGGAGCCACAGGCTCAAATTCAGGTCAGCAGTGTGGCATTCACACTGAACTACATGCACATTTTTAACTGCCAATTAATTATGTAGAGTAGACAAGACGAAATGCATAGGAAAAAAATTTATAAAGCAGAGTCTCTCTTTGCAGAACGAATGTCTGTCCAAGGTTAGGGCTGTGTTTCAGTCTCTGCTATTTTGAACTAGCTCAATCAGGTGTTGCTAAGAAATTGGCTGTATGTGGAGCCCAGTTAGGGTGGCAAGACCAATCTGTGAAGCTGAATTATGGTTTAAGTATTTATCCCAAGCTGAGCTTTCTCAGTTGAAAGTTGCTGTTGTGAGGTAGATGTGCTCTTCTTCACCAAGACATGCAGCATGTTACGTTACATATCTGTATCATTGTAAAGAGAGCGTCCTCAGTGTGTCTGTCTCATTCCCAGAGCTTGCAGGTCAAAGACTTTTCTTAGGGCTTCTGTCCACTCTAGAACAGGTATTACTGAATTCAAACCCAGCCTTTTTTCTCTCTACTATGTAAAAACCTCTTTCACATTCACATCACTTTTCTTTAGTTGTTTTTAGAGAATTGAAATGAGTCTAGAAGAATAATAAAACTAAAATGGTAGAGAGCCTCATGTGATGGTTCTATGTTGCTCCTGCTTGCATCAAACCTCCTTTTCTTGTCAGAGAAGTAGAAGCTAAGCTGTCACTTTTAAATTTCATATCTGAAATTTGTAACTCAAGACCCAGTCCACATCATTCAAGTCTCTAGGATTTGAATGGAAACAGAAGGCCCCCAGTAATTTCAAGAGCAGACCTGGTATCGCCTACTGTCTCTGAGATTGGACACATTTTTCTTTATTCTCTTTCTCTGACCATCAAGAAGGGACCCAGTAATTCTTAAAATACCCTCCCCATGTTGTTGTGCTCCATTAGCTTCGGTCATGATGTAAAGTGCTGAATTTTTTTTTATAAACCTATAGACATAGGAAATAAAGATGTAGTTTGCCTCTCTCTGAGAAAATGTCACCTGATGACAAATGTTACTGATAGATTACATATTGCTTAGGAAGTATATGAAAGCTGTACAACCCAGTGTTTTCTTCAACAAGCACTAGCACTGTGCATTTGAACTGAGAAGTATAATTTTAGTGTCCTTCCTTGGCAGAAAGTCATTCCCTTCTCAACATGCCACCCTGGCAGCCTTTGCAGCAGTGTACATTTCGGTGAGTAACCAACTCTGTTCAGCTTCATTTATACAAGGCAAGTCAGAAAGTAATTTGCTGCATGTTTTAAATTATGTGTTGCCTGGATATCTTGGATGGATGGATGGATGGATCTTTTTATCCTACCAATTTGAAAGAAAAATAAAACTACTAATAAAGCTGGTTTTATTGTAGCTGTTTAAGAATAAGGAAAAGATTCAACTGCTTCATATCCTTTGTTAAGAAGCAAACAAAAGTGTTATGTTAAAGTGTATTTGATGCCTCATATTATCCTCAAATAAAATGCAGTGTTTATCTGTCTTACGCAGTGATATTTTAACTTACTAGTCAAATTGACTGTTATATATGCTGCCTTTTCTTGGTTGTTGTCTTCACCTGATTTGCTTTTAAACTTGAGGCATTAAGGGCCATACATTCATGTGATGTAGTTTGATTTCACCTCCAGAGATTTGCAGCATGGATGAAATGGCACAATCACTCCCAGAGGCCTTCAAGGTGTTACTGCAAAGCAAGTCAATAAAACCCATCAATTGCTGGCAGAGAACTGTGGGACATGCTGCAGCAATCACAGCTGATGTTGCCCTCCTGAGCAGTGACATTTCTTCAGTATGGCCCACAATGTTTGTACTATAGACAACTTACTTGAAGTTTAAAAAGTAATTCCATCATTTGTGCTGTAAAAATGAGAGGAAAACAACACAACGACCAGTTACTGACATTAGGTAATAGTATTGTGCATTACTGGGAGCTTGCCAGCATTTATTCTGCCCAGAGAATGGCCAGAATTTGGAATAACACCGATGAATCACCTCCACTTAATTTTTGTGACCTCTCTGATATTATGGCCCTCAGTTGAGAAATGGCTCTCTAAAGCATCTGGTGGTAGCTTTTGTTGGAGCAGGTTATTGCGTTCATCTGGCGTGACGTCTGGCTTCTGTATTTCACAAGCGGTAGCTCCTTAGTCACATTTATACAACATTTAGGTGCTAACTGGGAACAGTATTGAGGCATAAAATACTTTTCCTAATTGATGTCTATAGGCAACACTGCCTGTGTTTTTGAAAATCTATTCCTTGTGATTTCATATCTTTCTACAGTAAGTGAGCAAATTTTAACAGGGCTGTAAAGTAAAATTAAATGGATTAATTTTAATATTACTGTGTACTAGTGATCTATATATAAAACAAACACTGAATGTGAAAAATTAAAATCCTCTTAGGTATATTTAAGTTTCTTCAAGTGCTTCTTTATTTCTTTCCTTTTCAAGATGTACTTCAATTCTACATTAACAGACTCCTCAAAACTTCTTAAACCACTCTTGGTCTTTGCCTTTATCATCTGTGGAATTATATGCGGTCTGACTCGTATCACCCAGTATAAGAATCATCCAGTTGATGTGTACTGTGGCTTTCTCATAGGAGGAGGAATTGCTCTCTATTTGGTAAATATAATAGTCATGGTTAAGTTTTTAGCAAATTAAAATTTTAAGACTGGAATAAGAGTACTGGTTATTTTTATGAAAACTTTTCATCATACTTACATGCCATAACTGTAAATAAAGTCAATATGTGTTGAAGATGATGAATTAGGGCTAATGACTTTAAAAGCAAACAGGAAAAAGCAAAGCAGTGTTTCAATGTGAAGTTCCATAACAGTGCATAAAGTGGAATATAATCATCTGGCATTGAATACAGAAACAATTCTAACTTTATGTGCTTTATTAAATACTTAAAAATACTCATCTTTTCTAATCCACACTTAAAAGCATATCACACGAAAAATATTTGATTAGTTGGTATTTGTTGCTGACCTGAGTTGGTACTGACAGTGTTCGCTTTATGATCTCAAAAAGTTATTCAATTAGTATGAGCAACTGAGCTGAGTGAATTGCTGAATCTGCAAGAAATTAAAGGCAATATTACACGCTTGGGATTCTTTGGAGTTCTTAGGGAAGCCATACAGAGGAAAAAGGATGGTCAAATCAGGTTATTCCTATGCCTTTCCTTTGTACTGTGTTGAAAGAGAGGGAGCACCTTGGAAGGGTCCTGTAAGGAAGCATGTAGGTCAGGCCCGATTGTATCTGTCAGGAGGAAGCTCATCAAGCACTTGCTTTTGCTTGCTGCTCTCAGCATGTCTCCAGCAGGAATTCACTGCCCTGGCTGCTCAGAGAGCAACACAGGTGCCTGGGAACAATCAGAGCTTCTGCTGACACCACTGCTTGAGTGTGGGCAGGTGAACAGAAGAGTCTTAACAGCCAGTGGGATGGTTTTACCCCCAAGAAGTCAATGATGAATTTTAGTATAATACTAAAATAAGTTCATTTCCTGACCCCCTTTTTTCTCTGATAACATAACCTGAGGTACCTGCAGATGGTCTGCAAAGGTGACCAGGGAAAAATGGCTTTCACAGTGGCAGAAGAAACAGCAGTCAGGGTAGTAATAGAAACCCCATGAGCTACTAAAGTCAGCTTCTATGATTGCCTTGTGAGCAGAAAGGCACTCTGTTGAGAATATTACTTCAAATGATTCTCTGTTGTGGATTTACCTAAATGGAGCTGTTGTCCCCCTGTTTAAAATACACAAACAAATAAGCTTTGTTAGGTCTTCATGTACTGTTGTGTGACATCATACAGCAAAGAGTATGAGTCTTTTTAAAATTATAGCATTTTACAGCAAGTCTACTGATTAGGAAAATGTTCTATAACTAAATCTTATTACAGTTCTGCAGAGATTGGAAAGCAATTGATTTAAAGCTGATAATTTTTTCTATGATGTAGATATTATATTACATGGTTATTGTGCAGTAGAAAGGGCAGAATCTGCTAATGGCAGAGAACAACTCAAGCTGTAACAAGATTCAGTAAATCAGGGTAGACAGTAGTATAGTTGTAAAATACCTTTGCCTAAGAGACTACACACATCTATTTTTCTAAAAAAAAAAATACTTATGTAGCTGTATCTGTTGCTTGATAAAAAGAAGAAGGCTCATGGAGGCTAAACCTTTACCTCAACTATTTATTGCCATGAGTAATATGTCCTGGTTATCCTAGTGATAACTCATACATACATGCCTAGAGGTACCAGATTGAGGACAGAATTTGGACCAAGGCTGTACTAGTGAGGAAAGGCGTAAGCATACCCATCAGTTTAGCTGGAGTAATTATGTCACTGAATGCTATTTGAAAGCAAAAGAATGTACTTGAAGTACTTTAAAAGATGACCTTTTAAACTTTCTTAACTGACTGTTGATGCTTCTGTCCAAATATCAGGGCCTGTATGCTGTGGGGAACTTCTTACCAAGTGACGAGAATGTGTTTCATCAGAATTTTCACAGAGAACCTCTAAGGTCATTGACAGACCTCAGTCAAGATGCCAACAGAATCCTGCCAGGTAAAAATGCTGGCAGCAGCGATGGCATTGTCTCTCACCGCACAGAAAGTATCCTGAATAGAAACCACAGAGATTCAGGCTCTCTGACCAATCTCAAGAGAGCAAATGCTGATGTAGAAATAATAACACCACGAAGCCCAATGGGAAAGGAAAACATGGTTACTTTCAGCAACACTTTGCCAAGAGTCAACACACCATCCTTGGAAGATCCAGCAAGACGAAATGCAACAATACATGCATCAATGGATTCTGCCCGTTCCAAACAGCTGCTGTCCCAGTGGAAGAACAAGAATGAAAGTCGAAAGTTGTCACTGCAGGTAATAGAGACTGAATCTGGCCAGTCACCACCAAGGGCTATCGAAATGAGGTCAAGCTCAGAACCCTCCAGAGTGGGTGTAAATGGTGATCATCATGGTCCAACTAGCCAATACCTGAAAATCCAGCCTGGCAGTGTACCAGGTTGTAACAACTCGGGTCTTACTGGCGGGCCAAGGGTCTCTATTCAGTCTCGGCCTGGCTCATCCCAGCTAGTACACATTCCTGAAGAGACTCAGGAGAATGTGAACACATCGCCCAAAACTAGTTCAGCTAGAGCTAAATGGCTGAAAGCTGCTGAGAAGAGTGTTGCATGCAGGAGCAATAGCCAGCCAAGAATCATGCAAGTAATAGCCATGTCTAAGCAACAAGGAGTGCTTCAGGGCAGTCCAAAGAGTTCAGAGGGAAGCACAGTGACCTGTACAGGAGCCATCAGATATAAAACCTTGACAGACCATGAGCCAAGTAGTATTGTTAGAGTTGAGGCCCATCCAGAAAATAACAGACCTGTAATTCAGATGCCATCAGAAGGTGAAGGAAGTGGGTCATGGAAATGGAAAGGTCCTGAAAAAGTCACTCTTCGTCAAACATATGAGCTAAATGATCTTAACAGAGACTCTGAGAGCTGTGACTCCTTAAAAGACAGTTATGGGTCAGGTGACAGGAAAAGAAGCAACATAGATAACACTGAGCATCACCATCATGGAATCACTACGATAAGGGTCACACCAGTGGAGGGAAGTGAGATTGGCTCAGAGACTCTGTCCATTTCTTCCAGCCGGGACTCAACACTTCGAAGAAAGGGTAACATCATTTTAATCCCTGAGAGAGGGAGCAGTCCAGAGAACACCAGAAACATCTTCTATAAAGGCACGTCCCCCACACGAGCATACAAGGACTGAAAGGAGACATATCAGCTGGTCCATACCACCACAAAGTAAACACATCTTGACACAGGTTCTGCTCCCTTTCTTTTGAGCTGATATTTACTTTTATGTGCCAAATTATTGACCAGCAGCCCTGCATTGCTGATATGCAGTGTGCATGAGCCTGTGAACAGCATGTGGTGGGGGAAAAGCACAATGCCAGAACTAATGTGAAACATTTTCATGCAACTTGTTTCTTCAGATTCAAAACATTTATCTGAGGGTGATGATGTCAATTAAAAGAATGGTCTTGAACACAGACACTGTATTTCCTGAATGTGCCAACTTTTTATTTTATATTTGTGTCCAAATCTGACTGACTTTTTCACAGCAAAGGCTGTATCAGTGGTATATATTCATCTTTGCAGAATTTGCACCAAATCTTTAATACAGGATGGTGCTGATGATAACTTTACATGTTTTGAAAAATTGCATAATTATTAGACTCTGCAAACATGACATATTGATGTGCAGTTACTTTACAAGTAATATTGCTAATACTATGATGATGCTGGCTGCATTCATTTAGCGTAGGAAATATTTACAGCTTTGTTATAGTGGATCTGTCACATTCAAAGATTGCAAAGGTTTTGTGTAGTTCTTTAAGATGTCTACTGCAACAAAAAATGTGTGGGTGACATTCCATTAGAATGGAATGACTATCTATTTTGAATAGTTTTGCTGCTACTGCTCAACTTTTGTTTAAGAACAGGTGCTACTAATGAAGAGGCTGCTTCTTAGTGGGCTAACTTGTAGAATTGTTTTAAATTACATTTTTAAGGGGTCTTATCAAGTACTACAAGTAATTCAGATGTTACATTTTTAAACTTCTTATTCAGTCCTTCAGTGACCCTTCCATTTTTCTATTAGTTTTTAAACTAATAACGCAGGACACCAATAACTGCAAGATGTGCAAATGTGAAAGGTGAGCCATGAGTAAATAAAATAGATGGCAGTTTTCCTGACCAGCTTCCAAGGTGACAGGAATTAATATCAGAGCTCACACTTAGAAGCAGTCATTGACCTCACTTGCTTAGTATGCCACAAGAACAATCACAAGTTTCACCCCAATCACCATCACGTAGGGGATTTGAGCTTCGCTTTAAAGAATGGAATGCCTTGGTATTGCAGAATCACTGAACAAGTCTTGCATTGTGCCACTACTACAGTTCACCTCCCTTGAGACACCCTCCAGAGCCTTCTTAAGCATGATATTTTTCCCACCACTGCCACTTAAGAATATACAATGTCTCTGCACCTGAGAGAACATGAGTTATTTTAGTAAACTAAGCTTTGGATACAATGAAAAAAATTGCCTGCTAAAAATCTCCATTGCCAAAAATTATTGAAAGGATAAGCTCTGAAAGGAATAAACATGGTATGTCCTAGAATGGGCCTGCTAGAAGAAATGCCTCATTTCATTTGGCTCTGACTTAAACCCTGAAGGAAGCCAGGGGCAGTGCTCACTCGCTGCAGCTCCTCCTTCTCTCCTATTTCTCCCTGAAAGAGGACAAGTACTCTCAGACACCTGCCAGCTCCCCTGCTAGGAGGGGAAGGGAATGGCTTAGCGGTCCTCCCACTGAATAAGAAGTAGCAGATCAGGTCTGTTCTCTGGCTTCTTGAGAGAAGTGTTTTGGTCTAAGTCCTCTTCTTATTTAGGGTATCAGAGAACCAGATATATTTTCTATAGTTAGAACCTGTCTACAGACCCCACCCCACAGAACTCTAAGCAAAAGCCCACCCTACCCAGCCAAGTAGGAGGTAGAAGGAAGAATCATCCTTTTCAAGAAGATAAACAGCACAACAAAAACATAGACCAAAAAAAAAAAAAACAAACCCAAACCAAAAAACCAAACAACAAAACAAAAACCCAAAAAAGACCTCCAAAACCAAAACAAAATCCCAACCCCAAACCCAACCCCAACCCTAAGTGATTTCACAAGTATGAGGATGGTGTTTGTGAGTCAATGGAAAGCTTTATATGTACTTCCCAGTTCTACAGGTGCTCCAAGCTTAGCTGAATGCTTGCTGTCAAGCCAACTGTGCCAAGCAATGCTTCCCTCACCTGCCCATCACCCAGTGCTGTGGAAGAGAGTCAGTCCTTAAGGAAATGACCACACTCTTTCCACTATTGATACAAGATGAGCCCATCATACTTAGGATGATTGGGAGAAAGTATACTGCAGGTTGCATGTAAGAAGCTACCCAGTAGGGTTGCAGCATATTGTGTATGTTAAAGGCACTGTATGTTGAAGACACACTTTAAGGCACATCAGCTGGGAAAAATAATCATAGATACCAGGAGAAAAAGAAAAAAATATTTTTTTTAGAAATAAGTTCTCAGACTCTAGTATTTACAAGTCAGGATTTGTTTTTTCTTTTCAAAAGGATGTACCTTTAGTCCTTGGTATTTAATATGAAATTTTGTACAAGATTCCTAGGAATTACAAACACTTAGAGTGTCATGAACAAAACCCTTTGGATTTAGTTTAGTCTAGGTACAGGATAAAGCAGGTAGGATTAGCTTTAAAGGAATGGGTAAGACACAAACACTGTTGGCCTATAAATGCAGGGAAATAAGATGCAATCATTTGTTAGTTTGTAAGTGCAGGGGAAAAGAACATAAGTAGATGAACCTGGAAATAAAGGAAAATTGAAATGGAGAATAATGGCAATAAAGCAAAGATTAGAAAATGTTCCCTCTGGCAATTTAGCTGTTTTGGAAACAGCAGGATTCCTGGTGGGAGTGTTTGTTCTTTATTCCTTGGTTTTAGTCAGATATATATTGGCATATATGTTGCTTTTATTACTCTAAAACTTGCTGCACTATTTCAAGTGCAGTGTGATATTTTTCCTAAAGTTTCCTATTTCTTAAGAAAAGATTTTAAAGCTCTTGTGTAATCATTGAAATTATGTTCTATACATAAATATTGATATATTCTTTTTTACTCAAAGTGCCAAAGGCTACTGTTTTTAATAATGGCTTATCAAATTATATTACGTTAGAGAGCAGAAATGTAATAATATATACATTGGAACTCAGACCTCTGCATGTATATTTGATAAGGAGCCTTTTGTAAAATTACTCTTTGTTTACATTCCACTGGTACCTTAATTTAAAATTAATCAAATAAATTGACAGGTGACATCTTCCTAGTGTTCTGATTTTCTTACTTGCTAACAGGCACGAGTTTCTTTGTTAGGCTGTGCTTTACTGAGAAAATACTTAAAAATAAAATATGTTTTTAAATGAGATTCTCTATATAAAGTATTGTGTTTAATAAAATGTTATGCCATGTTTTCAAATGGAAAATAATTTGTAAATTGCTATAAATGTATTTTGTTAAATAAGTACAGATCAATGCTACTGTGTGAGTTGATTGTGCTAACATCATGAAATAAAGATAAAATTCCTCATTGATGTTTATCTCTGTGGTGAAGCAGTCTCAATTCCCCCCCAAAATTATTTTTCAATATTAGGTATCTCATAGTGTGTAAAAGTGGTCATCAGTGAGAAACATCAAGACCTTGCACAGTGGTAAGAATTTATAAGGAACGGTGTCCAAACAAACTTTTCTCTAACCAAAAAACATTTTACAAATAAACCCCAAGTGAATTGGGAACTTCAAGCCAAGTGAGGACGTGCCTGCTCAATCATTCTGCAGCACCAGCTACATTGCTAAGCCCCTAATGCCCCTAAACCACCTTGCTAGTGTTGGGTAGAGCTGCCAGACATGGTGAGGCCAGCCTTGGATTTGTGAATGAGAACAGGGCAGGTGTCAGATGCAGACTGGAGAGGACAGGCTCTCCCCAGGGGCAAAAGTTAGGATGCGGGAGTCAGCTGGTATCGCACACCCTTTGCTGGCAACAGTGAAAAACCTTATGTGTAATAGCACACTGTGAAAAGCAATCTTACCTAGAAGACACCCAGGGTAGTGTGGTGAGCAAACAGCAAAGGCTGTCTCCAAGGCTGTCTTAAAACACCCTGAAATGGCAACAGCAGGGCCCACATGCCTGGGGTAGAAGACACAGCTGTAGCTGAGGCATGCACCGACATTGTCAATGGCCTAATAAGGACCACAGGGAGTAGCAGAGCCCCTGCAATGCATGGCAGCACAGCAAACTGACTCTGAGAAGCTTTCCCAAGTGTGCCTGGGCCTTTGTGCAGGCTGCCCTTTTGTGCTCATGTGTCCTTGGAGCAGGTAACCTGCTGTGGCTGGGGGGCACTGGCAGCTGCTGTCACTGCTCCAGCCAGGCAGCGCAGAGCTGAGCGGTACAACAGTGTCACACTTGTGCTGTGCTGTGCTCCACGCCAGGGCACCCGGGCTGGACTGACACTGCCTCAAGCGTGGGGCAAATCTGGGTCACTTGGCAATCCCTGTCCCGTGAATTTCATGACAAACTAAGATAGAAGCCCTCATCCAAATGAGAATCAAAAACTAGTATGTTGTCTCAAAGAGCGGGATGTGTCTGTTCAGCTGTGATACTGTTCTCTCTGTGGTGATAGAAGGCACTTCTTGTGGCTGGAGCTGAAGAATGTCCTGCTCCCATGGCATGAGTAGCCATTTTCAGGAGAGGCCTCTCCTTTGGCCAGCAGCAGGAGCTGCTGTGGCAGGGCATTATAAGCCTTGAGTGAGGCTGTGTGAGGCATAAGGGCTGCAGCCCGAGGTTACCGTGTCTCATGCTCTGGGATGGCTGGTAGCCTGGGAAAGCTACAGACAGTGATGGCTGGTATGGCTGAGAGAGTCTGTGAAGGGTGTAAGGGAAAAACAGACTAGGGTAGGACTGCTGAAAGCTGACATGTAAAGCAAATCTGAGTTCTCCCCGGGAATGGCTCCTTCCATGGATCACTAAGGGGCCTAGACAATTAGTTCAAACATTAAAGGGCACATTTTCAACCTATGAATTTAGACTAAAAACAAATTTCCCTTCTGAAGGGTATCTTTGATGTAGAGATTGTATTATAAAACTTCATCTAAGAGGAGAAAGTACCTCTACTGACAAACCTTCAGTCACATTCTCTTAGACTATTCTGGCTCCAGCAAGAGTGTCACTAATTTAAGAGAGCTCACTGTGATCCATATTGATGATTAAATGTGATCATGCAAAGGGGTTTAAAAAGGTATGATTGATTAAACTGAAACTTAAATCCATTTTTTGCTGGGTTTTGTAAGATCTTCAGAGGCCTTAGTATAAGAATTCACATTAGACAAAGACAGTACCAGAATCAGTTTGGTGCAGATTTATGAAGACCTTTTGTGTGGCAGATCAGTGCACACCTAATTTGGCAGGAACATTTTAAAGGCATTAGAACCCTTGTTCATAAAGTCATGAATAAAATCTTTTCACAAACCTTAAAGGACAGTATGTATCAAATGTGGGATAAAATTTCCAAGTGTCTCCGTTCTCCACATTCAAAATGAAAGTAAGGGAACTCTAGCTGCATATATGTGCATACAAACACACTCAATACAGTTAACATGTTCAAGCCAGGATTTAGAAGGAGAAAGCAAAACCTAAACAAAACAATTTAAATCAAGGAACAAATTGTGGCAAGGCTGCAAATATTCTAAAATTTTTCTGCTTTGCCTGCAGTTATCTCTTCAGGCATTCCAAGTATGCATATAGACATCATTTAATCATACCTCCCATATATGAAATCTGTGATTTTGCCATAAAGGGTGACAAAAATCTTCACATTCAATGGCTTTATCAGCACATTCCTGTTTAAAAAAATTAAAAAGCTAAGACCTTATCTATAACTAAAGCAAGTCTGCTCAGTCCTAGAAAGCATTTCTCATGTTCGAGGGGAGAAAAAAATTATCCCCCCTCCAAACCTCTCCCTATCTTGAAAGGCCAGGTGTCATTCAGCTTTTTCTTACTCTATTACTTTTCCAGTGCTGCTCAGAAAGAAATGGGAGTCATGGGGATTTGTGGATCTGTCAAATCTCTGCAGCTACTAAATGATGCATAAGGAAAAGCTCTGCTCTCTCACTAAATCATTCAGAAGAGACTGGAGCATATCTGAGTGCAATGTGATCCTGTTTCTGCTCCTGCATCAAGCAGAGTTTGTGGATTATGATGTCTGTTCCTACCCCATGCTGGGGCCAGAAGACTATCTCTGCTATGTGGATAACATCACACAACTGGGAGAAATAGCCTTGCTCATTTTCACCTGTAAACTATACAACTATACTACGTAAACAATAGCCATATTTGAAGTTTCTCTAAAATTAGCTATGTTTTCAATTAGTACAGGCTAGGTTTATCAAAGTTCCAAGGATGTATTGTTTTGGTATTCTTTCAAGTACATATTGATGAGATATTCTTTGCCTGAGCTACATAACTGATCCTGTGGGGCAGTCACCCTGAAATTTGTTTGCTTTAGTCAAGGAGATGTGTGGATACTTACCAGAATCCAGGTGTACACTTTTTGCATCAAGCATCAGCAGGGGCTGAAAACTTGTGCAGTCTCCTCTGATACTTCTTGTCTTCCTGTAGCACTTGAGACAATTATCTTGGCTCTTCTAAGAGAGGAGAGTTTTCACGGAAGTGATTCCCAACACTGATTATGAACCAGCCTGGCAGGGAATAGTTTCAGGCTTTGGCCACTTCAAGGTTTTAGTTTCCTGAGAACTGCTACAGGTATGATGACAAATTATGCCTTGGTTTGCTACCAAAGATGAGCAGAAAAACTGAAGAGAAGCATGCAGTTTAAATGATCAGGAGAGCTTCATATAGCACATTCTGGCTGGTAACACAAAATAAATGTGCTGTGAGCTCTGTATGTATGCCTAACACACTGCAGACTTGTCTAACCTGCTAAACCAAGGCAGACTGTGGAAAGAGGTTTCTTAAAATGCTTTTATTTTTAATGAGATTTATGAAAGAATTCTCCATTCACCGACTTCTTTTATGATGCAAGTGGAAGAATTCAGATACTAGTCCAAAAGCCCAAAACTTACACCTTACCCAAGGAAAAAAAAAGGTGAGTCCAGAAAAAGTTGAAGATGCTATACAAAATGGAAGAGTAAGGAGTATTGAAAGAACAAAATCATGATTTTTAAATTTATGTGTGATTTTTATCAAGCACTGTAGGCAGCTAATTAGTGCAATCAGTGAGAATGGTGAGAATAGATTTTAATCTGTGAAGTGATACAGAAGCTACATGGATACTTTATGATATTCAAGATCAAAATTTTTGAAAATTACAACAAGAGTAGCTAATCTAGCACTGGACATGCAGCTAACACAACCAAAATACTTCAGAACATCTGAAGGAACATATTACCTGTGAAGCTGACTGAGTGGATTTATAGCAAGGCTGGTGAGTTGGCCAGTATCAGTTGTATGCACTAAGCCATGTTAGACTGTACAAACAGTCTGTTATAGAGGAAAGCATGTAGAAAGACAGTAAGAGACCTGCTTCCATAGAAACAGAGGTAGCTGCTAGATGTGCTGCATCATTGCTACACTGAGGAAAAATGGCTCAGCAGTATATGACACACTGCAGCTAACTCATTTCGTTCAATCAGAATTTAAAATCTGAAACAGATAAATGATGATCAGTTATTGTTTATAATGTAAGGTAGCTGCACAGGCTTAGCATACTTTCTACCAGGACTTAATAATAAGTGGAAAACTGGAGCAGAAAAACTAAAAAATTATGGAATAAATATCATTCAGAAGCTTTAATCTGATGTTCATAGTGCTTTGCATTCTTAGAAAAATGCATGCAGAAAAACAAAAAAAGCTACAGTGCCTGATCATTCATTTCTTATCCAGTCGTTGCTCCTACAGCAGCTAAAGAGTGCTTTACTTTTGCAGTGTTTGTTCCTATTTGCTAGAAAATTAAGTTGAAATTCAACATTTCCAATCCATCTCTTCTATCCCAGTTGATGGTACTTTCTTGCACATAAGGAATCGAACTGCCAGAACCATACACTACAAGAGTCCCCATTCCATCTTCTATTACACCCAGTCTGATTACAGCCTTGTAGAGACATAACCAGTCTGTTGCACCTAGAGTGCCACTGCTTTATGTGGAATCAATGAACCTTTTTAACAAATAAAAATAAGTCACTGTCTAAATCATTGAAGAAGCAGGACTTCAGAGTTTACTTTTAGAAAAAATTATAATGACAACAGTTCAAGGCTGAAATGTTATTTCTCTGTAGGCAGTATCTCATTATTCATAATTCTCTAGAAAAGTGCAATTGTATTTCTGCTTTCTGCTTTTAAATTATGGCAACATGGAGCTTTGGACTATTTAGAGAGAGTTTAGCACTGACATATAGCTGATAAACTGAATTCTGAGTCCACCTGATTCTCGCTTCTTAAAAGATTGGACTACATAAAACAAAGTAGTTGTATAATAAATTACAGGCAGAGATGAAATATCTGTTATGCGTATTATATTTAGGGAACAAGGATGGCATTTGGTAGATGCCATAATCTGCAACTGTATTAATCTTTACTGAGTGCTGCCAGTTCCTGGTAGTATTCTGATGTTATCATTTAAATAGGAAAAAAAAAATTACGTAGGAAAATTATTCCATTTTTCTCTCTTCTGTGAGACAAAAATAAAGTGCTCCATTTAAATGCACTCCTACATGGTTTTCACTGCATAATGGTACTCTGTGGCAGCAGCTTGCACAGTAATGCTGCTTTCTACTAAAAAGTATGAATTGGCCTTATGTAAAATGCAGTAATTGTTTCCTGCATTAATGAAAAGATCCTTCATTTTTTCAGAAGAGGAAATTCAATTGATTTGAGGTGCTATGAATCCAGAAGTTCAGATATTTGCAATATTTACGTGTCTCTGGTGCCAATACCATAGAACAACCTATGCAAGCAGAAGCTTCTGGATATGAACATCATACATCTATCACTTAAACATAAAAGTGTTGAAAGTACTTTATGTCTTTTTAGCATACACTTTCCCAACACATATTTTTAGATGTTTTGCTGAGCATCTAGTTAATTATATTGTCTCTTTACTGAACACAAAGTTCAAATCTATGTCTTCTACTACCAAGTGCCTGAAAGGAGTTGTGAGAAAAAAAAACTTTCATTCAAGCCGGCCTTGTTTTTACTGCTTGACAGTGCTTGGTATATATCAAAGTAATGAGTGTTTATTAAGAAGATGAGACAAAAGGACAGAAGATTTGTATATTGTATGCTGTTTCTTTTCAAACTGTGATCTACATCACCTTAAAAAAAAAAAAAAAATTAAAGCCTAGTGGTTCTTGGGACAGTGAAGAGCCAGTTACAATAAACAAGATCCTTCAGCTGTCAGTGAAGGATAAAAATTCCTGGAACTCTCTGTGTTAGCTAACATAGTTACTCCATCTTTTCAGCATCTGAAGTCTATTGGTACCAAATCAATCTTGAGGAAATGTATACTGCCAAGATTAAATAACCTTGTATGTTTGAAAACTCACAGGAGATCTTCTAGGTGTTGCTACAACTTACAGCTCTGCTCAGGTGAGCAATCATAATATCAAAATATGGCACACATATGGACATATATATGATTCATGGGGGGATTTAATTAATTTCTAAACAATTTTTTAAAATATAAGGAAATATTCCCTTGAAATTGCCAGAATTACTTGATAACTGCCAGTAAGAAACCTGTTGCACTATTCTTAGTATGACTGTATATATAGAATGCAGCCCTGGCTGTCCTTGGCCCAGCATAAGTAGCCTGTGTGAGGCTTTGGACTTTGAAAATTGCTACTGGTAAGAGCCTGGGAAATGATAAACCTAGACTAGTAGTAGCAGCAGGGCTAGTGATTCACCAACATGGACAAGAATATGGACAGATGATGTGCAAGAGGGGAAGACAATGAATTATGGAAATCTTTGCTGTCTCCAGTTTCTTCCATTCTCCTTTAATGCTCTTAGAAAAGTGAAAATCCAGGTATTTTTAGATTTTATAACACCTATTACTCCTCATGTCCTAGTACCCTCCCTTGTTTTCTCACAAAAACTACAACTCCATACAGCAGGTTGTGTTTATCCACTTCTTCCTTTTTACCACATCATTGCTTTTCTTTCTCCTTAGATTGCGTGTGCCCCAGGAAGTACAATCTCTTCCTGTGGTTGCCATTACACATTACCCATGAGAAAGATCATGACAGTAAGCTGTATAGATGGCCAAAATATGTGTGTACAAAGGTGACCGCAGAGGCTAATCCTGGCAGCCAGGACTCCAGGGAGGGTACTGCATCACCCAACACAAACTGCTCCACCGCAGCCCATGGAGACACTCCCGGGTCTTGCTGTATTGGCAGCATGAATCACTGGCGGCATTGTGCCCCTTTGTCTACAGAAACAAAAGCTGACTGACACACACTTCTAGAAGGCTGATACCTCTTCAAGATACCTATTTTTATTGCTCTTCATTCCTCCTCTCCCTTCTAACAGCAAAAATATTCTAGAGTAGCAAAGTGCAAATAAAGTGCAGTACCCATCACATTTAGCTTTCAAAACAGAAGTGTCTTCCAAAACAGATCAAATAATCAGCACTATCAAAACCATCAAATCAAGCAGTGGCTAATTATTACCCTGCACCAACAAACAAAAAGCAGCAGCATTTCAGCTCTCCCCTCAGTGTAAAAAATTAAAACAGTGAAATGAGAAATGTTCTAGCTGGAACCTCGCAAATGTCCTAACACCACTTCTCACCAATCTGTCTTTACTGCCTGTCAAATCCAATTGACTGACAAGCAATTTGTATGAGCCTTTGTACTATGAAAGCTCCAGTAATTCCTTCTTTTAAAAGCCTTTCACTCCTGCTCACTGTAAGAGGCAAAAAAATATGTCTGTGTGAAGGAAACAAGCAAATTTGTCAGAAAGGAACCCATCAACTCCCATTAGTGCTACTTTTAGGTATGGCAGCTGGGAGGGACCAAAGGCCATAACTGGCAACTGTCTCATGGTTTTGCTTCATCTCACAAGAGATAGTGATGGGATCTTATCGGCCCAATTAACATCTAAGTCCTGTCAGATGATTTTAGATCAGATTAAGTCGAGATTGTTCAGACAGATGAAGATAAAGAGCTAAAAATACTGAGAATGACACATTTTATGATATGAATTGGTCATTTCTTCAAGGAAGAGGAAGCATTGTTTCACTTTCCCCTTTTCCCTAGCAACCATGAAAATTTCGGGTTCTTTTTCACTTACAGAAGAGCCCTGATTTCAGGATTGCCAGAAAATAGAAGTGTCTGCTTGTGTACCAAGGCATTTTCTGAATAGCACAAGACCTTCAGTTAAAGCTTTTTAGACCTTATGTCTTATTATGACAACTATTTCAGCTAAAAGGAAATTACAAAGCCTGAGGTATGGGAAGGCTTTCATCATACCATGGAGCACTCATATGATAATCCATCCCTAGGAAAGAACTTGCTTGACAAATACTATAAGTGGGAGCCTCTATAAGAGGATAAATAATTATTCATCTGATGATAAGTTCTGACAGATCATCCTTCCTATGCAGCTTGAGTGAAAGACATAATCAGAAAGTCCTTGATCTGTTAAAGGGCTAATAGCACTCTAAATCCAAACTACCTTGAAAAACACTGACAGCTTTAAAATGTTATTTTACAGTTTTTCCTTTTTCACTGAAGTAGTATCACTGAACTCTATGCATATATTGATATTGTACTCGGGGTCTTGTAGTTTGGTTGTGTGGTTTTTAATATTTTTTCACTCAATTAATATTTAACAGGTTATTTTCATTCCCACTAACTTCAGCCTACGTTCTCAAGCAGTTCTTTTTGTCAGGGTGGTTGGCCAATGTCTCAGATAGGGTTAAAATGAATAAATATTAGTTACCTAAATGAATATACAAAATTTCTTACCAACAGCATTTGTTCTTTAATCAGTGTCATTTTGTGTTAAAAGGACAAGCAGGTAATATTGAAGACAAAAAGGAAAATAAAAAATCTGCTACCTCCAACTATAATCCCATTATACAATCATTGCCGGAGGCTCCAAACCAAGAATGTCAGCCAGTGACATTCCTGAGATTGAAGAAATTTCTAGGTAAGGCACTCAGGTGACTGCACATGTCCTTAAACAGAACCTAGAACTGGAAACAGATACAATCTCCTCAGCTTCTTTACTTCTGTCCAGACGATTTGCAGAAAGAGGAGGTGACTAGTGCTAAAGAGGAAGAGAAGTATTCCTCCTTTTCTGCCAGACCAATTGTCTGATAATCACTGTGCTGCTGAGAGTTTGGGACCTGCTGTGGTAGTAGATCTGAAAAATCAGATTAACTCATCTCTAGTGCACAAATGGGTAATGGTTTTCAAAAGATTTAAAAATGCATGAATGTCTAACAGCCTGTTTCCTGAAAATCTTCCTCTGAATCCATGGGGGAAGGTAGCAGCAAAATAATAAAAATTTTAACCATATAAGATGGTCACTTTTTTTTTAGATACATTTAGACATTTTGTGGAACAGACTAGGGTTTGGGTTTTTTACCATTTTTCCATGAAATGAAACATATAAAATAAAATTAAAATGAACCCTCCATGACAGATCTCTGAAGCATAATGATGCTAAAAATAAAATGTTACCAGGGAAACCGAATGGAACTGAAATTAGTGATAGGGCCTGATCTAAAGCCACTGAAATAAAATGAGAACGGGATCAAATTACACTGAAGAAAGTAAATCAAAAGCAAAGCAGTCCTTCAACAGCAAAAGCTTTATTCTGATAGTATATCTGGTTATATAACCAAATGTCTCTGGTTTATAACCAAAACCAGTATAAGAATCCTGGTATGGCCTTTTTCAATGACCTGAATGTCCTCATACAGGCCTCTGTGTGTGTGTGTGCGTGTGTGCAAGACTCTCGACGTCTACTGAGCTCCAATTGACTACAAGGGGTCCCCAGTCTGCACTGCACTGATTTCTCCCTTGGCATAAGAGCTCATAACTTGAGTCAGCTTTACATAACTAAAATTTCATCTGTTCTATCACTTATGTTGGCAACTCTTCCATCTTATGTTTTTAAACTCCTTTGAGAGAAAGTTAAAAGGTGGAAAATTATTCAAGATACATTTCATTGAGAGTCTGGATACTCTAATTTCAGCATACAGACACATGCATTCATAAGGAGCATGGAGTCACCTACCACAAAGTGAAAACCTCCAAACTTCTCTATTTCTGAAAATGTTAGTCTACTGCTATAAAATGGCCAAATAGCTATTTTCAGAGAGAAGACATTACTTCAGGACTAAATTATTTACAGAGAAGTACAATGACTCCAGACTTGACATCTCCATCCTACATTTGTTAATTTTATCACCAATCCTGAGCTTATTTCCTCACTTCACCCACAACTCCACTGTGGTATTGGTATCATACATCTCTGCCACAATATCCATTCTTAACCAGTGATGGCAGGAAGGCTCCCCTGTTCGTATTATTGCTCCTCAACTACAGAAATCTTAATGTTTACATCCTCCTTCAAAAGAGCAAAAGATTAATTCTCACCAAAGCAACTACCTGGTAGCTGAGCATTATTTTCTGTAAAATATTATCGATATTTTTTTTTCCCCGAAATGGGACAGTCTCAGAGTATAGGTGATAGTCAGTGATTTCTCATGGTTATTCATTTTACTAATTTTTGGTTCTTGGTCCAGATTTATACTTCAAACCCAAGAAGAGAAGCTCAATACTATTTGTCATATTAATCGTTTGTTCAGAGTTGTCATTGGGAGCTAAATCTTATCAAGTTGATGCCCCAGGGCTCATAAACAAGTTTGCAAACTCAAGGGTGGATACTTGACTGCAGAAAATTATAATGACCCATAGTTCACATTTACACAGGGAAACAAATGTATGTATCTATAAGTGGAGATTTTACAGGTAGTCTATCTACATCAAATTAAAGGAATTTATTAAACATCACCAGCCTGTTTTCTCTTCTATACTTTCAACTTATTGCAGATGACTGTAGGGCATTTCCTTTGAGCAGTAACTCCCCTCTGTATGCCCTGGTCCAACATATACAAGCCACATAAAAATAGAGGGTCTTAGATTACTTTTAATATTCTCAAGATCTTCCCCACAACAATGCATATTTGGGACTGTAGCCCCTTAAAATCTTCCAAGAATACTGTAAGCCTACCTTCTCATTAGCTTCTTGTTGCTAATTACAATGCAAATTTCTATTTTTACTCATTGCTACATAACATCAGCTTTTCAGTAAACGATGCTATTGAACAATTTCAAAGTTTGAGGACCTGGCCTAGATTCAGCCTCTCTATGAACAGGTCATAGGAGGAGGGCACATCTGACTGGGCTCCCATGACTTTTTTGGGAAATACCAGCAGTTCCACCTGACTTGGGTTCATTTCTGTAGAATCAGGCAGAGTAGCAAGTCACCTGCCTCAAATTCATAAACTCAGCCTTTAATTTTCAAGGGCATACAAGGATCTGCATTTGAAAGTAGTCATCTGATATTTGGCTTCCTGACACCACTGCAAGTGGCTGTGCTGACTAAAAATCCTCAGAGAAATATAACTCAGTGATATCCAATATTTAGCTTTTTCTGACAGAGACGTACCTGAATTTTTCAAACTTACTACCACAAGTGGGATTACAGCAACTGAAACAAAGTCCTTCATCGATTTACTTAGAGTGGAAAGGACCTCTAAGTTTGAGTCCAACTATTACCCCCTCACTGTCAAAGCCACTAACCAAACTATATCCATAAGTGCCACATCTATACATCTTTAAATATTTCCAGGGGTGGTTACACAACCACTTCCCTAGGCAGTTAGTTCCAAAGTTTGACAACCCTTTTGCGGAAGAAATTTTTCCAAATATCAACTCTAAACCTCCTCTGGTGCAACTTGAGTCCACTTCCTGTCATCCAGGAATTGCTTGTTACTTGGGACGAGTGACTGACGCCTACCCAGCTCCATTCAGGTACTTGTAGAGAGCAATAAGGTCTCCCATGAACCTCCTTTTTCTCCAACCTGAACAACGGCAATTCCCTCAGCTGCTTCTCATCACACTTGTGCTCCAGACCCTTCCCCAGCTCTGTTATTCTTCTGTGGATTCTGTCCAGCACCCTGAAGCCTTTCTTGAAGTGATGAGCTCGAAATTGGGTGCAACAGTCGAGGTGTGGCCTTGCCAGTACACAATTACAGGGAGACAATCCCTGCCCTGCTCCTGCTGGCCATACTATGCCAGCTAGAAGCCAGGATGCCACTGGCCTTCTTGGCCAGCAGGGCACACTGCCAGCTGTTGTTACAGAGCCTCCTTGCTCCATGACATTCCCAGATCTGGTGTCCAGACTGGGCAGCTGAACAACACAGGTCCATCACACTACCTTTCTTTTAAGTGACTTCTGTCCTTTTAGTTGTATGCTGAACCCAAGGAAAGGGTGGCCTTGATGGCAGACACCAAGGTCTGCCATTGTCACCAGGAAAGTTAATATGTCATCTTCATGTCAAGGCATATTAAAAAAGATGCACACCTCTGTTTTTGATGGGTTTTAACATGTAAATGAGAATAGTAGTGACACTTCTGTTTTATTTATAAGACATAAACAGAATTAATCTTGAGAGTTATTCTGAAGTGTTTTGTTGAAGTAGGCAGTCTACTATCATGTTATAGAACATAGAATAGCAACATTTACCTTAAAGAGTTCACTTGGAATGGCATCAGGATTTAAAATAGCAAACCTCTGGCTCAGATGATTCCATTAACAGCTCATTTATTACTTCAGTATGAACTGAGTTAATTTCTGTTGTAAAAATTTCTTTTTAGAAAAACAAATGGTCAGAGAGGAAGAATTTATTCAAAATATATACTTTCCCAGTTGTCATTTTTTGCTACTTTTCTTGTTACTCATTTATTATTTTTAGATATTATTTTATATATATAATCTCCATTATTTAAAACCTGAACTCAGTCTAGATAATGTTCAAGCGTCTTGCAGACTTTTACTACCCTGGATGCAAGTGCAGCTGCTGAATATGTCAATGAAGCCGAATGGCAGCAGCTGGCTAGATTCCACTCCTGGAAAAGGCTAGTGGAAAGGTGGCTTATCAGAAAGAAAGAGAAAATCCCATGATACCCAGTTTTTATTCTCCAAATGATTTTTTAAAATCCTACACTGCAGTAGAGTGGAAAAAGAAGGCTTACTGAACCTAGTAAAAGCAGATTTCTGGTTGAGACCAAAGCAAAAGTCAGAGTTGGAATAACTTTGCCAATGAACTCACTTGATGATAGAAATATCTCCTGTATGTTCGAAAAATCTGAGGAAAAAGAGCTGATTTCTGAAACAGACTGGACTGTTTGAGAAAGGCATTGGTTGCTCATTGAAAAATGTCTCTTTCTAGGCAGCACTGTAGCAGCAGCCTGGCTGGTGGCAGGACAGACAGATGCCTGCACATCCACCTGTGGACTGAAATTATTATACCACTAAGGGTTTCTGAGTTACAAACAACAGTGCAATACAAAAACAGCAAATAAAATGTACCCTCCTACAATTGTACCCACACATTTTTATAGATGCTTTAACTGAAATGTAAGCCTGGCAATAAAGCACCCCCAGTGTTTGTGATTACCAGCTGGCTATTACCAGAGACATACGTGACTCAACATTTCCGTAAACCCAGGACTCAACACGACTCTTCAGCAACTTGTCTTGTAACTCAGTAAAACAAAGCTTATGAAACTCTATTTTTGCCATCAGCTATGGCTGATACACTTCACACACATCTAGTCTACCATATTCAGATTTCCTGACATCCAGCAAGTTCTCTAAGACTAAATAAGCCTGTGTGTTGTGTATCTTGTAATTAGGACTGACCGTAGCTTCAAAGTGAAAATAAAATGTGCTACAAGAATCAGTGCTAGAATGGCTTGATGGAGTAAAATATCTCAGGATACGGAAGACCAAGCAGAAATATTAATACAATGATGTAAGAAAAATCTCAACTGCTCAACAGTTCATGGTCCAGAGGGTTCTCAAACAACACCTTGTTGGTGATACACAGGGCCTGTTGCAAACTGGGTTTAAGGCAGCCATGTTAAAGGGCTCTGATTTCCTGAACCAGAGCCATCTTTAACAGGTATCTGATTTGAACCCTTGCAAAAACATCTACTCTGCAATTTTCTGACATTTTTTATGCAATTTATTAACATCTACAGTTTGGTAATGGATAAAACCTTTCTTCTTCAAGGCATAGAGCTCTGCTGCTCTTCCATTCTAGCTATTCTTTTCTAAGGAAACTGCAGCTGCCACTATGAATACATTAAGGCTTCAGAAAACAGCTGTCCTTAAATATCTCATCACACCTCTCCACAGACAAGTATGGCATAAAGCCATATTTTGGTTTTTGTTCTTTTCATCCATGGCAGTTATGGATGAGCAAATTCATACTGACATTTGGTGATAAACCTGATGAATCTTGTTACTCTTGCAATAACTTTCACTTCAAAGTTCAATTGCAAAGCACCCAAAAGAGAGAAACTAGAAATAAAAATTAGCAAAGCAGACGTATTTCTGCATTGTTCCTAACAGTTAAAAATGCAGACTCCTTTAGGATTGCATCAAAATATTAATATTAACTTTCCTTTTTTTATTTCCAGATGAGACCTTGTTTACAGATTCTCCTGCAGAAAGCCTCTAAAAGTGTTTGTGGGGAACACAAAACACTAAAGGGCTGAGTTTTATGTTTCATTTGAAGCAGCAACATGATACTAAAAGCAGCTGAGTGCCTGAAAAATTAAGGATTTACAA
This sequence comes from Donacobius atricapilla, assembly GCA_013397315.1. Taxonomy (NCBI): domain Eukaryota; kingdom Metazoa; phylum Chordata; class Aves; order Passeriformes; family Mimidae; genus Donacobius; species Donacobius atricapilla. The sequence goes on from WBMY01014150.1 coordinate 1,249,754, forward strand.
GAAAATTACTTCAACCAGTTACTGTTTAAAAGACAAAGAGTGATCAAAACATAAACTAGATTAAAAGCAAATATAATCTGTCCATTTCTATGACTGCTAACATATAAAACTCACACAGATTGAAGAAACAGAGCAATTTTCTCTACAAAAACAAAGTAAATCTTTCTAAGTCTTGTCTACTATTTCCCTATTAGGGAAGGTTCAGACAGATTTGACAGGAATCCAATCAGTTCTATTAGGAAAACATTACTGTGCCTGAAAATCTCAAAGAAAAACTATCCTAATCACAAATTGATAGCACGTCACTACTTCCCAACATCCTTCTAAAATACACCAACTAATAATTTCATTGTTTGTGACAATGCGTCAACAAAATGACACTTAGTAACAGAGAATAACACAGACTGCAACTGTAGGGGAATGCATCTGAATTCGCCATTAGGAGGATGGGGTGTATGTCCACCACAGGCATTATCCCACCCACAATGCAGAATGACCTACACATTCAGCTTTAACCTTGCTGACATCCCTAAAGAAATAAACTTAGAAATAAGGGGAGGGGACAGAAAAGGAAAATGGGGGTCAGGGTTACCCACAGATCTTTAAAATTGGATGGAAGGTAGGGAAGGTAATGAACACAAAATCTTCCAGTCTCCTGCTCAGATCCAGTACTAAGACAGCTAAAAGCAGTCATTTCCAAATGTATTGACAGCAACCCTGTAGGCACCTTTGTATTAAAGAAAATGAAACAAACAGAACAACAAAAAAAGACATGTAGATTTAATGTTCTTACAGAAGTAACCTTCTTGTAACCTTCTACCTTGCTCTAGCTGACATAATCACTGTTAGCTATTGTCAGTGCAGAATACTGATTTAATGTGGGGTAACATGGCCTGCACCAGTGTCATTTATGCCCTCTTTTTTCCTTTTAATTTTTTGAAGATGTTTCAGAATTGATAACACTTGGCAAGAATTTAATGAGACACTTAGTATTTTCATCATAGGTTTGTGTCTTAAAATCACATCTGTCATGGGACTAATTTCTGCTGTTATAACTACAAAACTCAACATTTGTCATCTTTTAACTGATCTTAGTTATGATTAAAATAGTTTCCAGCTGTCATTAGATAATGATAAAAATACTTTATGTGTTTTCACAACTGATTGATTGAAATCACATTTGCTTTGTTCTCTACATAGCAGAAAAACCAAAGCAAGACATCAGTCTCATACAACAGTCTCTCTCCTGGACTTTTTTACTCTTCTGTCCATATATTCCATCTTCATGGCCACCAGGTTCATCTGTTCATCCCTTGCTTATGCTGGTAATGTTGATGGCAAGAGTCAGAACCATAATTTCCAGAATACAGTTTTCAGATTGGTTGCTATTCAATACAAGGAAGCAGCCATGATTTAAGGTTCCCACTTCCTAGCAGAATATTCCCGCACCATAATGTCAAAATGAAGAGTTCTGTCTCTTTCTCTTCAGCATACTACATTTCTTCTTGCTTCCCAGCAGTTAATGTCAGTCTCAGTTCACTCAAAGCTTCAGACAAAACTATTCTAAACACTTCTTTCTTTCACAAAAAAATTAGTAAATTTTAACTTATGCTGGTCACCTACATTATGTATTACAAAAAATCCCCCAAACAACAAGTTTATTATATCGGGGGTGAGGAGGAGATGGAGAGGTTCACTGAAAACGTTTTTATCATTTTCTTGGAGTAATTTCTGGTGTTGTTCCTTTACAGTTAGAATAACACATATTCTGTTTAGTTCTAAATAAAACATGCAGTAAGGTGAGTTATTTCTTTGGCAGACCAGATGGCCCTTTATATATGAAATGTAATTTATAAAGCTTTTTAAGCACTTTCAGAAGCTCACATAGATTCCATAATATATTTCCATGGATCTCAATTATGAAGGACAGGCTAGGGCCCCCATACAGGTATAAACAGGATGCTATGAAATGATATACAGAGGTAGTCAGGCATAAGCCAGATAATGATTCATAGATACAATTTTTTTCCATCAGTAGTAAAACTCTGAGTAACTTCTGTTAAAGCGGCATGTCGGGAAAATCAGGACCAGAGCAATATTGCACATTGTTTAGATACCTCTCCCTACTGACTTTTGCATTGAAAAATGAAAGTGCAGGTGTGATTTGAGTATTTTGAACTGCTATAGTCTGTTGACCACTCTCCTTTGTCAGAGCATGAGAGTTACTCACATGTTGTCATTAAACTACAGTATCTCACCTAAAATTTAGAATTTACACAGTTGAAAAGAAACTGTAGTGCCCAGGATGTAAGTGCTGATAACCAACATTCAGCTGTAAGTTGATTTACATTAAAAGAAAAAATAAAAATGTGATTATAACTTTCTATACCATCAATGTTCCCTGTATTGCCAAAATGAGGAAGTAATATTATAATACACAGCCTCTAAACAACATGGTAAGTGGTTCTCCTTTTTCCTACATTTAGTACAGGTCCTTTCACTGTGACACAGAAGCCATCAACAGCAAGTAACACAGATTTCATATAAAATTTTCACAAAGGACTGCAAAATTTACTTTAGAAACCCAGATGCAACATCTGTGGGAACATCAAGGCTTCCAGTACTTCAATATCCCTCTCCAAAAATTAACATTCAAAATTGTGTCCAGTACTTTATGTATGCAGTTATTAAGTACCCTATCATACGAAACCTCAGATTTGCTGAAAGATATTTTCAATTCCTGCTCTTCAGCTTTCTACAGTAAGAGCTCACCTACAACTGCAGTCTTTCCTGCAAACAATAACACAAAGCACAAAGCTGACAGCTCGGTAAGAGTAGGTGCCTGTCATACACAATGACAGATAGTCATCCATCCACCCATCTATAATGACAGAGCCTAAAATTATTATTTTTAGAAGTCATTTGGTGTTGTTAAAATGTCTTACAGAGAAGGAAACATAATTTTTAGAAACCCTTAATGTTAAGAGCCAATTAAAACAGAATTCTTTACAGTACACAACTTTTCTCAAATTCATTTGAAGAGACAGAACTCCAAGAAAACAGACATTTTCTCTTCTGCTTTTATGAGCCCAAAATGTGTTTTTTCTTCTCCATAACCACAGAAGTGATCAGAGCTAAAGTAATATTGTATTGGGTTGGCCTGTCTAAAGAACCTTGATTATTTCCATCAAAGTCACTGTGAAAAGCTACATATAATTAACACCCAAGCTGTTCAACATTACTATTAAGGTACAGTGGTTTTGATCTGATTCTTTGTGCATAAAAGAACTAACATAAGGCCCCCCAGCACAGGTCAAAGGGCACAGGATCATCCTAATACTAAGAAAAACTTTTAAACTAAGGAGGCGCACTGTCTTCAGTCTAAGTTGTCACAGACAAAGTACCTGATCCTAAAATATAATTGTGCTTGGGATGTATAACACTCTCTTTAAGACAATGGATGGAGCAACTCCAAAATTCTTTCTGTGAAGGGAATAAAAATTCTGATCATTATTTTAATAGCGTTTTTCTTTAGAAGAAGTGGGAGCATTTGCACAAATAATATAAGCCAAATTTTAGGAGCAAGGTTGAAGAGGAGAGTACTTGAGCACCTAAAAGCCTAGGTGTTAATGTCAGTTCCCTAGGAAAAAAATATTGCCCTAAAAAGCCACCAATCTATTAGCAATTTCACTTAACACTGCTATCTTTCAATACAGCTTCACCAGCAATATATGTAAAGAATGTTATAAGTAATACAAGTGAAAAGTGGAGAGGACAATTTAGATACATCAGAAAGATGAAAATCCACAACATCAGGAATTTGATTTAGGCCAGCTAAAAATCCCAAAGTCTTATTTTTCATTAACAGATACATCTAATACATAGTAGAATACATTAGTTAATATGGAGATGCTGTTTTGATCAGAATAAAAGAGAAACCATGACTATATTTTAGCCTATAATTAAAAATAAAATTTGAGGCTTCTACAAATACTAGCAAATGTTCTGTGTGTGTGTATACTACCCCTGGTGTCTTCAGTTAAGAATAAATCCACATTTAAACTAACCATTAATGGGATTGTAGCAATGGCACTCCTTTTTCAGTGTCCTACCTTGCCATAAGACTGACATGACTTTACTACACCTTGCTTTGTGGTAGAAAGATGATATTCTTTAACATTTCAGTATCATTAATGTCGTTTTAATACTTTGTACCAAAGCTCTGATATCTTAACATAGAAGCCCACTTCCAGATATTTAACTCGAGTTAAAGCTGAGTCTAGTTTCCCAGCTGAGAGCACTCTCCACATTTTCAGAACTGGGCTTTTGGCTGTGAGGCCAAAATTGTAAAGCACAAATGACACATAGACACCTGGTGTGCAGGCTCTATTTAAATATCCAGCTTGGATTCATGGTGCAACTAAAGGTATTACATTTTGGCTACCAATTCTCATGAAGCATAATTTCATTTTCAAGAGCACTGGTTGCTTACACTTTCTATTGAATTTTATGAAAGCTCTGAATAATAGTTATTTTTTAGATACCTGAATTTGCATTAACTTCAAAAATAAAGAATTGCAACTGAAGAACAGCAAAAAAGGATTATATGAGTTGGGAAAGATCAAACAAAGAAAGGTTCGAATTATTTTACAAGATTTAATTACTACAGCACCTTCCTAGCACTTAGCAAATGCACAACAATTCTAATTCTCTGCTCAAGGAACCATATAGCCTAAAGTCATGGCAGATTTGCTTTTCACAATTGGCTGTCCCAACAGCTTCCCCTTCATTAATAAAATCTCTCAGTGCTCTTTCTTAAAAGAAGGTATCTATGCACAGCTGTGAGGGTCCAGGGAACTGGGACTGAGAGATTTATGCTAATAAAAACTCACTTTAATCTTTAACACCCTTAAGTGAGGATTTACATGAAATCCTCTCCTTAATGTTTTAATTCTAAGCCAGGAGAAACAAATTCTGATCCATGGTGTCCATGACACAAATTTAATCCACTTGGAGATCAGGATTCATCACACCTACAAAACATTAACCATGTTACGGTGTGAAACAGCAAAATTTTCATTAAATAGCATTCTTTGGCAGAAAATCTGACATCAGTCTGTCTGAGATCCTTTAAGGTTTTATACTAGTTTAGTCTATTTTGAAGAGACCTCATTGAAAATATAGGCAATGGAGCCTGAGAAATTGCTGATCTATGATAACTTCTGTTATCCCACAAAGGCAGTAAAGCTCTTCTTGAAGAAATCATCTCCTTGTCACAACCAACATGGCATTAGCATGGCATAGTGCCCAAGCGAGCTGTGAGAAATTATTCTGGAGGAGACTGCCAGAACTCAACATTGCCATATCAACTGAGCACTGTACCTCAGAAACACAAAAAATTTCTGAAGCAGAACACATTTGGTATGTTTGACACTTTCTTGTCCTACTTGCACAACCAATCCCCTATAAAATGTTTAACTGCTCAAGTGAATGCTTAAGAGTATGAAGCTTTACTTTCCTTAGAAGTACCATCATTTGAAAACAAGTGATGAAAAAAATGCTGACAGCTGATGGACTTCATGAATTAAACTAGCAGAGACTTTAGAGTTGATTTGTGGGTGGCCTTACCCTAAGCAGGTGTGTTGCAGACCACAGCATCTAGTACACAATACACACAAAGAATACATCTATAAGGGTCTAAAAACTAAACTAACAATTCCAGTAGTTACCTGGAAGAGAACACTGCAGGCAGTATCAGGAGAAAAAGGGTTGCCTCATGGTACACGTCACAGGTCTCCAGGACCCAGCCTGCGTCTCAGATAAGAGATACAGCAGTAGCTCATCTAGAAAATAGCTACAGTGAAAGCCCAGAGAAACTGCTCCTGTACTGCCTAAGTTGCCTGCTTAGTGCAGTCCGGTTCTCTCTGATGGTTATGGGACTGCCACAAGGTCCTGCTCTCCTGTGACCGACTGACAAGGCCCCCAGCGCTCTCAGTGGGTCAGGGTCTCCTCCCGCAGCATGCTAATCCATATAGGTATAGTTATTCCCTCATCTTTGAGATCCTACCTCTACCAGATCACCCTACGCTTTCTACAGCTGACAGAAAAATACAGGTTTTGACAGTGGGGAATTCTCAGTCCCTGAACCTGTGCTTCAAACATTGCAGATGATCCCTCCCCCTGTGAACAGCGCCAGGAGCCTGTGGAGATCCCACAGCCCAGCCAGCAGACGCATTAGGTGACATCCCCTTGTCGCCCAGCCCCTGTTTGCGGGTGTGTCTGATGAGGTGCGCTGATCATGGATGTTGCCAACCTGGAGACACATCTGTCATTACAATTTAAGTGCCTCGTTAGTTATTTTAGAGAACATTTTCTCAAATGAGTGAAATCACTGCATTTAGGGGGATCCTTGCTCTCTGCTACAGAGAATATTATCTTCTCAGCCCTATACAAAGTAATTTTTGAATATGTCAAATATTTTTTGTATTCAGCATAAGGCTACCTTCAGCATAGGCATAATCTGTCCAAGATAATTCAGCACTGTGCCAACGTGAAAGCTTTAAAGAAGTTTTCATTATCATATTTTGGTGACTTAACTGTTGCAAAGATCAATAAAGTAGTGGGTCTGCTCAGTTTACTGAAATAATTCAAAATATGGTAAATGTCCAATATTGTCTCCTGTTATTTAATTAAATGGCAGTAAACAAATCTAGTATTGGTTGGCTCAGAAATGGATATAACAGTGAAGTCTTTAGTGCAGGTAGATGAGAAGCCTTTGAAGAAATACTTTCAATTAAAAACATGTCATTTTCAGAGCTGAAAAATTTTGTGAAAAAATAACACTAATTGATTTCTTGGTTAAGAGAAGTGGAAAAATATCTATGGGTATCCAAATAGTTTATACTACTTTTTCAAAACACAGAAAATGCTACTTTTGGTTAACATTTCTTTTTATGTCTGTACATATAAACCTGGCATATCAGATGAGGATAAGAAATAAATTCAATATTTCAAAGTCATTTCAATTAGATGTTTCAAGTGTCCTGACTGCATTTTTCCACAATATAAGTTCATTAATTTTTTAAAGGATACAAATTTCATTATGAGAAAGAAGGTATTTAAACAGTAAGTATTTATAGAGGTAGAAAAAAACAATTTCCTGTTCTGCTGTAAAGAAATTATTTTTATTAAAAATTGCTTGGCTTGGTTTAAACCATGTTCAAAGTCATGCTTTTATTCACTCTAATTAATGCATCAGTAAATAAGAACTCTATCTCCACAATCATGACTTTTCTGGCATAAATGTTATATGCAGGGAAGAAAATTGTCCCACAAAATCACTTCACTTCCAGCAGGTAAGTTGCCTGTAGAGTATCTTATACACAAAAAGCCTTTTAAACTGCTTGTCTTTTGTACTGCTGTAAAATGCACAATTACTCAGGAAAAAAAAAGCTGAGAGAGATGATGACAGGCAGGCTAAGTATACAGCAACTGGTAGGAAAATTCCTTTTCCAAATCCAACATATTTGGCAGGCAGATCTATGGAACACACATATTAGCTGGCATTTCTATTGGAAATCAGAAGAATGTTCTGGTAACATGTACAATCTTTTACATTCTTCCTGAGCCCAATATTTATTTTGTTCAGCCTAATCATTCGTTTCTTACTTTCTGTTATTATTCTCTGAGCCCTAGCTAGAGACCCAGCTGGTAGATATAGCAGTATTAAAGCCAGGTAGAAGCACTAATGAAAGAGCTGAAAACAATGACAAAAGCATCAGAAAACCCATGGAGTCACTAGTGAAGAAAAAGCATGGCTGAACTTTCAAATCCTTCCTGGCTCACTGATTGGCAGGAGAAATGTAGACTTTAGAAATAAAAGGCCAGCTCCCTGCTATCCATAGGTTAATACTTAATCAGCCCAAAGTTCACAGCAGGAATTCTCCCACATGATGGTAATGAGCTCTATTAAAGACTTGGTGGATTAACTACATGGATTTTTAATCATGTTATATCTGTCCAAATCCATACGGTAATTTAATTTGTGTCCAACATGCTATTTTCTCCCTCCAAATCAAATCTTTTTCCTCCAAATTATTTTTCTTTGATCTTTTCACTACTGTTAAAAAAAGATTTCCATACTGGAATCTCCCACCACTGTCTGCACTTGACAGTGTGCCACCCACACGGTTTTGTGCAAGTGTTAAGCCTACAGTATTCATAAGCTCTCTAAACTGCAATTCAGAATATTTTCTACAGCAGATGTTTTTCCTTGCCTCTGCTTTCATATTTAGTAAGATTTAAAAAAGATTAAAAATCAGCACATATTAAAAATAAAGATGATAGAAATATAATTGCAGCCAGCTGAAGACTGGAAGGAAAAACTCTGTTCAAGGACATCTAAACAATCAGCATCCAGGTCAAAGCTCAGATGCCCAGATGCTAAGAAGTGAGAGCATCTTCTACCTCCCCATTTTTACTTCCACTGAAATAATTAAGAGAGTGGGGGCTGTTTGATACATCTCTTCTCTGTTTGTATTGCTCCAGTCTTTTGGTGTGTGTCTATCAATGAGGGAACTTCTGAGTACAAATCAAACAATCAGAGATGGGCCAGCATGTTCTATGTGTGCAGTAACATCCATGAACATTTTAGTTAGTAGGTGGGGACAGCTCCTGCTGGGCCCTTGTGTGAAAACAATTTGTTCATTTTTATATGATGAATCTTCAGGTTTTTTCCATTGAACTCAAAAATGTTCAAAGACTACCGTACTTATTGCACATGCTTCAGCATTCTTGAGTAATTACAGTCACAGTGTTCGTGTCACTTTCTTTTTTTTAGGGGGAAGGCAGTCAGCAAATCAGCCAATTTCTGTTGCAGGGTAAGCTTAAGGTCTAAGACTCAAACCCACATTAAAATATATCAGAGTAGAGCTTGTATATGTCACTATTTTACTTTTCCACAGTTTCATGAAGTCATTTTGATAATGTTTTGCTATATATCAAGTTCACCAAACAGATATTTAATTTACTAAATAAATGCAAAGGCTCATGATACCATGCTCAGTGCTGATATAAACAGTTGCAATTCATTAACAGATATAGGAAGTAATCCACTGGTGAGAGACAAAATAATTTGTCTCACTCTGCTTTCAGTACCACTCTTTATAATCAAAGATATAAAAACTTCAACCCTGGAATTAGTGTTATTCCTTATTTGACTGCACATTTACTGAGGAAGAAACAGATCTAAAGAGTTAAAATGTTAATAACTACAAAACAATCACTATTTTACTATACTTGAGATCCTAATTTTAAAGTCACCTGTATATTCAGGTACACTGAATGTGGAAGGGAAGCATTAAGACTTCATTGCTTGTGAACACATTAATACCTCTGCTATGAGAGGCATTTCACCAACATCCTCTCATGCACACTTCACATCCAGACTGAATGTTAGCGTGAATGGAATTAAAAAGGCAAGAAAAATACAAACTTACCTTTTAACTTTTGATTTGGTTTGGTTTTGTTGGGTTTTGTTTGTTGTGGTTTGGGGTTTTTTCCCTATTTCTTTTTTATTTCTTTCACACACACTCAAGAGCTTGGAAAAAAAGAAAAAATACTGTATGCTTATTCCTCCCATAAAATCTGAATTTATGAAAGCTTGAGACTTAAAAATAAAAAATACTCTGGGATGCTTCAATGCATGTTGTTCAATGCAAATGCTTTTTCAAGTACTGTTATGTAACATTCAGGAGGGACACAGGTGAAATAAAGAAATGATGCTTCAAACATCTTCCAATTCATTGGCAAACTGCCAGGGCCTGCAAGCAGATTCTGGTGGCGGCAGAGCCAGGACCTTTACACTGGTGCACAGCAGGAGAGCGTGGGGTGGTGGGGTAAACTGAAACAAAAGAGGTTCAGGCTGGTTGTAAGGAGGAACTTTCCCTCTGCGAAGCCATCAGGTAATGAAGCAGGTACCCCAAGGATTCTGTGCCATCTCCCTCCATGGAAGTTTTCAAGACTGAATGAAGCCCTGAGCAATGTGGTCTGAGTTGATGTCTAACCACGCTTTGAGGTTTGACTAGGTATGTCTGTAACTTAATCATTGCAATAAGATGGCAATGTCCTTCCTTGGCAGCTGTAAAGCTGTGATCAAAGTTTTCTTGTCTGTACACAATTCAGTCTGTTAAGAGAGGCAATTCTCCTACTGTGTTTAGCTTAAGAACAGCCCAGAGTGCTGCATGCAGCTCTGGGCTCCGCCATTTCTGAACAATGTGAAGGTACTCAAATGCATCTAGAGCAGGGCAACAAAGCTGGGGAAAGGGCTGGAACATCCTATGAGAGCAGCAAAGGACTTTGGGCTGGTCTAGTTCGGAGAAAAGAAGGCTGAGGGGTGACCTCACTGCCCTATACAGCTTCCTGAGGAGGGGAAGTGGAGAGGAAGGTGCTGATCCCTTCTCCCCGGTATTCAGTGATAGAATACATGGGAATGGTTGAAAGCTGTGCCAGGAAAGGTTTAGGCTGGACACTGGGGAACATTTTTTTACTGAGAGGGTTGTTTTACACTGGCTCAGGCTTCCAAGAGAGGTGGTCACTACCCCAAGCCTGTCAGCCTCCAAGAATTTTGACAATGCCCTCAGTAACAAGCTTTGACCCTTGGTCAGCCAGCCCTCAGTTGGCCAGGCATTTAGATAAGATCATAATTATAGATCCTCTCCAAATAAAATATTCTATTGTAATTCAAAAGGCGAAAAATCCTCCTGATCTTAGCTAGGTCACTAGACCAGTACAACTAAGACACACCAGCTTGTGCAGCCAACTTCACCCACAGGAATGCTTCCATTTAGCATCACATCTGGTTACTTTTGCCATCCCAGCCCAAAGAACCAGGAATCAGACACCCATTTGCAGATAGCTCATGCAAAACAGTCCTCAGCACAAGTCCAGAGTGAGGCTTGAGTCATAACAAGAAAAATTAATCATTCTGCTTCATATACTTCTATGTTTAATTACTATTACAGACCTGAGCTGTAGACAGTTATATAATTTACCTACAATTTCTCTCCCATGCCTTTAGTGACAGCTGTAATTAGCAGAATCCAAGAGCAACTGATTGCATTCGATTTCAACAGAAACATGCTCTGTCTTGGGACTGACCAAGTCCATTCATGTCAGAGAGTTGCATAATTATCCTGGAACTGTAATGGAAAATATAAGCTTTGTGTGCCAGTTGGACCACAGGCAATTGACATATCCATGTAACTGCATTACCTGTGGTCACTTTGGATTACACTGGGTACTCTTCCTTTCAGACACACCTTTCTGCAAAGATATCTGAATATTTATTTGCCTAGAATTATTCAGAATGCACACTATCATCTTGCTCATGTGTACAAGATGCTGAACTAATACTTTAAAATCCTATAAAGACAAAGAAATAAAATAACTACTATAGAAACTCCTCACAAGTGCAGTAACCAGCAGAAAGATTATCATTTCTTCTCATTCATGCTTATATGAATTGGCTATGCAAACACAGGAGTAGATATTTATTCATAATGGTTCTGCACAAGCTGCTGTGGAAATAAGCTCTAGAGAAAGAGTAGTGAAGCTGAAGTGCTACATCAAAATCTCATATATCATATATTTTATATCTTAGTAGAGCTACCACACAGTAGTGACTAGTAGAGAATTCACAGAGGAACAAATCTCTCCTGAATATTTCATCAGGGATGTCCATCTTACAGTCCTTAACAAATTCGGGACAACTGTGTTAAATTAATTTAAAAAGTAATCTCTGTTAGATGTATTTCAGAAGATGCAAGAAGATGCACTCTGCCTGCTTGCCTAAAACAAACAAACAAACAAACAAAATAAAACCACCAAAAAAAGGACAATAGTGCGCAAAACTAAGTCTAGAAGCATTATTCACATTAATGGATAGCATCTTGCTTGGCTGATAAGCACAGGTCTAGTCACTGGCTGAAAAGAAACTGTTTACCCTACATTTTTTGTACATATTTCGCTTTGGTGAAATAGAATAAAGATATTAATCCGATGCAATGGAAAATAAAAGCCAAGAAAGTTGTTTAGACTAATAAAATTTTCTGAAGTGGGTATAGGTGTCTGTGAGAGTTTGCACTAATCACTGTCAATCTGGTCTTTTTTACTGCTAAGCTTCAATAAGCACCTCAAAGAGAAAAAGAAATAAACCAAAACCAATTCATTGCACATTTTTCATCATAGAAGACTTGCCCTTCTCACTAACTGTGCAGCTAAGCAGGGAGCTGTTCTCTAGCAGGAAATCTCTGTCTGCCCCAATGAAGAGCAGACAGTGGCTACTAAACTAAGGCACCTGTTTGTTAGCCAATTATCAATTATAAACTACTCCTTAGCAAAGTGTAAGATAAATAAGATGATGTACTATGACAAAACATTATCCTGATAATGGAGTTGAAACCATTTAGCATTACAATGGTATTATTTTACTTAAACACAAATACTGTTGCTATACAATTGAAAGAATAGGGATCCCATCAAAATAGAAGTATCTCATAGGTTAAAATATTCCTTCATTCCTATGAAATGATATTTTAGAGCTCCTCTTGTGAGATACACTCTGGTTTCTGGCTGCACATATTCAGGATTTTTGTAGATCAAAAACATATTCAGGTAATTAGGAAACTACCACTGCAAATATATGCATGGGAATTTGAGGGCAAAATATAGACAGAAAGAATATCTCTATTTCCATTTTACAAAAGAAAATAAAGTATTTTACAGTGCTGGAAAAGGCTATATAAAAGACCTGCAGCAAAACCAATACTGTTGATTAATGCTTTTTTAAAAATTCGTTTTTCAGAAGGCTGTCATTGTCTTAAGCCTTCTCTTACCAAAAAGGAGCTACAAAGCACAATGAGAAAAATTAATAAATGAACATGTCTCAAAGAATGAAGAAGTCCATCTTGCTCATTGTGACGAAGAATAAAGATGATTTGAATAGCTGTGCAGAAGGATCTAAGCATGGATCTAAGCAGGCTGCTGCATGTCAAGGAGTATGTATGCCTAGGTGTGCCCTGTTCAGGCAGCCATGGTGGTGTGGATCAGTGTTTTTGCTCACAGCAGTTATTCCCATCAATGTAAAAGTAAGTCTTTGAGAGCTAAGTGTTCTACATTTTCATAACACCACCATAGGTAAGAACAGATGAAATTATCAGCTGCTGAATTTCTTACCGCAGTTAGAGAGATAGAGGCTGGCATTCAGCCTCTAACAACATGATATCCTTGAAGCACATACAGATTTAGTTTCCTCCGTACTACAGACTGTGCTTCGGTACTCAATCTTCCTTTCACCGTGCATGTGAGGAAAGGTTCACAACTCCTGCTGCTCTCTGCATCCCACCCATGCCTATAGGAATGACCACACCTTGCATGGGCATGTTCCTGCATATTTAAGGTATTTCCTTCCATACTTACTCCATGCCACCGTGGGAATCTGAACACATTTTGCACAGGAAAGGACCATATGGGCTGGGTTTGTTTTGCTCTTTTTTTCCCCCCCAGAGCATCTCCTAAGGGCAACAGCTCTATGCCTGCTGCTGTTCAGAACAGTCCGTTCCAACAAGAAAAATGACACCAAGGAAGAATTGTTTACTGCCATATAGAAGAGATTTCAAATTGAGCTACTTTAATGAAAGTTATTTTAATAAATATCAGCCAAGATTTCTAAACTGACAAAAGCACGGCTACAAAATTACTGAATTTAACAACACATTTTCCTGAGATTAAAAGCAATTGGCAGATGTCAAAGGGGGAAAAAGTGGTGTCACATATTGCACCTTTTTATGACAGATGGTTTAAAATGGATTAATGAGGTGAGTGCTGAATTTCTAGGTTGTGGTTAATATTTAACTTCCAGTTAGCAGACGCCCCTAAGATTTTTACGCCTGAGTGGTCAAGTGACCTACCTAATTGACCTGTTAGAAACACTGTTCTAATTTTAAGAGCGTCTATCAAATGAAAAAGAAAGCTTACAAATATTGCAAAGTGAGGAGGGGGTTAGAGAGACCTTGTCACAACACTGGTATAGACATGGAAATTCAATACTTTCTTTTCCTTCTGAGAAGCTGAGAGGAGAAATACAAACTACATGAACTCATATTACTCTGTGTCAGTCGGGAGGAGCATTGCCCCAGCTGAGGGAGGATTCTGCCCCTCTACTCAGCCCCAGTGAGGCACATCTGGAGAGCTGTGACCAGTTCTGGGCTCCTCAGTACAAGACAGACAGGGAGCTCCTGGAGTGGGTCTGGCAGAAGTTGACAAATACAAAAAGACTGCAGCATTTCACCAGGAAAGGCTGAGAAAGCTGGGGCTGTTCAGCCGGGAAGAGACGACTGAGAGGGGACCTATCAATGTCTGTATGTGCAGGGAGGTGTCAGAGGATGGACCAGGCTCTGCTCAGGGGTGCTGAGCAGCAGGACCAGAGGCAATGGGCAGGAACTGATGCACAGGGAGTTCCACTGAACATGGGGAAGAACTTCTTCACCGTGCAGCTGAGCGTGCACTGGAACAGACTGACCAGAGAGGGTGTGGAGTCTCCCTGACTGGAGATCTCCCAGAACCGCCTGACACAATCCCGTGCCGTGTGCTCTGGGATCACTTTGAGCAGGGAGCCCGGCCCACATGACCCACGGTGATCCCTTCCAACCTTGCCCATTCTGTGATTCATCTGCAATAATGAGTCTTTTCACTGCATTTAGGATATCACAAAAGTTACTTGCTTGATGTAATCAGCAGACATGGCCTGCTTCAATACCTTCATTATCTCCTGACTTTCCCAGTTCATTTGGCTAAGAAGTGACAGTAAAGTGGACCATATTACAACAGATAGAACCTTTCAGACACTAAAAGCTGAAAAACAGTTTGAAGCAAGACCTAAAATCAGGGTTTGCAGCTAAACCAATTTGAATTTGATTCATATCTGCAGAGTTGTTACTGAAACACTTCACTGTGACCTCTAATACATTCAGTCATTTGTATTTTGAAGTGTACAACAGTGAAATGCAGTGTACAACAGTATCTAGGGGAGCTCAAAGGTGAATGAGAACAAAGTCAAATGAGAAATAGTAATACTCTTCTGCAAATATTTACCTTCAAAAAAAAAATTATCAGGACATTCCATTTTACTACCTTCCTCCTGAATTTATTCTTTTCCTGGAATATAAATGAAGTAATTCTGAAGTGACTTACTACTATATTGAACACCCTGCATTTCTCCAGCAAATTGGAAAAACCAGTGCCTGGTCACACACTCTTATATTGTAGTTATTTACACAGTATCTGCTTCATAGAGAGTCTGCCTAGGCATACCCTAATCTTAAAGAGTATAGGGAGTGTTCCTTGTTCTCTGATAAATTAGGAAGAAAGAGGTGAAGAAACAAATTACTAACATAATAAAAAAATTTGTTAGTTAAGAGGATAACAAATTTCTTTTGGTTTCAAAATTCTTAAAGACAATACTGCCAAATAAATCTGTGACAAAAGAAGAGTTAATTCAAACTGCTGTCCATATATCTGTACACCCTTCTTTACAAAATCTTTGTACAAAGCATTCATTTCTATGAAAACCCATCACATAAATTGTTACATAACATATTTTTGTAAGTCTTCGAGAAGAAAAAATAACAAAATGTGCAATATACATAAATATAATGCACAAAAATGTTCCATATATCTTTAATATTTTATATAAAATGTATTTTTATAAAAATAAAATGCAGAATATGCTCCATGATGACTGTTAATATTCTCAGCACTTGCCAGATTTGTCTACTGTGCTCTGTTTGAGCATATCCCAGGTAGATATTCAAGGAGTAAAATAATTAGCCAAACTAGAATACACAGTGATTATCTGAAATGGTACTTAGAATTCTGCTCTAATAAATGTGATGAAGCCCTTAATGACTTCAAGCAGCTGGGGGAGGGGAAGTTGAAGAAGATAGTTTGAAGCTGTTTTCATTATGAAAACCGACAGCTCTTGGTTCTAATTTCACCCCAAACTGCCATAGAGATTAATATTTTTCTTTCAAAGCCACATTTTTATAAGAGATTACATTTTCCTCTGAAAGCAAAAAAGCTCCATTCAAAGACATGCCCATTTGTTGTTGTCAGCTTCTGCCTAACTGGGCTGAAAGCCTACTGTAGCTCTGCGGATCTGTGACCTGCACTTCACTCCCTCCAGGCACTATAAATAATTTCCATGGAAACAGCACTGAAGAAGATATCTGCAAGCCAAGAAGATATCTATAGCCTTTCTGTTGGATTTATGTCTTTTATTTTATCCTCTACATTTTCTCAGTTAAACCAACATTAAATACATTTATTCTACAAAATATGTTACACACAACACTAAAGTAATAAAAGAAATGAAAGATAAAGAAGGAAAAAAAAAAAGGAGATTCCTACTCCACAATATGTATGCATCTATAGATTATTTTTATATCCTGTGTTCCCCTTTGTCCCAAGGAAACAGCACATTGCATCTACATTGCACTTTTTTTCACAAAGGGAAGCATTCTCCCTATGTCAATAAGGCATGAAGAGATAGATGATTATATCATTAAGTATTTAATGATGAGTGTTTTAATTCACACCTTGATGAGAATGAGAAGTAGGTATATGTGAAATGCCAGCTGATGGGCTCTGACACAGCCTCATCAGACCACAAAGGGAGGAACTGAACACAGTGGAATGCACTGCAGTCCTGCAGTGTGAAAACAGCTCTTCAGGCCTCAATGCCAATTCCTGAACAGTGAGAATCAGCTAACTTCCAAACCATGAAAAGCAATGCTCAGCATGGGCACTTAGTAAGGATAATCTGGAAAGGTACCAAATTCTGTTCCCTCATGATCCTCCAGACTATGAGAGTCCATGTATGGACATGGACACACGTGGAGGTGTGCAGTACTACCTCTTTCTCCTCCTGGCCACAGAAATACCAAGGGTTTAGGCCCTCCCTGCAAACTGTGCAGCCTGTACTGTTTTCTTTGTCCACGGAGGCTGCAGGTAAGTAGTCCCAAATTATAAGAGCCTCCTGACTCCAAGATCAGTCTACAGTTATGGGAAGAAACAGAGAATTCCTCTCCTTTGACTGAGTTTGTGCAACTTGCGTTAGCTTAAGGGATGAAGGAAGCTAGTCAAAGCATCAAATCAAAACTCAAACACAAGCTCCTAAGGAGAAAGAGTAATCCCTGCTCTGTTTTTTCTTTTCCATATAAAAATAACAGTCATTGAAAGCAACAATAAATTTAAATAGTTATTCTTAGCTACTAGTGATAGTTATTCTTAGCTATTTAGTGTTACAGGTATTTTTGGAGCTCCTTTTTACCTCCATATTCCTCCTGTAGGATCTGGTTTATCCTACCACAAGTTTTGAGTGCTATGAGGTTTTTCTTCATTAAAACGTCAGATTAAATATAATCTCTTATATTCTTCCCCATATATTTCTTTTCATAGGAAGAATTCAGACAGTTCATAGTAATATTAACACTAGGATTAAAAATAACAACTTAGGCATCCTCAAATCACTGCTCTAAAGCAAGGATTTCTTTGAAGAAATGTTGCCTAATATTACATAAGCCCTTATCTGTAATCATCCTTTAAGGCTTCTCTCTATATTAAAAATGATAGAAAAATACTTGAGAAGCCAAGAGTCTCTTAAAATGTTTTGATCCAATGAAGTTTAGAAAAATATCAGAGAGAAGCTAATTCATTATAAGAAATACTTGTATTTACATCTTCCAACAGCTACTGAAGTCCACATTCCTCTTAAACTCATGTTTGATAGCTTTTACATCCAGTAGTTAGAAGAAAAAGAGTATCAAGATTAGAAAAGTTATTTCTTGTTCTCAACCTAAAATATTCTGAAGAGGGCTATTTTTTCAGATTGTTCTCATGTCCCAGCTCTAACTGACAGAATTCTCACTTTAACTACTTAAGATGCTACCTATGTATTTGACATTATGTACACTGCTTAACTTCTCTGTGCCTTTTCTTACCATGAACTAAAATGGAAGGTTCTAACTTGATTAGGAAAATAGTTTTTGACAGTGACAGGACATGAAGCAGTAGAACGGGTTGTCCAGGGAGCCCAAGAAGTCTCCAGACTTGGAGGTCTCAAAAACCTGATGAACCTCTTTTGAATTCAGTATAGATTATGCTCTGAGAAGCGGGTTGGGTTGGATGCTGGGTCCTACTCAGCCTGCATGACTTTGTGGGTCTGTATATACTTAAAAGTACAGATTATGAAGTGTTCCAGACTCTGGGCTTTTAATTTTTTTCCTATAGTTCTGAGTTATGAAATGAGAAAAACATCCCAAGGATATATGGAAGTAATAGAGTCTCTGGCAGCTTTGGAAGAGAGCTGGCAGATGATCACAAACATGTCATTGTGACAGAGGTGCTACTTGACTCCTGCACTGTGGTCACTTCCTGTAAATACTTCCATCAATACAACCCACCACCACCCAAAGCAGTTGTTTAGGTTTTGACAGGTCAGAGCACAGTGCTGAGATTCAGAGTTTCAATTCAGAAGTGATAGGTAAGCAATAGTATGCATCAGCCTCCATGCAGTTATTTACCCCCCAGAGCATTGAGACCTTCCACATCTGTTCGCATTTATTCTACCTACCTGTTTGACGCAGCTGACCTACCTGAATAACTTATCTCTCCAGCCAAATGCAACACTGAAGCATAAAGTTTAAATGAAAAACAAAAACTCCAGAGATACTCATGCTATTGGCACCTTTAATTACAGGTCATAAAGAGAATCTCTTTCTCTTAAACAAGGGGGCACTGCTTTGCTGGTAACTGCTATAACACATTCCTTAAGCCTTTCCTTCAGCAAAGCTAAGTGTATTGTTAATTTTAAGTTGTTTTTTCTCTGCCTAAGCTATGAGGGATGAAAACCTGCTTCCTCTCAGCACAGTTGCTGGTGCATCACCACGTACCTCTCGTAATATACATGTAAAATCATAACTGTTAGTAACCCACAGGTACCTGCTACAGGCTTCACACCTCAGCTGTGGGTTTGGAATGGCCTGGTAACTAGATGACACATTTCTAGTCTCAGATGATTCTCACCTTTTACAGATATTAAATTTTGTGGTGTAATTACTAAAAAGTCTCTCACAATCTTCTTGCTCTGAGATGAGTGTTCAAATCATCTGGGATTAGGCTATAATTAATTAGGAACAGCATTCATTACAAGCACTTCCACTTTCATGAACAAACCTAGTTTTTGCATTGGATTTGGCTTCTCGTATCTGAGCGTGACTTACGGTTGGGCTCAACATTCTTCAGTCAGTGACCTCCTCCCATCAGAGCACAAGTGGGTCACTGCAATATCTTAGAAAGGAGGCTGCCTTCTGCACTATTCCTAGACACAAGAAAAACTTAAGATGTCAGAGTTCTCCTGTGATTGGGCATATGATAAGCCTCAGGCTCCTACTATGTTGTTTTTACTAAGAACAATATAATGCCACAGTCTTGAATTACAGTATCTATCTTCCTTTTTTTTAAGAAAAATGATAGCTAAAACACTGCAGAGGGGATATAATTAACAACTTTTTTACAAGATTTGAAACAAACAGATTTATTATATAGCTTTACATGGTTAAGAAGTGCTTCTGTGAATGGAGCATAGGAGTTCTGTTTCTGAGGACACAGAGGATCTCAGAGGCAGTGATATGTATATACTCACTGAAGCAGAAGCCAAATATTGTTTACATAACTCTCCTTGAAAAAAAAAAAAAAAGAAAAAAGCAAACTCAAAACCAGAATACTTGCTTTCACTTAGAGAAAGCTGCAGAGCTTGGGCCTTCGCAAAAATTGAGGTTGGGGGGATTTAGAGACGGGCTGTTGGGTTTGTCCCCTTGACACTTTTTAATTTTTGTCTCATCCTGCCCTCTGGTGGAAGCACAGGCTGCGGGTCTGTGGGTTTCACAGAAACACATTTTTACAATGCAACTCCAAACTACACTGCATTCCTTAAATTGCTTTTTTTGTGATAAAGACTGTGTGTCAATTAACATACTAATTATTTAATTGAATACTTACAGATATAAACCGGTATTATTATTTAATTAAATAATTGCTCTAACCAAATAATTAAATAAAATAATTGCTTTCTCTAAAACTTAAAAACTCACCTGTAGAATATTCATATTGCAATAAATGTCCTTTCTGTTCTAAACAGATAATACTTATGACAAAATGAGAATAGATAGTAAATTTTATAAACATATATATCTATATAAACATACAGTGCTTATTATTCAGTGGCATTTTAATAGGAGCTCAAGAATAGCAACATCTATAGCATGAGAGTTTCTTCACTTAAAGATTACATAAATTCCTTTCTTTTATTTCTAGAAGGATCAACAAAATGATAGTACAGACCTTCACTGCATTACAGCTCAGTAGTAAAAAATAATTTAGATCTAACAGGTGGGAAGAAAAAAGCAGAATCAAAGGCCTTAAAAGTGTTTACACTTGCCACCCATTTAACTGCTGCAATTCTACTCTCACTGAATGATATCCTCTAAGAGTAGCAAAATAAGATACTACCAGTGCAAGTAAATGCTAATTTTAACCTTGTCAGCTATGTTTATATTATTTTTGACACACTTGTATTGCATCGTCAATCACTTCATCTCATTTAAGCTCAAACCACTTCTGTATACTCTTAAATTCCTTCAGGTAGCCAGGTCACACACTGCCCTTAGGTGTCTCTTGTCCCAAACCCCAGGTTCTACAGACACTAATGGTTGTAGGCAGCACATTCTGCTCTTGTCTACATCAGAGCTGTGGTGGAGGTGGGTAAATCATTTAGCCTCACTCAGTTCACTGAACTGACAGAAAACAGCAGCACTGCAGTCTCTGAGCACAGGTGAGCCGCTGAGGTAACACTCTTTGGCCAGGGTGTGACACTGGAGTACACTCAACCCCCAGTGCTCCGGGAGCCACCACTGGCATCTTGATAAACCAGATCAGTCACAGCAGCAGCCAGAGCCATGTCCACCCCACTTTTTTTAGCTTCATCTGCCAAAAAACAAAGGGGTTTTTAGACCTTTCCTTGGTTTCCTACTGCAGAGAGCAAGAGTTACTTTTGAACGTGTATCTGTGCATGCAAGCTGATAGAAAAGCTCAATCCTGTTTGCACCCAGACAATACAAATCAGAAGTTGCTGTAAAGACATATAGAAGGCCAAAACCATCAAAGTAGCAGTGAAGATCAGGAACCGTAGCAGAAGATTTATGATTTCCACATATCTTTTGGCCTGGGTTCTCAGCTGGAAGAGGAGCACAATTTCCACCGCCTTCAATCACTGTTTTGTAGTCACCAAGAATCCAGCCATGCGTGACAGCTTAGGGCAAAGGGAGATTAGACATATTCCTGCAGTTACATAACAGTTTGCCTAAGTGGTGAATTCACAAGTTGCAATCATATTGGTCTACCCTGCAGAGGTGTGTGAAAATGCCTCGGGTTATGTGACACAGAACTACATAATGCCCCTGACTGATCAAAAACCCAGTAAGAAATGCTAGGTTTCAGATGAACTGCCGCTGCAGTCTAAAACCAAAATATTTGAAGAACAATTTCTTACGACTGCATATTACCACAGCACAACCTTTTCTCTACTTAAGCATCCAATCCAGACTAATTTGTGCTGAAACATTTAGGGACTATATGTCTTTATGAACTCCAAGTACTAGCGTGCAAAGGATTGTGGGGCTGTTTTAGGGCTGTTTGATGGCTTATCTTAATTATACTCTAACCGCAAAATTAAAATCTAATGAGATCTCAGTTTGGATAAGTTCAGTTAAATTGTCAAGGGTACAAGTAAGAGCTGTAAAGGCTAATAAAAAAAAAAAAAAAAAAAAAACCAAAGCAAAACCCTTTATACATTGGAAAACAGAAAGGATGTTTGTCTCCAGAGATTGTAATTGATTTAGTCCTGATTTATACAATTTATATTCTCAATAGTTCAGATGAGGACCTGATTCTGCAATTCCTGTTTATGTCAAACAGCATACACTCAGGTGAATAATAACATTGATTTTATATTGTAACTGCACACAGGAAATAAGTAGGAAGCTTTGCAAGGTCAGAAAGTAACTTATTTTTTGTGCTACTTTGAACATACTACCATGCTTAAAAGCTGTTTGGTTGGGCCATGCACTCCAGAAGCAGTTTACTTGACATGATCAGGGAAGAGGCAGATAGTCGAACCCTGCCTGCTGACAGCCTGGGAAGCTGGAACAACCTGAAGTGAACTAGAGACAGCACAGGTCTGTCCCACCTCCAGGCTGCAGAAAGGACCCCTCAGGGCCCAGCCCATGTTAAATTCTGCAGGAGCTGCATGTGGAAATTTATAAAAACCATTTGCATTGACATTCTTTTAGGTTGTATCAGGCCTAACATGTTGTACTACATGATGCAAATTGCAAATATTTGTTTTCACTGTAATAATAGACAAACTGTAGCTAATTAAATAGCACACTGCCTTTGGGAAAGGAAACAGGCTAAGAGGAGACTAAGGGCTATCTGTACTCAGGCCAGTGACCTGAAACTGCAAGGAAGGAAAATTCTTCCCTTCTATCACTGGGCCCTGCTTTGTGATTTCACTGCAGGCTGTGGTCTGGGGCTGGCCTCTCCCTCCCTGTAGCTGACTGGCAGTGAATTCACCTTATGGAAAAACTCCCTGCAGAGATTTTGTGGCAATGCCTAGTGTGGACGATGACTATCTCATCAGACTCCAAGTGCTTAAAGAATTATGACCAAAAAGTGAATGACCCAGTTCAATAATGAAATATCATTAATACTTGTCTATTTTCTGTCTCCTAGGCAACCACACTTTTTTGTTTGTTTCAGACGATTTAAAATACAAACACACGTATGATAAGATTCAGGCAAGAACGCACATTATTTCCTTTAGAAGGACGTGCTCTCCCCGTGCCTAAGATTAGTTTTTTGCCACGGCTTATAGCAAGCGAGCGTTAGAAAGACATTAGCATCCCCTCATCGGAGGGACTTGAGGGAGCCCGCTTGGCTGCGTTCTGGAGCTCCTGTCCCATTCACGGATCCCCGCTCCGGCGCTTGGATTGCCTCCTCCTCCTCAGGGAGGAGGGCTCGGGGCTCGCAGGGATGCTTCCCACACTTTCCTCCTCACTGCTCGGCCCCTTTCCAGCCTTTCTCCCTCTCTCAGGGCCCAGGAGAGCTCCCCGAGGGCTCGGCGGGCGCGGCCGTGGGCGCGGCGGAGCCGGCCCCTCATGGCGGCCGCCCTCAGGCCAGCAGCCCGGCCGGGAGCCCCTCATGGCGGCCACCCCTCAAACTTCTGCAATTTTCATCGATAATAAGTGCCACGTTTCCCCACACGCAGGAGAGTCTTTTTTTTTTTTGTTTGTTTGTTTTTTTTGTTTTTGGTTTTTTTTGTTTGGTTTTTTTTTGTTGTTTTTTTTTTTTAGGAATTTTCTGAAATTTTCACGATCCCTTGCATTTCGAGCGAGTTGAAGTTGAATTTTCCGTACTGAAATGAGTAATTGCGGTCTTTCACTCACATTCCTAACCACATCTCATCCTGGCTAACTATTTGAGCCGGTCAAAATTACAATGAAAGAAATATATCATCAGCTAAAAAGCACTTGCATGAAAGAAATGGCTGGAATTTGAGAAATAAAACCATCTCCAGGTGATGGCCATTAGCAGCTAAAGAAGCACCAAGATTTCCAATCTGGTTCTTTTAAAACAGAGTTTTTACCCCAAGAGAGACTGCAAACTCTTGCTTTTTGTCTTAATTCAGGATGAAAAAAAAAAATCTTAAAAGACAAAAATCACTTGAATGTTTTCCTGGAAGAAATGTCCATTTTCCAATTTCCTATCTCCTTTGAGCAGTCTCTCTCTGGAAAAGCACTTTTATCCCAGGAGGGAGTATTTTAATGGGATATGTTTGAAACACACGTTCACCACCCAAAAGACACAAAAACACATCTTAGCTTCCCTGATGAGCAATGCAATTCTCCTTTCAGATCAGCCAAACACAAACATACTTCAACAGAGCAGCACACAAGCTGGACGTTCCTTGCCTCTCCTTTTCCAGCACACACTGCAGGAAAAATGCTCACCACTCACTTGAGAAAGTGCAGGCTAGCAGGATAATAGAGGACAAATGAATATGCAAACAGGGGCTTAATCTATTTCTTAATGGCCCGTTCATAAACTAAAAAGTAACAGCTTGGAAAGAATTGTTGAGGGTAGTCAGTATACTAAGAGTGAAAAAAAAGAAGCAGCCTTGGATCAAATTTTCTTCTAGAAGTTGCTATATAGAGAAAAAGACCTCCTTTTGTGCAACTACTTTGTAATCTTTGCTACATTTTTAATACAGTTAACACATACGGTCTATAAAGAGCTATTAAATCCTCTAATTTTATATTTAGAATTCCACAGAATTTCTTAAAAACTGACAAGCATCCATTTTTCTACTTGAAGCCATTTGAAGTTCATCACCCTTTTCCTTGTTCCTTTCAGTCATTAGTATCTCTTAGTTACAAAAAATTCACCTGAAGCACCATAAACCCACTGCAGTATAATCATGAGAGTTGCCTTCTTTATTGCAGCAGGATTACAAATAGGAATGCTCCTCCCAATATGGCTCGAGAATTGCAGTCCAGCTTCTTAGTACTTAGGGCTAAAGAACCAGTTAAGTAGTTTTTGCCCAGGTTTTATAGGCGAAATCATGCTTTATAAATAATGTGGGGCATATCCCCTCAGAGCCGAGGAGGAAGGAATGAAGCCCAGTTTCCTTTTCCTACCTTTACCACATACACCGTTATTATTGGTTCTGTCTTCCCATCATTACTGAAAGTCTCTTCTACTGCTCTTGTACATTTTCCAGTAGATTTATACAAGTCATATTGCATGAAAATCTAGACCTTCATTAAAGTAAAGTAATGAGGTAACTTTGACACTTGTATTCTGTTACAAAAAATATACCTATTTTTAGGAAGTAGTTTATGCAGAATCACAGAAGATACTAAATTGGAAAGGTCCATCGAGTCCAACTGCTCTGCCTTGGAGTAGTATCATTCCTTCGTTCCTGTGAGTTCAAGAGAAAAAAAAATTATTTGTACTACAGTAGTGATTACATCCCCCAAAGAGTGTCTGACTGTGCTAGGCACAAGTAAATGCATGAAACAATAAAGTCACTTCCTGCCTCAAAGAGATACACTTCAGCATACATGAAAACAGATGGAGAAAACCCTGGAGTATTAATATTGTATGCACCAGAAGGGATTAGTCTCACTGTGCGTGAATTAGACTGTATGCTCTTGCTACTTGTACTGAAAGTCCTTGGTCCGATACCATGTCTTGCAGGACTGGAGGTGGAATAAAATTTTCTTTCAAAGTCTGCAGATTGAGTGTTCCCTCCCACACAATTCATTATACTGCTGTCAAGGTTAATTCTCACTGGCATCATCATTTTTATCTCGAAAATGTTTTCAGAACACAAGAGGCTGCAATGGAAAGAACCACTGACACAAGTTTGGCATGCTTTTCTGTAAGCAGTAGAAGAAAACTCTGCCTGCATTGCAGGCATGATAATCCACAAATCCCATGGGTAAGTGCGTGTTTCCCTCATCTGAAAGCATCACAGAACATAACTATACCAACAGTCATCACTTACTTTGAACCAGTGCACCAGTAGTCAGCAGCAGGGAAAAAGGAGAACTTAGTAAAATATACCATGTTGTCTTTTAATATGCATTGTCTGGAGCATTTCTGCAGCAAACTACTGGCCTGAAAGTCCAGGTGGTTTGGAAGTTATGACCTGACAAGTGATTTTACCTCTCACCAAGTTCCTTTAAAATCTCTAATGCTAGTATCTACTGAGAACAGTGTTTGGCGTATCTCAAACACGTTGTAGAGTGGGTTTAATTTTTGGGAAGCTTTGTTTTCCCTTCTTATATCTAATACATTTGAACTTGTATAGAAAGACCAATCAAACCAAAAGAATACTCTGTCACAGACTGTGTGTGGACCAGATGTCCTTCTGTTGATGTTGCTGAGAGATTTTACCCAGTGGATTTGAATTGGGAACATGAAGAGGCCATATGGTAGTAAAGATAATTTACATAGCACCTTTTATCAACAAATATCACAAAGGACCCTGCAAATCACCTACTGTACAGGAAGAATTTCACTCAGAACTGAAACACAAATACCTCTGGGCTAAAACTTGGAAATACATAATAGCACACAGTAATGCTATGAAACGATTTCTAATTAGTTGTGAAAAATAAAGTCACAGCAAACTGAAATCATGAGAAGAGTACAGGTGGACAAGTTCTATTTACAAATCCATTGCAATCTGCGCAGTTTCACCCTATATGTGAAGTAAAAATTTATGAAAAGTAGTTTATTCCTTTTGATAAGTGCAACTCTGATAAAATGATCTTCAAATATAGACACTGAAAACAGAACAGAATACTAAGTGGATAACTTGGTCTCAGTTTTGCAGACGTGCACTGTACATATGCACAGTAAATGTGTATACCTCATCTTAATCTCAGTGTTCCAGTAAGTAATGTGGCCAAGAAAAGTTAAACTATTTTTTGTATTTTTATAGGTAGGAGTGTGGGAGGCTCTGGACATTTTCCAATACTGTCATGAATGTCACTACTGAAGTAAGAATAATCAAGAAAAAAAAATTGTTTCAAAGACAATATCATTTTCTTTCTATCCATCTTGAGGAAGATGAACAGTAGGAGATAGAAAATATGGTAGATTGCAATATTCAACAGGGTTAGTAAAGAAAACAGTCATAATTTTCAAATGAAGCTATGTGAAGTTCCCTAGTGAAGTTTATTATTTGAAAATGTTACCTTCTTCCAACCTTTCTTCCAGGTTGAACCTTGTTTCAGTCCCAAATCTGTCTAATGTGCTGTAGATATATTCATATTATGTTTATCTGCCATAAGAAGGCAAATAGAAATGCTGCTCAACAAATCAAATTAATATCAAATAGACATACGGCATAATTTATCTTGTATATTTATAGAGCTCCCAGGAGAACTTACTACAAAATCATTCACCGCACTTAAAATTAAATGGGAAACATAGTTTTATGTAAAGATAATTTTGAAACAAGAATTTTCAAAGGATCCAGGAAGTTCAGCTTCCAGGTACTATCTTTTGGTTTTCCAAGAACTTCTGCCCATCCGCAGTAATCCAGACCTGGTCACACAAAGTCACAGAAGCCTTAATATCACATTTATCCTCATAACCCAGCCCCAGTGGTCCTTTTGGTCCCAGAAAAGATAAAGACAATGCTACTGATTCTATAGTAAATGACCAGTGGGTCTTTTCCTGATTCCAGCGTTGTAATGTTTTGTAACCGAGAGTGCAATGATTTTCAGCATAGCCATGTGACAGCTGTAAAACTTTTGTGTATTAAACTAGCTGCTAATTAGGAGTAAAGAGTTTTCTTGAAGCTGTTCAGGCTCTTAAAATTGACTGTGCGAAGATCCATTGTCCAGATATTTCTGTTCACTTCAAAGGAATAACAGCAAAGAGAAATTGTACTGCAGACACACCAGTACTTGAAAATTATAGGTTAGGAAAGACACCAAAGCTTTCATTAATGGAATTGTAGATCTCTGAGGGGGAACAGCACAGCCACGTGTGGAGGTTCTGTGTGCTTACCCCTGACATGCAACCATTTAGCATTCCCGAAAAATGGGCACTAGCAGTATCACTGCACAATTATGATGCCCATTTTCATGGTCATGCTTTGTTCACCCTCCTGATGGCAGTACTTACAGTCAGAGGTGTGGAATAACATGAACACAGTGTGCTCCTACCTCCAGGAGCAATTTTCCTTTTTTATTTGTATAGCCGTACGCACTAAAAGGATGAGAAAAGACTATTATTATACTAGCCTTAAATATGTTTGATGACACCACATGCTGACTCAGAAATCCCTTTCCTCCAAGACCATTTAAAGCTGAGGGTCTAATTGCAAATGCTTTATTACTGTGTTGATAAATGTACCATATCATTCATTCCTTTTCAGAAAAATCTCACACAGGCCTCTTTTAATACAATGTTTTAAAGATCAAACTCAGTATATCCATTTAGAAGAGCAATCTCAGCTCTTAGCTGTAGTAAAAATAATAACAATAATAACACTTACAGTACTTTAAATCTTCAAAGTACTCTATGGGTATTAAGCAATTAGTCACTCTTGGCAAGGATTTTAGTTGGACAGTAAGTAGCAGCAGGTACCTTGTTTCTTCTGGTTTTTTTCTTCATTATTTTCTCCTTCCTGTTTTATTCCCCATAGGCTAGAAGTGTGTTGCTTCTCTGTTTATGAGTATTCTAGAAATTCTTTACTGGTACTACTGAATGGTTTGAATTTGCTCTTACCAGCCAGAGCAATCCATCAGACTTTTATGATTTGTAAGATATCTCAGTAACAGAAATGAGAGTCAACTTCCTTTTGAAGCCTGCGCCCTTGCCATAACATGTAGCTGTCCTGGGTTGGTTTCACAAGAACATATCCTCTTTTTGTTTGGTTGGGGTTTTTTGTAGCTCAAATGTCCTTATTTACTATCACAACTACTAGAACCAGAATAAGCAAGAATCTTGTCTTTTGCAAGCACTGGGGTAGAAACTCACAACGAGTGCAGTCTCACAGATGGTGTTCCCACAAATACAAAGACAAACATCATTGTTCTTAGTGCTTTTCAAAGCAGCCCAGTGAAACAGGGCTTGAAAACCCTTGCTTTCCATAGGAGACTACCTCCTTTCTAGGTGCCACAGGAAAGTGCAAGCAAAAGAGTCAGTTCTGCTTAGAACCAAGGGTCAAAGCTACAGCAACCGAGATCTGTAGAGCCAGAGCTTGCCACAGCAGCAATGAGAGTTTGCCGTTCCAGAAATCAGTTGAACTTAAAACATATTGCACTCCCATTCCACCCAGAAACTGCTGCAGTCTCTATTCCTCTTTGCAGCCACTCTTCTCTCCGCAAATGCTCAGCATTGTAAAGTACTCATGTCCTTGAAATTTCTAATTAAATCCCAAGGAGAGTGAGAAGTCTGCAGATGTAACAAGCATTAATCCAGTGGTCTCTGTTGTCAAAAAAGCAGTCAGTGTTAAAGAACATTACAGCCATTTATCTTTTGCTTATCCAGGAAACTATTTCTACAAGCTTGTGATGGGAACATTTTCAATAAACATTAAAATAAAATCACTGGAGCAGTTTGGCTTGTGGAAATTCTCCCAAAATTGAGAATACCAACAAAAAGAGGTGCAATCGCACTTCCTAATTGTATCAACATAGGTGTGAGCCGTATTCAAGCAGCTGTGAATGCTCTCTGACTTCGTGCTGCTTCACTTCCGATCTCCTAACAGTGCATATCCTGGAAGTGCTCTGCCACACGCTCGCTTCCCCAGGGCTGCATAGATATTTCTGCAGTAGCAATTCTGAAGAGCTAGAAACCCAACTCTCTTCTTCCATGACCAGTAGATCTGGAGAAACCAGTCCCTGCCCAGCGATCCACTTGACCTTTGCCAATACCACTAAACAATGCTACAGGAAGAAGCAGGCTGATATTTTGCCATAGATACAGCACTTTTCTGTCACACAACAACAAAAAAAAGACATTAGCTCCTTAGATGCCCAAGTCAATCATCTTTGATTCGGATATGTGTTGAGCTGTCTGTATTAAGCTTTTCTCTTGAAAAAATAACATGCACATGGTTTATGCTTCCTATTATATCTAGAGATATATTCTGAATTCTCCTTTGGAGGCTTCAGTAGCTATGGTTTTAGGCTTCATGACAAGAAATTAAGAAAGTAGAAGGTAGGATTTGCTAGAAGAATTTATGCAGCTGAGGACAGAATACAAGACTTCAGGGTCTGAAAGGGCGAAGCAGAACTGTTTATCTCTCATGCCACAGAGAAAAGATTTCTGAGCTGATTTATTGCTTAGCTTTTGAAAGATGAACAGAGTCACATAGAAAAAAAATCACTGTTTTCTTTTCTACTTTCCAGAACTATAAACCTATATTTCAAAAGCCATTGTTGAAGTGGAGGATTAGATGGAAAGGTTGATCCCTGACTCAGTTTTCAAGGTCAGGTTTCATGCTACTTAACCCAGGAATTTCCCCAGTTTTCTGTTGCATTCTATGCTGCCATCATCTGGCTCTTTTCATAAAACCTGACATTTTCTAAATCTCAGTTATCAGCCAGCCTGAATTCCTCTTTGGAGAAGAATCTTCAATGCTTTTCATGATGTGTGATTCTCTCACAGTCAGAATTTACCTTTTCTCAAGCAGCAAGCATCTCTCTGCAGCTACCACTGCCAGAACAATTACCCAGACTCTGGGCCAGGCATGCAGCTCCCTTTGCCTAAATGAGCACTCAAGATGGAGGGAGGATATGAATTTATGAGTCTGTTCATACTCCAGTGTGCTATTCTGATTCTAGATCTCTTCAATCACCTAGCAGAGATTTCTTGATAGCAAGCCAGTTACTTCTAGCATGCCAGCCACCAGCATCTATGCCCTAACTCAGGGAATGCAGACATTTGGTCATGGAAAACACCTCTCCTCCTACAGTAAAAGGGTATAACCAACTTTCCCAGTGATTTACTTAAATATAAACAGGTTGTTTACTTACCCCAAGGCTAATCTTGTCGTCTGCCTGATGGGGCAATAATAAAAGGTAACAGAAGCTTTCCAATTGTCTTACACAGACCCAAGGCCACGCTGCTTCCAAGACATCACAACCTTCACCTCCTTCTCCTATGTCTGACAACCAGAGCACTGTGAAAGATTCAGAAACATTCATCTGACTAAATTCTGGATTTCTGATGGCAGGTAAAACTCTGAGGGAACTGTGGAAGCATTGGCACTAATACAGACATGGGGAAGAACAATACACACAATAAACTTTGCTCTATCTTTAGATTGCTGCATACCACTCTGGATTCTGAGGAAAGGCTTTTCCTGGAGCATTTCCAATGCTTGGCTTTTTGTCTACTCTGATCTTCACAGAAGCCCTCTGTTTCTGTGCATGCCAGGCAAAAGTCTGCCTGGCCAAACATGCTCAGCTGCTTTGTCTTCCTGTTACAGGATTCACCTAACCTGCTCTGTAGGTAACACGGCCAGGAGAGCAAGGTTGCCTCACTGCTGCCCAGCCACACCCCAGTTCCAAGTGCAAAACAGAAGGATGCTACAAAGACCATTTCTGTCCTCCGTGGAACTGCAAACAAGCAAGCGCAGCACATCCCTCTATCACAGCACACATCAATCAAGGCATGCAGCTCTTGACAGGACACTAATCAATCACCACAGGGAGACAGCAGCATGGGGAGACATTCCAATATGCTTTCCTTCATTCTTTTTCCTTAAACAGGAGAAGCAGGTTACATAAGCCTCTGCTGGAGCTTGTGATGCACATTTTTCAGGATATGGGAAGTACTGCATACAGAAGAGACTCTAAGGCCTATAAATTAGAATGAATAAGTCCTGGGGCAAACCAGAAAAAAAGGGCATATTTACATAGTCACTGTAAGGAGAGATGAACATAAAAAAAATAAAAAAAGATGGGAAACTTGGTCTTAGAAACAATAAAAAGGTCTGCTTGGTTTTAATTTCCACATCCAAGTCCTGAGAAAATCTATGGAATCAACCCCCAAATTAAATAGACACTTGTTTAATGAACAAAGTAAAAACATTTCTAGTATTTGGATATACAGAACTGACCACTTATTTTGCCCAAGTACTAATTTCAAATGACAGTGTGCTGAAACTTACAGATTCTGTATTTGCTATTTATTTTTGTAATGACAGAATAGAAGTGGGACAAAGTGGCTGGACAGCTGCATGAAACCTCCATTCTGAATTCTAATCTGAATTGGACCTGAACCAATACACGCAGGTCTTAAGCACCACTGCATGCCTTAAAAAACTTCACTGCTCTGAATACTGGATGAATGTCTCTTTATGCATCCTGGGCTGAGACTTTCAGCCCACTTGGGAAATGGCAGAAGTGGAACTGGGCTCCCAAGGTTTAAAAGTAGTATCAATCCTAATGAGGCAACACAGAAAGTAAATGTGTACCTTTAAAAATACTCATGTCAGCGCAGTTAAATATTGGAGGCTTGACGAAACACCTTTCATACAGTTGCTGGTGGAAGAAGTGCAGACAAACCCCATATTGGCCCTATATAACATTGTGTTTATTTCTTACACCACCAGTTTTCATAGCCTTGACCTATGTAACTGTAGAGTAAGAAGAAAATAAAGAAGCAAACCACATAGAAATATGTGCCCTATGTTCCTCACTCAGGGATTAAACAAAACAAAGAAGGTTTCATTTCAATTTTCAAGCAGGCTCTCTGTGTTTCTGAAGAGTGCTGATGTCCTGTGATATCTGAGCAAGACAGCATTAGAACTGTACACACTGTATTCCTTCTTGCTTTATTAATAAAACAATAATGAACTCAGTGGTGCAAAAACAACAGAACATGCTGCTATGAAGGAGACCTCAAAGCCTACTCAGCTGCTTCACTGGTGTATATTAAAATTAATGAGTTTCTGCTGCAGAAGGAAAGAGGTGTCCTTACAGGGGAATGAGATCTATGATCTTTATATTGTAGCACACCACTGAGAAGCCCAGAAATCTGCACAGCTCAGTCTCAAATAACAAATTTCTTTTTACAGGGGGAAGGCAAGGAGAGGCTGAATACACTCTCTATATATATTGAAAGAGGGGATAGGAGAGTTTTTCATTTGCATCTTATGCATCTTCCCACTAATAAAAACTGGATCAAGGCTCTCTCCCTCCCCCTACCCCCATTTTTATAGCTAAGAGAGAAAAAACATTGCCAATATTGAATGCCAGCCATCAGCTGAGGCTGCTAACTCAGCCATTATAACAACAATATTTAATAGCTGTCAATTAAAAAGGCCTGATATTTATACATGGGAGTATATACCTGGAGGTGAGCACATTTCATTAATTTTTTTGTTTATGACATCCTTCACAGTGGTTTTGAGCTTTTAATGCTTTCCAGTTAACAAAGTAAAATTTTGAAGCAACTATTAGGTTGGTAAATACCACCGTTTTTTAAATGTTGTTTCATTAAGACATCTCAATTTTATTCCAATTTCTTCAAGGCCTCATTTGACTGCAAAGAGGAGTTAATAGCACACTGCTACAATAGCATCTCTGTGAAGCGCATTTCCTGCTTAAAAGCTCCAACCAGAAACAAAAGTTACCAGCGTGTTTCAGATCTGAAGCACATCAAATATTTTGTGAACTCAGTTCAAACCGCTTGCCTGGACTAAAGTTGTAACTGGAGAGTGCTTTTACCACAGATTATCCTAATTCTATAGAATAATTACCTAAAATCTCAAGGAGGATAATTTTCTCATCACTTCCTTTCCTTAGGTGCTAGAGATACATTGACCTCAGATGTATTAATGGGTGCTAGCTTCAAACATAGTTTAAAACTACAAGTCCTAAATCATGATATAATTTAGAAAACCAGGATCAACTCAAAACTTCTCTGAACTGTCCTATAGACACCAGGTATTCCCATTTAATGAGGGCATTTGATCTCAGTCTATTCAGATTTGAATTTTATTCACTTTCTATTCCAGAGTTCATTGCAATCTCCAGAGAACTGCTACAGAGCAGGAAAAAAAGAGGTGGGGAGAAGGCGGGAGGGGGACACAGACAGGACCAAACAAAACCACCAACCAACAAACAAACACACACAAAATACCCACACCAGAACCAGACTTGAGAGAAGCATTAACAATTCCATTTCCTAGTGTGTGGCTATTATTTATACCCAAAATCTTTACTATGTCACTTGTATAGAGCTTAGTGTTTTCCACAGCATACCTACATCTCAGCCTGGAAACTGCTTCTGTTCTAATTTAACCAAGTTCAGTCTATTAATAGTATCACATAAAGGGCAGGATTTTGTTTATCTCATTAAAATCCTGAAATTTGCTACACTGCCCTGCCATGAAGTCCCGGTCAATCCAGAGGCATTCCATTGAGACTGCATAAGCTCATTATTGAAATATACTTTTCTTTTAGTCTCACTAGAATCAATCTTTATCAAAAACATACTACATGAAGAAACATGATATCTGAAGTTCAGCCTCTATCACTTCTCTTTTGGAGGCAAAAGGCAAAACAGGATATGGAACTGAAAATCTATCCCTGAAGACTCCGGAATCAATTATTTGTACGACATAAAGAGAGGATTCTCAATTTTGTCAATTGCAAATCTCCCTTTGTGTCTCTTTCCTCTCCCCTACTTTTGTAGATGTGGCAGACCTCTAGTTAAGCTCTAGAAAGTCCCTGGGGAATGCTCTGATTCTGGAGATAATTTGAACCCGAACACAGCCGATTCCAGCTTGTCCAGTTTAAGCAAAGCAGAACCTCAGCACTGAACAATCTGACCTGTGTACAGTAAAATCTCAGACTGGGCTCTGGCAAGGAATTGATTTCTTTCCTTCTTCCCCCCTAATACAGAGAAGTGCAATTGGGTGTGTGACCCCACAGAAGAGTAATTGCTAAGAGACATTTCCACAAGTACTTTCAAGGCCAAAGACTCAGAGACCACCTCTGCTAAAAGGCAGCATGACAAGCCAGAGGCCATGTACACATCAGCAAGGACTGGGGTTCACTAGAAACAGAGCTGTGCAATCAGACAGTTGGTGCTGATGACCTGACATGCTACCATGAATATTTCATTAGCGTTTATCTCAAAAAAGAACAAATCTGGTCCCACTAGGGACTGAATGAAGTCAGTGAGCATTGAAAATGCTCTTGGAAAACATTGTCCTTTCAGTTTAATTTGACAGAGATCCAATAAAGTACCCCAAGACTGCCCCATGGTATGAATCAAAGCACATTTACCAGGGACAAGCAGATTAGGGTCAGAAGCCCATTCCTGGTCTAAACTAAACTACTAATCTAGACTCACCATAAATTCTTCTACGTGAGATCCTAGCAGCACAACATGCAAAGGGAAAAGAATAATTTTGTACTATGTTCAGAGATGCTCCCCTGAAAAGTGGAATTGGGATGCATCTTCCGAAGTAAAGTGATGCTATGCAAAAGCCAAACAGACAGGCAGGCAATTTTTAAAAAATCAAAGATAATGGAAGGAGGTAATTTAAGGTAATTTTACTCCCTTTAAGAGTGAAAAATTGCTTTCACATTTCAATCAAATGAGAGCATCTATGCAGCACAAGTCACAGAGCTAAGCACCAAGAAGTACCTCCTCTAGTGTCTTGGATGTTTCTCTAGTGACATTCAGTTGACAGAAGAAAAATCTGGATTTTTTTTTTTACAGGCTTAAGACCTTTGACATTCTCTGTTTTTTCTATCTAATCACACAAAACTAATTAGAGGTATTTTGACATGCCTCAATGGAAATAGAATTCCTTTTATTCAGACAGAAATTAAATATAGTAACAAAACTCCAAAACAACCTATTCTCAGTGGGGGCCTAGAAGACAGTAGCAATAGTGTATATTTATCTGGAAATGTTCACAACACACTTAAGAATTTCTTTCTTAATTAAGGAATTTTCAAGATACTAATGTCAATGGTGATTTGGTGCCAAATAAAACACAATTATTTGTTCACTGCAGTTGCTCAGTTCTTAGTGATCATGGGAAATATTTGCAAATCTGTAGAGACTTCAAGTCAAGCTGTGAATTTGCATATCTCAGTATTTTTACCCAATTTTAAGAAAGTCTAAATACATTCAGCTGTTGACTGATTTAGGCAGCATTACATGAGAACTACGCAGAGAAGTTGAGAAATTGCACACTTTGCTTCTGCCTCTCAGACCTGGCCAAGAGAACAAAAAACAAAGAAGCATAAATCCATTAGCAGCCCTGAACGGTTGAGTTGCTTTCTGTTCTGGTTAAACTGAGCAACAGTGAAAAAGATGATACTGTAACAGAGGAGGAAAACGTGTTCTTTTGCTTTGATGTGCTTTTGGGATAAAATTCAACAGTAGCAGGAGTCAAAATAAAGTAATCAAGAAAGTATCATGACATCTGTAATACAGTGAAGCAGTTCTAGAAACAAAAATCACCCCTGCAGAGAAACAAAATTCCCTTAGTCCAGCAAATAACATTAATTTCAAGCTACAGGCACTACTATAGCAAGACAAAAGACTCAGTATTACATAAAGCCAAAGTGGTCAGTGGTCCTTAATGCACATGTGTGTATGGTTTTGGTTGTAGAGCACTGACTGCATGATCCTGCCTTATGCACCACATAGACACAGATAATGTTTTAATGAATAAACAACAAAAAATTATGTTATGGAGGTCAATTTTCTTACCAAAGTCTGGCAGGTCCATCCCTGCTCCAGTCTTTTCTCAATATATGTGTAACTTCATTACATTCCCATCCTGGGTTTAATATCATCATTCGGGCTTTTTTTTTTTTTTTACTCAAAATTGATCAAACCATTCACAGTAGACCAGAATTAAACCTTTGTAACGCTTGAACATGGCACACAATGAGTCTTTATTAAATATATAGATATAAGGGATACAAAAAAATATATATAATTTTATCATCCTTTAACTTCTGACATCCTTTTAAAAATGCTGATAGCCTTGTAGGAAAAAAAAAAAAAAAATCCACGTGTGTATTTTCAGGGGCCGTTTAGAACACCATAGCAGAGAGAAATCTTGACAAGCAGATGTAGGGCCGGGAGCGGCCGCGGCCGGCAGAGGGAGAGCGGAGCCCGCACCGCGCACGCTGCGGGCAGCCCGGGGGCCGCGGGGCACAGCCCCCTCCTCGAGGAAACGCCTGCAAAAACACCGCCTTTGCCATCTAAAGATGCAAACCTCCGCCAAAGGAGTTGATACTCCGTGCCATTAAAGATTAGTCTTTTAACCTCCTTTAAAATCGTTTCCTTACTAGTATTTCATGCATTTCTCTTACCTTATCCCAAAGAAAAAATAACTAGGGCAACACAGAGAGGTGAAGAAAACGATCTGTGGGAGTTCTACCTGGCTGAGTGAAGAAAGGACACCCACAAAACCATATTTTCCACTTCTTTTAAGTTTATCTTCTTAAAAGATAGGAAGAAGTCAGGAAGGAAAACTAGGAGGTGGTACCATGACAGAGTTCACCAGCCTTCAGTCTCTGCTGGAAAGAGGCCAAACCCTGTGACTAGTGAGTCTCAAAAGTCAGTAAATCTCCCCATCAGCAAGGAGCAGATTTTATTTCTAGGTGGCAACCTCAGCCAGGAGGAGTCACCTCTGGGAACTGGGCACTCTGCTGGCAGAACACAGCTGGAATCAGCCAAGTCACATGGACTTGGTCACACACTGCCACACAGCTGGCATTCTGTGCTAACCAAAGCCTGTGCCAAGCTACTTTTACTCATATTACAAAGCATGTAACAATATCCCAGCTGGCCTTTGAATATTTCCACAAAGCAAAGAGATCCCACATTTGCAAAATGGAAAGAATTAGAAAGACCATGTCTTTTTGGTATAGTTCAGAGATTTACCAGTCCCTGAAACCTCCACTGCAAAGGGCTACAGCCCCTCACATTTCTGACCTACCTCCCTGCTTCCTTAGCTCTTTGTTCCTGACATATCTGTTTAGGGAAGCAGCTTTTCCAGATTACTCGATTTGTCTTATACACAGCTTGAACAGCTCAAAATGAATATTCCTTTGGCTAAACCCCCTGATTTGATGGAGGTATTCTCTGTCATGGAAGTGTATGTTGAATCCTGCAGAGACTGAGATATGGCTCAGAGGGCACCCTGTCACAAACAGAGCCACCTTCCCTCTCATTCTTCCCACACAACTAAATGGATAAATCGAGGTGTCATGAAACTTGACCCAGGAAAATCCAACAGATGCCATGAAATGATTGCTTTCAAAGCAATTTTACATGAAACAAAACATGTATTGATTACATATCCAGTATAGAATTCTTATTGTATCACTAGGAAAATTCAGCATTCCTGATCACAGAAGTTCCATTTTAGATGCATTTGCTGTGTTTTTTCCTGAGTACTGTCAAGAAACAATTTCATTTAAAGCAGTTCATCATATGAAAGTTTATAATTTTTTAAAAAAAACAACCTTTAGCACCTGCCCAGCATTTTTATCTGTTCAGAAATTACAGTAAATCACAGTCTTTACCTCACCCGCTAATTTAGCTGGGATATGTCCAGAACAAAGGGCTACAATAAATGCCAAAGTGAGGGCTACACCCACTTATAAATCACACAGCCCGAGGTCTCTTAGTTAGCAGGTTAAAAATTTACTAGATTTTAACTGGCATACAACACAGGTAGGTCCCTTCAATGATAACTGATTTATCAGAGGAAAAGTCTCTAGCAAGTATTCCTTAGCCCACCACGGACATTTCTAAAATATCTGTTTCCATCTGTTTATTTTAGCCCCCAAAAAGGCTTCACCTGGATAGATATGTGCATGAAGAAAGCACAATAACATAGCATCAAAAGGATTTGTAGTCTCAGATTTATCTGCTTCCAGTCCTCTACCTTGCTGTCAATTGCAAAGTGGGGCTGATAAATGTGACATCGAAATGCAGTCTCACACTTTGGTTTCTGAACATCAACAACAAAAAAGGTAAGATCACTATTTCTTAAAATCTATTTTCTTAAGAAATTTTTCTATCAAAATCTGTCTTTATATAGTATTTTCATCCTGCTCTTCATTCTGCTTTTCTTACTTACTAAAAAAACCCCTCCAAGTTTATAAATCTATAGTTATGATGTGGATCTGGAGTATGAGTTCTCATGCTTTCAGATGTGGGAGGAAAGGACAGAGAACAATTTGTATGAATGCACTATAACTTCAGTGCATTTGTGCCAGCTCACAATGGATAAGTATCTATTTCAAAGGTAGAGCTACATAAATCTTAAAATATATGAGTGCCTGTGACTGCAGCTATTCTTGAGAGACAAGGGGGAAATGGTGAGAGACGATAGAAAAATAGATGGAGAAGAAAGAAGATGGTGTTATTGAAATTTAGGTGCATTTAACCTAATTGTTCTAAACCTGCTTCTGTGACATGCAATTGTATTAGAGAGTGACTTTGAATACAGAAAAATACCGTGGTCACTGTGCTGATTTGGCCATCAGCAAAGCAGCAATGCATAGCAATAATTCCAATTTACATAGATACACAGATCCTGTGGTTTGGCCTTAATTTAAACAAGTCTTTTTCACTGTCAGAACTAGAATAATTTATTTTAATATGTGAGTCTAGTTAGCCAGTTCTAATTGTTTAAACATTCTGTATGATCAGGAAAAGCATTCAAAAGCACAGTGAGGAGAGCCATCACCACGTAACAAATATATATGTATAATAAATGTATAAACAAATACTACTTCTCCTTTGCTCTGTGCATGTTCTTCAGACCTCAGAGCTATATCCAGCAATGGATTGCTTCAAACATCCCCCACACTGAGTTTCCTGCTACATCATGTGATGATTCCATTATCAGAAATCACATTCTCATGATGATTTTGTCTGACCTAACTTCTCAGTCCCTAACCTCCACAAATGACAATTCCTGCTCAGCTTTTCTCACTCTCAAAATTGGTTATTTCACCTTTCAAACACTCTAACACCTTAACCTTCTGTTTAAGTTGCTGAAAAAAACTATTTAAATCTTCTCCTTCTTGCCTCTCTAAATTATGTCCTCAGATTGAAATAAGAGGACAATCTCAATTTTCTCTGTTGTATTTTGCCCCTCCCCTCCCTAGCCCTCAACCTGTCTATAGATACCTGCACAGACAAAGCTTTTCTTTTGCATGAAGGAGACATTTCCCCTGACCATTTACCGTTCTGTCACACCCTGCTTTAGTGCTGATGAGCAGAATATTCATTTCAGATTCAAGTCTCAGAGAAGAAAATTAACCACAGTGATTTTTGCCTGCTTGTGGTAAATTATAGCCTTGGACATTCATTGCTTTGTATCTGTTTTGGCAGAGGTATTTGTCTGTTTTACGAAAACAAGCAGATGAATTAGGAACTGGTTGAGAAATTACCAAGTTTCTCCCATCCTTTCACTGTACCTGTTGGTATTCATTATTTCACTTAAATCATACACATAACAAAATATGGGGTTTTCTTCCTTTATTGTGTTAAGTTACAAATCAAAGTGTTCCCATGCAGATTACCTAGGAATGTTGAATCTCAATTCCACTGCCAATCAACTCACCATGCACATCACAAAGAAATATCAATGCTTACATTTGTAAGGCCAAATGCACTGCATGAAAGGACACAAAGATGAGAAAGGAAAATCAAAGCTGATCAATGTGGTATGAATTCTAGGGCACTTCACTGAACCCTGAAATCTATCCTACTTTCGTGTTGAAGCTTGAACATGGAATTGGTGGAATGACATTTTCCACAAACTTCTAAAAAATATTGGCATGAAATTAGTTTAATCTCAGGATACCTATCTTAACAAAGAACTCCTCCACTAAGTTCCTGTGAGAGGTATTAAGCAGATGCAGATGAATGTAGTGAAGATTTTTATTGAGTATGGTTTTAAAAATTTCACTTATTTTAAAAGCTACAGCTCATCCAATCTCAGGCACACAGAAATTTGATGCTGAAATCAAATTTTGCCAGCTTTAGTCCAACGAATGGCCATTGATTTCTGTAGCCTTTTTTCCAGGGGAAAGGACATATAAAGTTGTCTCAGTATTTGTGTGCTTCTGTTGGCTAAATATGGTAATTTCCTCTCAAAATCCATGACCCAGACAAACGTAGATGTTTTCCAGATTTTCAGCAGTCCTATGGTGCCATTCTTTTTCTAGTTTGCATAAGAAAAATGTTCTTTAAAAAATTCCTGGCGGGACTGTATGAGAAGTGACAGAACATGGCTGTGTAGAGCAAAAGGCAGAGGGCGAACAGCAGCCCTGTGATTGCCTGGCACTGTCTGCGCCACCTTCAGCCTGGGACTTGCACACATCAGTCACAACCAG
The DNA here is from genome assembly GCA_013397315.1 of Donacobius atricapilla. Taxonomy (NCBI): domain Eukaryota; kingdom Metazoa; phylum Chordata; class Aves; order Passeriformes; family Mimidae; genus Donacobius; species Donacobius atricapilla. Next base: position 1,290,859 of record WBMY01014150.1, read on the forward strand.
CTCTGCAACTGATAGCAAGGTTGCACAGAGCAACAGGAACCTGTATGAGTTCACTAATTTAAGTAGTCGGAAGCAGGAAAGAAAAGACATGGTCTTGCCATGAAAGTCTGAAGGTAAAAGGGATCAGGGGAGGGCAGGAGGGCTGGGTGTTGAGGGGGAGTCTGAGCTGACTCAGAGTGACAGCAGCAACAGCCTGTTCCACTGCGGTCTGCCAGTGCACACAAGTTCCAGGAGTGCTACAGAGCTGAACTCAACAGGGGTAATCACAGCTCAACACCTTTCCAACTGTTTCCAGGTGGTATTTATTGTAACAAAACAGAGAACTTTACCAAAACATTTGAGTAAACTGGTACTCACTGACCATGATTAGAACTTGAGATGCTTCTATTTGTTTAAGGACACCTCAAGTTTTGAAATTCCAGTGGGATTTCACAATCTACAAAGGAAATACAGTGTCAGATTCTCCAGTATTATGCATTTCCATACATGCCAAAGGATAATGTGACTCCTGGCAAACACTACGAAGGTGTGGCTATAGGGTTTTTCCTACCTATAGTTTTCTACATGTAGCCCCAAACCTTCACTTATTACAATTATAGAAAGTATTCCTCTGCTTATGCTAAAGCCAACACGCTTCTCCTATTCCTTTTAATTCCTGCACACCTTGAAGTAGCTTTGCCCATACTGATTATTAAGGAGGTTCCAAGAGCCAGGTTTCCTGGGGGCTGATGGCAGGCAGTGAGTGTGAAAGGGAAGCCACCAGTGAGCAGCACTTGCCTATTAGCCGTTAGCTAGGCAGAATCCCACTCCATCTGTTGCCTAAGAGAGACTTCAATGGAAAGATTCCCCAGATTTGATAAGGAATATTCCCAGCTTGGGTAGGACTCATGCTTAGTAGAGGGTAATAATATTAGTCTAATATTTAAAGTGTGTCAAGCAATGCAAACAGGTAAAATATCTCATTATGGATTAATTGAGGTATAAATTAATTCAGTTGCTATGCTGATATCTTAATTCTCAAATTCATATGTAATTTTCTATTTCGGATGAGCCAGGCATTGATTGAAATAGTCAACACTTACCTGTGAACAAATAAAATTAGGGAAGAGGAGATTAATTTTTTCCAGGTTTACTTTATAACACTGTATGTACTTTCAGTCTACAATATAATCCCTGTAATGAGCATACCAAAGCAATTTTTGGGCAACTAACACACATAAGAAAGGCGCTGGAGAGATCACTGACACAGCAAACACTTGACAGGCCTACCAATGAATGTTCTTATGAAAACAAACACATAGAAGCTACTGGAAGTTCTTTCTCAAAATGTCTGCTGGGGTCCAGACAACAAGTGATGGATGACACACTATTCCTACAAAGCAACCATTTCTAGCAATTACATAGTCTCTATAAATATACAAATAAACTTACATGAAACAGGACTTTTTGTTGGTATTTTTACTTGTACTCTTCTGGCAAATGCCACATGAAAGCTACAGAAAAGAATGGCTCCCTCTGTAACATAGAGACAGAATTAATATTCAGTTAACAATTCATTTCCATTTCCTAATCTGATTTTGAGGCAGGGAGATCACAATATCTTAATAGTTAATGATGAAATCTGATCTGTCTTAAGTTTGTTACAGAAAGTTGGAATATTTTTTACATGTCCATTTACTTATAGTTTCATTTGTGCGGTTCTATTTTTAAATGTGCAAAACTGTCTTAACTATACAGTTATTCCATCCAGTAGGTTAATCTCAGGAATAACTCAAGATAGCAGCATTTTCTACCCTTAACAAAATTCTCTGCAGCTCCGGCTGCAAATTGCAGAAAAGGAGCAAACACTAGTTGTACTTTCTTTGGGAGGCCTGAAAATGCTGTCTTCAGAACAAAAAAGGCCAGATTTTTATGATCCTGAGTCCCTGTCACAAAAATTACACAAGACTTCTCTTAAGTAGGTTACAGAGCTCTCTGTCACTGTGGATGCACCCATAATACCTGACCCACTCCCAGTTACAGAACAGGATCAACCAACTAAACGTACATCATGACAAAGGCTTAGAGATCCCTGCACTTTAACAGATGTACATGGAGGTGGACAAGTGGTCCTTGAGTTCTACAGTTACTGGTGATGACTACAACGGAATTTGGGTGTGAATCCATTCACCTTCAGTTTATCTAGAATATGATATGACCAAGCCAACAATTCAGGCAACAGTTGTGCTTATTAAGTGCCTTATTTTCCTGTTTGCCACATTTCCTTTTTCAAAAGGCCATCCTTTGGGAATAAAGAGCTCAAAAGCAAAATAAAATAATAACCTTTTGCATTTCATAATGAGATGTTTAAAGCACTCATCTTCTTTCACATTGCCAAACATTTTTCCAGCTCACAGCTATTTCAAAGATATATTTGAGATCTGGGCACAAATAGTGCTTTGTTTCTATATTTATGATAAGATCTTTGTACGTAATGATTACAGATGTTTTCCATTTTCTAATAGGTGGCATTGCAACTTGCTTCACTCAGAGGAAAGTTTCCATTAGTCTGGAAACAACCAATGTTGGCAGCGCTAGCTGAGCAAATAGTGAACTGGAAAATACAGAGGATGTTACGTGAGAGAGAATAAAGTAGGAAAATTAACAAACATTTATCTCCAAGCTTGGGCTTGTCCATCAGTTAGTTTTATTGTGATGGCCTCCCAGAAGCAAGTACTTGAAGGCAAGAATTTGTCTGCTACATAAACTGGAATGCCAAGTATTTGCAACTTGCTCAAGGTTGCAAGAGATGTGAGTCAGTCCTGTTGAAATAATTATAACATGATGGTAAAGCTGGGGCATTGGGGGAAACTACCATAGGGATTATCAGGTACAGAAAAAGCAGTTCTCCAAGGAAAAAGCCATTGAAAGGAATACAAGGCAGCTAGTGGAAAAAATCTGAACACGGATTATGCTCCTCTTAGTGGGATCACACAAACGTTTATGCAAACATCTTCCACTGCTTTTTGTATCAGTTTATGTTATAGATAAAATAAGTCCCTACACTAAGAGTTAGGGGAAAGGAGAACAAATATTTTTCCCTGCTAGTAACCTTGACTTCAGCCTAGGTGAAAGATTGTAAAGACACCAGGCCTACCATGACTTTTTACATACATCAGAGCAGATGAGGTAAAGACACAACAATCAAATAGCAAAAGGAACCCTATGAAGTCTTTTGGGCATCGAGAGCCCCTTAGATGTGATGACAGAAACAGAACATTTCACAGAAATGCCTTTTACCCTAGCTGACCCGTCTCCTAATTTTCCCACAGCACACTGATGGGCCTAGGCATGATTCTTGTTTCATGAGATTTTTTTCATGTTTCACTGAAAACTGTGGCAAAACCACATCTTTGCAAATGTGGCTTTTGAACAGGCAGCAACATGACTCATCATGAATAATGAAAAGCCACGCTAAACACTGCAACCATTTGAGAAAAGCTCTGAAAAGGGGATTCTCCTGTGAGATTCAGCACAGTCTTTACACTAAGAAGCTTGAGACTTAATACAGTTATAAAACCTCTGACTTCAAAGATACCCAAAGAATGAATTTGGCCCTGTTTGTTTTGGTAATGCCTGACTACCCAAAAACAAAACCGAGAAGGCTCAGGAAATGCCAGGGTAATCTTATTTCCTTTCCCACTCATAGAGAATGTAGAGCTTCCAGCTGACTACATAATACCCAGGATGATGCGTTTCTTGACTGTCATTTGTCAGTGCTGCTGCTACTGGAAATAAAAGATTTATGTTCTCAAAAGAGCTTTTTGGCAGAAGCTTGCAATTGCACTGCAGGGTATTTCAATATACTGAAGCACATCAATGCAGTTTGTTTTGTGTGTTTGCCCCCTGCCCAAATAGTCCTCTATAGACTTCATGCTTAGCTGTCATTTCCCATATTCTCTGTTTCCAGGTAACAAGCATGAACCTGAATCTGCCCAGACAGATTTTGTAATTATATGTTTTGAACAACAAATGCTTAATTTATAGGTGCTCTTTACCTCCTCAGCTCCTGCATTGAAGAGATTATTATGCCCTGGGATTGCTCAATTGAGTCCAGAAAGAGTCAGCAAATTCTTTACAACAAGATGAGACTTTTTGTAATTAATCCTTCTATTTCAAGACATTGTTTTGCATAGTGAAACATAACTAAACTCAATCAACATATTACTCAAGAATTAAAATTCAGAGATGCTTAAACTGGTAATGGATGACTGCTGTTTTGGTATTGGCATTGAGATCCATGCATAACTGAGCATAAAGATGGAGAGAGTCCGTTCCCAAACTGATGTTTTTGCTTGATGTTCAAGAACATTTTTTTCAAAATAAACACTTTCTTTTCAAGACATTCACAAAGTACACAGAAATTGCCTTCTTGAAGTAAGAATTGCAGAAAGAAGAGATTAAGTCCCTTCTACCCAGAGCTTTTCAAGGGCTTCCAAGTAGAGGCTAAATCCAGGTTATTACTCCCAGCATAACTCTAGAACACCTCTCAAAATAGAAGACAATGATAATATTCCTCACTAAGTCAATGCTAGGGGAGTAAAGACTGTATTTGTATGTGTCTTTACAAAGACATTCACAAGAAACATTGTTTTAGAAAACTACCCCCAGGAGTCTATGAATGAGCCAAAAACTACCTTAAGCATGCCGCTGGAAATTACTTCTAGCTTTCCAGGCAATTTTGAATACTGAAAGAGTAATGTTCCTTTGGCTAACTACCTCAGTGCAGATGAGATGCTAAATGCTTTGGCTGGCCCCTCCATCAGCCCAAGCTTGCAATATCCCAATGGATGCTATAAAGAAATTACACTGCACAGCCAGAACCTTCTGTAATAAATTTGATCTCTACAAATAATTAAACTACTTCCCCTCCCCCACCCCAAACCCCAGGAGCAAACTTTGTGCTGTACCTCAGAGGATTAAAGCTCTTTGGAAGCCTCATGCTGTTTGAGAGTCCCCAAAGCTGTTCACAAACAGACCTGATTCTGTGACTGTTGACAGAAAATCGAAGGTTTCACATCACTTTTAGGGAACTTATACTAGATGGGATCTGGTAAACAGACACTGAGTGTCAGGCTCTGTAAATTGAGGTTTCACGAGTTTTAGGGTCCATATTTAAGTCCTAGACACACTGAGTTGTTAATAACAATTTCCCCATGCTGCAGGCCGGAAAGATCACAATCAGTCACTATGAAGTGTGTGCTAGTACTCACATGGCTGACAGTCATGGTGTAAAGCACCCACAGACACTTCCTTGGCACTATTTTAATCCAGTATAGAAAGCAAAGGGGACTGCTGGTACCCTCAGAAAGAGCCATTATCATATCAGGACTTCAAAAGAGGTAGAACTCTCTCTTACATTAGGTGCCATCTCAAGCAGTATCTTTCTGCTCTCTGTGAGTTTCATGTGGTCTGATGATTGTGTCACTATGTTGTTTCTACACAGCTACAGTGTCATCCCATATTTACCTGTCAGAACACAACACAGCCCTCTTTAACAGGCAGTGAGGATGCCAGGGTTTGACAGGACGCGTCTAGAATCTCCCCACCCACCACCAAGCTCTACAAGCCCTAGCAGGTTCATCCCAGGAGGAACGCCAGTTTCTGTGTTTCCTCTTTTGAAAGTTCTTCCTTCACTGCAGCTGAACAAGAAATACGAGATGTGTTGTTGGTTAACCTGTCCATGCTCTTACTTCTCCTGTAGACAGTGGTTGATAGAAGTTCACTCTACTACTGTTTTCATTGACTCCACACCAACTCTGGCTCTATGTCCCTCCTGTAACTCAATTTCTTTGTCAGAATGAGGTATCAGCTGAGCAAGCTTTGCCCCATTCCCAGTGTGGGAGCTGAACTGCTGATCAAAGAGCTTTCAAGCTTTATTATATACCTGATGGCCAGACAAAGGCCAAACCATAGATCACGAAACTGCTTCTTCAGCCACTTACTTTCTCATATATCGGTTAACTTTTTCCTAGTGTTCATCATGATCCCTGGACCCCACAATATCCTGGTTTATGTGTCCTTGAAGTTCCAATTACAATTAGATATCTTCCAGAAGTTCAAGCATAATCTATTTGGATGTTTCTAGAGGTGTTAAGATAGATTCGTAAGTCAGTCATTGACATGAACTAGTATGGCACATAAAATGAAACCAAATCAAAAGTGAGTAGTGGGTTTCCTGTATGCTTTCCTAATTTTTTTCTTTTTCTGGTCTTAAATACACTTTCTGGGGTTAATTCTCCCATCATCTTTCTCATTGTTTGTACTACAGCCCAGAGAAATGTCCCACTGCTAATGACCATTCATCAGAAAAATCAATTTATTCTCGTATTTTATGTGTTTGGGAGCATGACAACACTCTACTCTTCCCATGAAATTTTGTAAACTTTTAGGTAGTGAAATGTTCTGCATCCATCCCAGACTGGAAGGCATTGTTAGGAAAAAAACACCATAATCACCCTAAGCCAGTCTATTGCCTAGAATAAATACAGACAGCTGAGTTAGAAAAGGAGTTATCTAGTTACAGCTGAAGTTAAGGGAGTAAAAGGCTAATTCCAGCTCTTTTTATGTGAGCTTTGGTCACAGTAAGCATTGAATCACATTATGTTACTTAAAGTACATTAAACATGGTTTCTAACAGCACGCTTCACCTGGTATTAATCGGATCTCTAACATTATCAGAAAAGGTAGCACATACAAGGCATCACAGATTAAAAGCCAACACTTTTATGAAGACCCCTTTCACTTTCTTAGTTTATAAGCTCACCACTGGCACTGCTGTGTGCCCAAATGTTTGTAAAACACCCAGTATGACTGGACCACAACATGCAGCACCGGTGGTAAAAGACTACATTTTTAAAAGTACTCTGTCAGTGGTCAGATTTCTGAGTGAAGGAGCATTTAATTTATAGAGATACACATGTAAGAAGAATATTTATGGATTTTACATTCCTAGATACGCATCTTAGTAATATGCAGGCCTCATCTCCAAACCCAGCACCGTCATCTGTTCATGCATGACATCAGTCTGGCTGCTCATTTAGAAAGGGCAGCAGATGAGATCACAGAGTCACTAAGCGTTGGAAAATACCTCTCAGATCAGCTGGACTGTAGTGCTCTGTGAAGATAGTGAGCCTGCTACACTCAGTGTCAGCATGCAATGAACTGAGAAGTCAGCCAAGCCACACAGAGAGACTTTTTTGGAGAGGGAATAAATCACATGACAGGACCTCCCCCTGGCAAATCGACAGGGTCTGGCTGCTTTCAGCAAGGGCAGATACTCCTGAAAAAATATGGTAATGGCATAAAATGATTAGCATAGGAGACTGTTCAAGGGCAAAACACATTTGCTAATGATGACTATAAGTACATCAGCCTGCTGCTGGATCCATGCCATCCACAATAATTTGTTAAAAGGTAAAGTTCTGGAGACCAATAAGACACAGAGGCCTATTGCAACAGAAACAAATTAAAACAGAGACATCCTTTGAAACACAGGTAGCTTATACTTCATTGTGAGCATTTGCTTACGAGTTCCAGGGTTTTCAATAAAAATCAAGCAGATGCTTCCATTCTCCTCTGGGCTGGACTGGCCTGAATTTTGGTAGCAGAGTTTTGGCAGTATTCCATTATTACTATGGCTGGTGACAATTGTTATTTTGCGCGGACATCTATAAGTCAAAAGGTTATTCAAAGTGATTTTTTTCCCCAGTATTTATTTTTACCAAATGACCAACCATCATTTAAGGCACATTCCAAATTCAAACATCACCTAAGTGGCTGTGGAAGGAACAGTCCATATTCAGCCACGGCACATTGCTCTGTGAGCTAGGAAAGTACCATTCTGCCCATCTGTCAGATGGGAGGCAGGAAATACACAGAGAAGTAGGGCAGATTTTCCTGATTTACACAGATTCATTCACAATTTGCCTTGGCTCATGAAAAGACACCATTCTTTGTATTCACATTTCTTGATTCGTGATACCAAAAAGAATGGCAAATTCAGTCCCTGTTTGAAAATCACTGGTTCTGGGTTGTAACAGGTTACTGCTTAAAATGTACAAAGTTCCAAAAGGAAGGCTGCAAGCAAGCGGATCCAGCAGCAGCTGTCGCATGTCTTGTAAACGCATTCTGAAACTGGTACAATAGGACTGTAGATGGTACTATAATACTGACAGCCAAAATGACCATCTAACCAGGAGAAATAGCAAATTCTGAACCGTTAAAATTTTAAAGAATTTCTTCAGGAAATGTGAAAAGTCAAAAGGAAATTGGAAAAAATATCAATAAGAAGCCTTTTAAAAATGCCCTTGATTAAGCTATTTTTGTATCATCTAATTAGTCACTTTCCTGAGCATGCTGAGAATGTTCTCAGGTTTTGTGATAGGTTTCATCAGTTTGCTTTTGTCACTGCTCTGGAATTATTATCCCTCTTAAAAATCTCTTTTCTCATGCAGTAATTTCACCTTTCAACATCCAGTCACTGAATTTTGTTATCATTTTGCCTTTTACTGTCAAATTTCCATGAGCGAGAAACTGTGTCTTCCCAAAGAACCAATTACCTTTCTATTTAATGAGTTATACTCATTTTGTAGAACATACTTTCTATTAAATTATTCTACTATTTTTCTCATAGCATTGTAGTCAGATTTCAGCTTCCCTCTTGAAATATTTCCAGCAAAATTGAACAATCTATTCCTCGCAACAGTTGCACTCATCCCCAACACAGAGGAACACTCAAGCTCTTTAGAACATTAGCCATTCTAGCTACAAGTTCACAATCACAGTTAATATTCATCTGAGGATTCAGTATGACTCCCAAACTCTCCTCAGAATCTTGAGGTGTCAGGGCATGCCTTAATCTGAGGAATTTCATCCCTCCTAAACAGACAGCCCTGCTTTTGATAGTATTCTTACATGTGTGAGCCTTAACAAAACGAAATAAGATTCACTTTCTTAGAACTACAAAACACACAGAGAGCAGTTTGTCATTTCTGTATTGCAGAGCGCCACAGCAAAGGTCTATTTGCCACATTCAGGCATTATTATCAGTGAAAAAATATGAAATACTGCTAAGGAAGAACCTTCATGATATGCAGAAGTGTGAAGGAAAATAGAAATCTTCAGCTATTCCTACAAAGGGCTTGTTATTGATATGAGCCTTGTGAACCAGAGTTGGAAAGAAAAAAGCCCCAAAACCTTTTTTAGCAAATCTGTTTTGTCATTAAACAGATTGGAGGCAGAATCCATCAAAGACTCTTTTTAAACTTCTGAAGCGCTGAAATTAACCCAGGCATACTACTAATTCACCCTATAGTTCCAGAATGCATGACAGATATGAAACTTTATTAATCATCCCACATACACACGGAAAGAGAGAGCACCTCGTTCATAAATTATTGCAAACCTGCTTATTGCCCAGGAGGATCCAATTAATTCTAATGATTAAGTGACAAAATAATTTGAAAAATCAAAGTTGTACAAACCAAAGCATTAAACTAATTCCTATCCCACATTTGTTTCTGAAACTGAGAGTATCTAGATAACAGAGGTAAACTAAAAATTAGAGAGATGACCCATTGTTCTCAGTAGCTTAGAGTGTTCCTGTAAATCAGACAAAAGTTTGTTGACAAACAAATGTTCAGGAAAATAAGGAAATTAAAGTCAAAGCAGGATTTAGAAAATACAACTAAAATTATAATGTAGGAAAATAGATTGTAGGATCTAACTATTTTCAGATTCATTGACAGGATGCAAATAGCATTAAGAAGGGGGGATAAGGGAACATAAAAAGAATTCCAAGATGTTATTTTAGCAGAGGAGGGTTTGTGTCAGCTTCTAGCCTTTTATATCAAATGTTTTTTGACAAGCTCTACTACAGATAGCTTTTATGTCCAAGAATTAGAAAATTACAAGTGAATGAGCACATTCAAGAAAAAAATTAATTTGAGAATTTAAACTAATTTGCTGCAAGAAGAACAAGAAAAATCAACAGTCAGGATGTTTTTCTGATGGAAATCTCTATGCAACCAGGATAGAATCCCACTTTGCTTGAGTCATGCTCATGATCTTTCAAAGTCTGACCTATACACCACTTCTTATATTATTCATGTTGCCTTCACAACTGGCATTTAAAATTTCACTAACTCGAAGACAGTCCTATACTACAAGCATACTACAAAAAAACTAAAAGGACCAGTATGTAAAAAATATTTTCAGAACGTCTTATGAGCACTTAGAGCTGCTCTGTGGATTTCCCGGCTGCTTGTCAGGGACAATTCAATGGGGAGATTCGGGCTGTGGCCAGTTTCTGGCAGCCTGTCAGGGCAGCCAGTGCACATGGGGCTGTCACCCTGAACCCTCTTCATCAAACACTGACAGAGGTAGGCAGATTTGCTCAGGCTTTATGGGATTAATACAGGATAGGAGAAAGACTGAAGATTAGGATAATATCTAGCTGAAGTAGGAGGAGGTGGAAGGGTTGAGGCTCTCACAAGGTTTTTTTAGAAAGCAGGCATTATCAGTTTGGAGAAAGTACAAGCCAGGACCTGAGGTATTGCAGTCAGTTCTGCTGAAGATATAATAGTAAGGCAATTAAGAAAAAAAGTTTGCAGTCAAAGGAATAAGGATTTGGAGGAAGAGTTACTTTGAAGCCCCTAGCGGGAGCCACCAAAGAGACCCATTCCACTACCAACATTGCCAAATCTAATTGCTAATTTGCACATGGTAGCACACAGCTGCAGTGTTAGATCAGCTCTGGAAAACCCCTTTAGCTCCAGTACAGGAAACTCACACAGCTCTGAAAACCCCCAACATAACTATTTGTCAGGTCAAGTCCCTGAGTCACTATCTGAACATAGAGAAACTAACCTGATCAGAGATAGGAGTTGTGGTCATAACATGTGGAAATGTCTCCTTTTCTAATCTGTATTTCACTTCTTGAGAACTCGAGAACATATTTTATGGAATTGTTTCAGTTAGCTGCAGTAAGCCAATGATCAGATCTCCCAGTAACAGGACCTTTTTTCCAAAGTTCCCTGAAGTCAAATGGTTACTAAAAATCACTTACTGCCTTTGCCAAGAACTGCCATCTCCCAAGAGATCTCTAACTTACAGAAGTTGTTCAATTTGTTATGGAGAGGGATACTCTTAAAAAAATGCAAATTCATTACATTTTTTTAACCAACAATGATACAACAAGTATTCAAATAGAAACTTGAAACCATGGCCTGTCAGTATTTTATTGAAATATTTACAGAATTATTAAATTAATGAGAGGTTAGAAGAGTATATAAGAAATATGCCTATTTGTTTAAAAGGCATCAAATGCTCTAAATATGACACATATGAAATGAAACTGTCAATGATGAAATGCTTCCCATGCACTTAAATTCGTAAAAAGAATCACTTCACAATAATACAACATTGATGTAGGACTAGAGACTAGGAATTAGAACTAGAGAGAGCTAAGATCCCTCAGCTGTGTTTAAGGTCCCATTTCCTTCAGATCATTAGGTCCCCCCAGCGTGCCTCCCTCCTCCAGCTGGAGGTCTAAATTGGTGTTATTAAAGTTTTTGATCCATCTAGCTTTAGCTTTTCCATTTCGGAGCTATGGCATTAAACAAATCAACAACAAACCACTGCAAAAATTACTGAGATTGATGGTATAAATTCGAAGCAATACTAATCCAAGTGGCTGTCTCCTGAGAGAGTCAAGTATTAATATGAACATACAATTATTTCTTACAATTGGAGAAAGGGTATTTCCATAAAGAATGTTCCTGAATCTCAGCAGAAAGAATATACACATATAAATAAATTCATTATTAACTTCTACTGATTTTTGAAATGTAGACTGTGTGAAAAGATATTAATACTACTTATACAGATACGTGGTGTTCCTTCACTCACTGAAAGAAGATTTCTGTGCCTGCTACTCATGTTTTGGTTCTTCTCCCATTAATGACAGCCCACTGGAAACAGAATATAAAACATGTCATACAAACACTGAGCAGTCATGACATTATGACAACTTTTGATTACAATCCTGAGCTTCATTAACCAAAATGAGAGAACAGACCAACAAAATGAGAGGATGTGTTAACTAGAATGGTTGGAGTGTTCCTGATTTTTCTTTCAAACACCAACATTATGTCCAACTCAGTGCAATTATAAGCAAGAAATGTGAATTAAATTTCTAATTCAAACCCCAAGAACAGGTTTCTTAGTGTCCTGTAACTGAATCAGCTGTATGTCTGACAATACAGCTACATCCATCTGGCAGCATACTTTGTGAAATGAGAAATTACCTGACAAGCCCCTTTTCCAGATTAACACAATGCATCCAACCCTTTTCAAACAGCCAATTCACCTACAGGCTATACACAATGGCATTTCCAAAATTTCAAAGATTTTGTTAAAATAGGTTATTAAAATAATAATTAACTCCAGCCCTTGCAGGCCATCAGTCTTCAAGTGCATTTGGACAGTGAGAAACCTATAAAGACCATAATGGATCTCCAAACCAACTACAGGTCCTACTTGCCAGGCTGCAGAGAAATTTGTAAAGACACTCTTCAGAAATGATATCTAATGAAGCAGCGCCATCACATGCAGATTTGTTTGGCTCTCCTTAAGTCACTGGGTAAAGGGCCCATTCACATCTTAAGAAGCTATGACTAGAAAAGAACTCTTATAGTCCCCAAAATATTCTTTCATACAACCAGATTATTCTTTCCATCCATGAATGGCAATAAGATACTAACCCTTGATCTGACAAAAGTGTTTTAAAGGCTATTCAGCCTCCAGGGGAAAAAAAAAAAAAAAAAGAAAAAAAAGAAAGTTTCCACACATGTTGTTACAAGGTCTGTAAAGGTAAATTTATATCTAACAGCTTACTTTAACAGCTTACCATCACTTTCCCTTTCTTCCTACTTGTCCCTCCTCTTCCACTGCTCTTTCCTCCTCCTTTGCATTTTCCAGTAGCCACAGTTTCACCTCCTATTCTCTCCACCACATTCTGGCACTCATCAGGCTTCCCAAGGCAATGATCTGACTCATCAGGATAGCCATGGCCACCTTTTAGCTTGCTTATTTCTCCGCCAGCTTAGTGAGCAGATCCAATGATCAGACAGCCACGTCAACTGTGGCAATGTGGGATATAGAGACAGAAGCAGGATGTCTCCTTTCAGCCTCACAGAGCCAGTGTATCAGTTCAAACATCTTACAAAATTTCACCATGAGCAAATACCAAGCAAACAACAGAATATCACTAAGAGGATCCACTTCAGATTCAGGTGAAAATAAGGACAATAATATCTTTCTGATTAGAAAATGTAGCTATGAAACAGGCCTGAAATCCTGACAATCAAAACAAAAGTTACATGAAAAATAAGGAAACTGTATTATACCAAGTTTTTTGCACCCAGTTAATAATCACCATTCTAAGGTAAAGGGTTAAGTAAATGTACCGTGCTGTGTGAAGCAGTAGTGAACTATCTGAATCTGTTGAAAAATCTGAGTTGGTGACATACTGTCACAGGCATCCGATGACTCCTCAGGTTCAGCTGCTTGCCCTGCATCGCTTGGCACTCTGCACAGCCGGCCACAGCCCCGTGTCATTGGGATGACCTCCCTGGCACTGGGAACTGACTGGGGACAGCTGAGATCAACAGTCTGAGGGACTGACAAGCTGCGAGTTTTTCCTCAACTGCTGCTTCCAAATAACAAACTGCTTAGCAAAAAACAACAGGTCTTCACTGAAGAAACTAGGCCTGTATTTGCAACATGCATCATCTGACATAAACAATCTTATCACCTCTGCTAACAATGAATTTTTGCATAATCTTATCAAGGGCTTTTTTTTTTTCCATTAATATTTGGAAAGGCTTACGCAAAACAAATTGTATGTGAGATATTTTTGCCCACCCACAGCAGAGGATACGGAATATCTGGAAACACAGGAAGGATTGCCAGAGTCTGAAGTCATCATGTTTTCACAGCAGTTTCAAGCTTCAGATAAATAGCTAAGCATACATGCTTATCATACGTGTCAGCATGTCTCTCGTGGTCCCTGGACCACTCATAAGGTAAGCCTGAAGCCTGCAAGGTGGCTGAGTTCATGTCTCTGCTGCCAGGAGTCACATTTCCTACATCTTTCTCCTCTTGCTGCTTGTCTCCTGTTCAGAGTTAAAGTTCTTCTTACTCCCTAATACTACTGTTCCTGTCATCTCCTATTGAGCCTATTCAGCTCACGGACATAGTGGATACTCATGGATTTGGTGGTTTAGGTTTGTTTTCAAATTTTCTTTTTAGTTACTTTCCTGACAGATTAGCAAATATAATTGCTTCACAGATTAATCAGATGAAGGGAAGTGACAGGAAAATGTGGCTGGGAGTGTGGGAGGAGAAAGTAGTAATTCCCCTTTGCTCTGCTGGGAGCTATCAGATAAGGTTCATCTCATCTTGCAGAACATCTGAGCTCCAGGGCTGCAGGCACAGACTGGTTGGGCAGCTTCTCCAAGGAGCAGCGTGAGAGCTCTGCCCATGCCGCAGGAGAAGGGAGCCAGCTGACGTAACCCACACAGGCTGCTGAATGGCTTCACCACCCCCAGTCTTGTCCCTGCCTCTTCTACACCACACCCTCCCCAGCTCCAGCTGCAGAAAGAGCTTTTCTCGTAAGGAATTCCTACTTCAGCTCATCTTCTAGAACAAATGGTCTGTTCTTGTAAGGCTTTCACCTGCAGCACTCGGTACTGTGGCGCTGGAACACCTGACACTAAGTGTTCACAACAATGTGTCTGCAAGGCCCTCATTTTGCTCTGCCATCTTAGTGAAGTCTGTTAGGTCCAAACACCACAACTGTTCTCATTGTATTCTCCAGGAGCATCACAAAATAGGAATCAGAAGAATATGAGAAGTAGTTTCCTTGCTATGGACATCACAGTACCTGTTTGGGTTATGTTACTTTTTGCAGGACTTGGCCCTGGTTATGTGGTGGTTTGTTTACACTTAATAAAACATAACCAAACTATGCAATAGCTAAAGCTTGTTCTCAGAGCCCTGCTAAAAATTACCCACACAGTTGGCTGGGTAGGGTTTAAAACTCTGCCCCATTCTTAGAAGTGCATATCTGCAGCAGCTGGAAAATGCTAGGTTGCAAGCAACGCATTCCACATGTTAAAGGCACCCATCCTGAGTATTTCAGATTCTTTGTGGGTTTACTTGTTTCCGTTCATATTTTAAAAAACAACCAAAAAACCCTGAAAACAGCCCCCACCCCCCAAACCACCACAAAACAAACACAGTCCTATCACTTATAGGGGAACCTGAACACATTCTCTTTAAGAGTCTCACATTTGATATTACCACAATAATTACGCTCAGATTATTCACTGAAGTGGGATTTTTAGATGAGACAAAACAGACTGCTAAAGGTGCTATGGAAAGCCTTCCACATCCAGAAGTTTATAAAATACACAAGACTAAGAACTTACAAGTCTGGAGACATGAAAAAGGCTACACAAAATGCAGTTATCTGTTCAAAAAATAATTGGTGAACTTCAACAAATTTCACTGAGTAATTTTAGCAAATAGGGGCAGGATGTCCATGTCCAGCACAATGGCACTTTGAGTTGGGTTCAACTGTATCTTATCAACACAGACAGACCCCTACCACAGAAGGGACACCTACGGCTGTGATGCATTCTAAAACCTCTCCACAGCATTGAAAGATGCCTGAGCAGCAGATGTACCATAAAATATGATTTTAAAAATCAATGTGTTAAAAAAACCTGAAGGCAATGACAAATAACAGGGTTTTTAGTTTTAGTTTCAAGAATTAATATATTTATAGTTATGAATAGAAACAGGAAGGGAGTTGTACCAACTGAAACATAATAGTCCAAGGCTTTTCCTCCCAGAGATTTAGGGTGTGTATCTACTCAAACGAGTCAATGAGGTAGAGTTTAGCTTTATAAAACTGTATAAATCTGAGATATTTGGGTATTGTTTTGCTTCAGTGAGAGGACACAAGAAATTCATTACGTTAAAACACCTGCCTAGTAGGGCATTTCTTCTCTGAAATTGGCCTTCAAAGCAAAATTTAATCCCTCCTGAGAGCTGGCAGATATTTTGTTATAAATTTCCTCTCAGATCCTAAAATGTATAAATTTTTTAAAAATTTCAAATGCATACTTTGATGGAGGGACACAAGCCTTATTTAGATTTTCAAATTTCTATTTCTTGTTGGTTTATTTTCTACCTGTAAAATGCAAACCCATGGTTCTAGCTGGAGAATAGAGTGTGTCTCAATCAACTGAGGCACCCTTGATAACAGACTTTTGGGCCAGCTGACAGGTTGGCTGCAGTAAACATTTGTTTTGAGAGACCTTCAATGAAATTTATCTCCTTCCCATTCCTGCTGTCAGAGTCAAGGCTACATATAGGCAAATGCACAAGGGCAGTCCATGTGCTTGCTGTAAGAATATAGAATTCCTTTTTGTAGTGAGCCCAGAACACCCTTTTGTGTTTCAAACACATTTGCAAAGAGGCTATGCTTTTAGCTGATAACAATCTAATCAACTCAATTCACTTCAAACTCACTCTTTGAAAAAGTGAAAGCTTCTTTTTCCTTACCTTTAATGCAATGTTTCTTCTCAGAGGCAATTGTTTGCTACTACAATAATCTATATCTCACTGTACCTTAGGCTAATTATGTTTCAAAAGAAATCCCACACAATGAGCAAGAGTAGAAGTGAGGCTGATATTGTATGTAGAATACAGCCAGGGAAAGCCACTCCAGTTCCAAAGACCATTCCAGGACTCAGACATTGCTCCAGAGATGAACAGGACTTGCATTTTCAGCTGTGAAAGTGCTTCTATGGTCCTTCTAGATTTTGGTTCATGATATTGCATCCTTCTGAATTCCCCCCCCTTTTCCTGTAAGACCTCATAACGGAACTCTCTCACCTTGTACTGTAGATTTTCATTATTATTCCTAAATTAGGTACACAGTGCAAAAGGGGAACAAACCAAGAAATAAATGAAGCCAAAAAAGTAATGAGTCATACACATTGAATATGATACACAAACATTTTCTGCATCACTCAGAGAATCTATTCTACCAGAAGAAAAACAACTTTTTCTTAAAGTTGCAGAATAGGTAGATCGTTTCCTCTGGATATGTTCCTGGCAGGCAGGTTCTGAGAAATTTTGTTCCAAGAATCCTGCAGACTGAAAACACAGCTGCTCAGATTCACTGCCCTAACCTTTACTCCATGGATACTCCTACTGGTAAGGCAGGCTTATCGGGCAGACAAAATGACAGCTGGCCCATTTCTTTGCCTGCACATAAATCCCATTCAGAATAGGATTAAGACAACTGGAAAACAACCTATTGACTGAACAACAAATCCTGCCTAGCAAGGGGTTATATGTGATTCCAACAATTTAAAATATTTGTAGTGGGTTTTAAATACTTTCTTAATAATTGTCACCTAAAAACAGAAGCAGCATTCTGGAAACCTTCTTTAGGATATCTCAATTTACTGGTTTAGATTAGGGAAAGACACATTAAATACTTTTCCAGTCTGTAACCATATAACATCCACAAGTAAGACTTTTAAAAACAAATAATTTTCAAGCATAAATTTAGGAGAACATTTTAGATTATAAAAATTCTGAGCAATGCAAACACATTCATTTTAATTTGATCTTGAAATACAGATCTAATTCCCCCAGACATTCAGTGCAGATCCCATTTATTTCAGAGTACAGTCTCCAGCCCAAAACAGGCATCCTTACTTCTGATACAATCCCTTTCTGCTTTAAATATTTTTAAAATATTCTGAAGTCCACATACTTAAAATTTAAGATGAACTTCACAGAGGACAAAGGTAAAATAAGCTGGTTTCATTTTTTTTTCAGTGTTTGGTAAGGCAGGCTATACTAACTTATATAAGTTTAAACAGAAAGATTGTCTCTCTATTGGCTTCTGCAGCAACAATATATTTATTTTCATGGGGTGGTTGAATTTATTCTCTTATCCATAAACACAACTTATTAAAATTCCCATGTAATCTGTCTCCTGATACACCTCAATACACCTTGCCTTTAAACTTGGAATTTGCTTTAATATTGTAATTTTTTAAATTTCATGTGCTGACCAAACAAAGCATATATTAATATTTAAAAAAAATAAATCAGCTCTTCAGTGGAGAATAAAAATTGTGTCTTTGCAAGTTTGAACAAAACCTCAGGGTGGATCAGAGTATAAAGAAAACATTAATGAATCCTTAATCCCCAGCGCAGAGGGGGAAAATCTGCTCATGCATACAGAGGAGTGATGACATACTATAAAGGAGGAAATTGAAATTAAATATTTGTTTCTATTGAATTATAAGGCTGTAATTTCACCATCAAGTGTTCAATTCTGTAGCATATTAGAATTTGCTAGTAAAGAGTTTGATTTGCTACTAAGCTTCAGGTCACTGTACCAACATGTAAAATAAACCCCGTCACCAAATCCTGCTGAGTTGAGTCATGTCAGTGAATTAGCAGGAAAAACCCAAACATGCTGACTGACTCTTCTGCTGGTGTCCTTACAAAGACCTGAGTTACGTGATACTGAATGTAACAAAGGGATTCCAGATTCGCATTACACCTTTATGCTGTTTGATTTGCTTACGGTTTTTTTCCACAACTGGATTTTACTAAGGCAGTTCCACTTGTTCTGCAAGTTTCCTAGATTGATTTTGGACGGCTGACTTTCACTCAGGTAAATGGAAAGGTCAAAATGTGCTCCATCCCTTAAGGCACAGAATGCTGTTTTCAGCAGAAGACTGCAGCAAGTCAGCTGAATAAAAATCCAGCCTGAGAGCCACCAGCATTTTAGATTCATCTCGGTAACACTGCAGTGATGATCCTGAAATCCTTACTTAGACAAAGCTTCCCCTGAGTCCCAGATAGCTGACCAGTAATTGCACAGATTAACACTTGCATTTAATGAAAGACCTGACTGCTTAAAGTTTATCTTACTTCAGGTTAGCAGTTCTAAAACTCTTCCAGCTATGAATACAGCTTTTCTAAAAATTTCATCTGCAAAACTAAATTGAAACAGCCATCTTCAAAAAACTCCAGGCCATCTACAATGCTAATATTACAACAGGTTAAAACATACTAGTGAAATAACATAAATGATCTAAATAATAAACTTCATCAGTTTAAATAAATGTAATAAGTTTCAAATATCTGTTTACCACCAGAAGCATTGAAAAGAGGGGAAAGAGAAATAGGAACGTAATAAGAGTTTACTTCAACCATGGTCCTGTAAGAGTCTGTTTTGGGCGTTTAACAGTTAAAGAAGCAGTGGCATGCTAACCGAGCACATTAAAACAAAGAGTTGGCAGCTCCTGAAGGAAAAGAGCTTGTGCTCCACTGTTCCAACTTGTCAGTCAACTCATGCCAGCACTCTCCTTGTCTGCCTCTTCTCCACACCCTCATTACATGTGTCTGTCTGGACTGATCGGCTCATCTGTTCAGGGACTCTTCTGACAAGTCAAAAATTCTGCCTCTTTCTGCTCTGGAATTGGATCAAACCACCTCAGCTTTTTTTTTTGTCGCCCCACCAGGAGGTTTTTTTGCTTATGGTCTCATTCTGTTTGCCTTCACTACTTGCTTGTTTTTGATTTGTAGAATGGAGGAAGCCGAATTGCTGAAAGAAAGATTCCAGGCCATAACAGTAAGTGCTCACGGTTATAATTAACTATTTAAAAAAAAAAAAAAAAAAAGGGGCTTAGAAGTAATATTATTAATGACCTGCTGTGTGTTTGCTGAATAGTGATTTATCCCAGGACAGAAAAAGAAAAGACAATGTCTGCTTGAAATTGTTACTTAATAATTCTAGTTTATAAGATATTGCTTTAAGACAGCTAAGTTGACTGTACTGACTTTATTATGGGTTGTATTGGTTGTATTGCACTTTAAAATTAAATTCAAACAGTGAAAGTATGTGTGCAAATCACTGCTGGACAGTCTAAAACACACATTACTGTCATCATACTGAATGTTTGCCTGAAGGTTAAAAGGTAGCTAGAGAATTCCAGAACAAATCAATTTTCACATTTCACAGTGTAAAATTAGAGATTTTTCATTTGCACTTTGGAATTAAATACAATTTCTGAATTATTAATGATCTGTCATAAGTATCTCCCTCTGAAAAATAAAAAAGGACAAGCTTGGATTTAGCAAATTCTTATCTGTCAGTTTTCAGAGGAAGGACTCAGTGAAGTTTATGCTGGATACATTAGAAAACATTTTCAATTTCTCTTCTAAAAGGAAATCTGAGTGATGATTTCTACTGTGTAAAAAGAGCAACTGAACTATTTTTAAAGTAATACTACCTGATGTTACAAAAAATTGGCTGAAGCCAAATTCTCCTCTCATTTGATCTCCAGCTGAACTTATTCAGTCACGAACGACTTAAAATGAAACAAAATTTGGCCCTCTGAGATGAAAGGAAACCTCCCGAAGGATCACTCACTCTCTTAGTTAAAAACCAGTAATGGAAACAAAGGTGTTTGTCACACTCCAAACATGACAGATTAGTTGTCAAGCACTTCTAGCAGAATAAATGGTGGACAGAGTTAAGAAATAACTTATTGGAATCAAAATAAATGTTAAAAGGCATAGCTGGGAATCTATGGGAATTTAATAGGTTTTGTTTTAATTCAGTTGAGTTTTAATAAAAGCCAACAGGACCATTTATTGTATTAACTTGAGACATGACAGAAGCCTGCAATAAGGTAATTTGAAATGTTTTAGAGGGTTTAGAGTACATTTGTTTGTTTAACTGCAATGTTGCCAGAACCAGGGTCATATCCTGGACTTTGCCTGTACTGTATGGACTCAAAAGATAACAGCTGTTTTGGCACTCTAGAGAAGTCCAGGCCTCGCAATGTTTTAAGCTCCTGGGATCCAGGAGCAGGAATGGGGCAGCACTTTTGGCTGGTGAGGACTCCTACGAACACACTGAGGGTGGCATCCTCCAGCTGCAGCTTTGCTTCTAAATGAACACTGGAACAGTATCGTTTTAAGAAACTGGGGCAGCTTCCAGTGTCTTGCATTAGAAGAAACAGGAAATCATATTTGGGTTCTGCCTACAACTTCATTTCATGTTTGTTCATTTGTTACACTTGACATGTAAAGCAGCTATTCGCACTCTACTTCCATCCACCCAGAGCATTCAGTCAAAACACTTGGAGTGTTCTGACTGCAGAAACAAAGCCTAAAGAAGGTGAAGTAAATCAGCCTTAGCAACCTGCAGTAGGAGCTGACCAGGGAAACAACACACTGCAGTTACCATGGCAAGCTCCTCGTGGCTGTGGGGAGGTTTGGCTCAAGTAAAATACCTGGGAATTTCAAGTGCCGCCCACCAGATGTTTGCTGAAAAGGATCTAGCAGTAGAGCAAGGGGCACTCAGAGCAGTCAACAACTGCACCTGCACTACGCCTTATTGGTTTCTGTTGTTAAATACCTGTCTCCTTGACAGCAACAGAGCCAGTAGGAGTTTCCAAAGTCTTCTGCAAACCTTTTCTCCATAT
The DNA here is from genome assembly GCA_013397315.1 of Donacobius atricapilla. Taxonomy (NCBI): domain Eukaryota; kingdom Metazoa; phylum Chordata; class Aves; order Passeriformes; family Mimidae; genus Donacobius; species Donacobius atricapilla. Next base: position 1,312,497 of record WBMY01014150.1, read on the forward strand.
AGAGAACAAAAAGCAAAACATGATTACTGTTTTTGTTCATGATGTTGTTGTTATTAAGTATTTCAATGCTCCCACACCTCTGAAAAGGAAACTTCTCCCTTTGTTATGCACGTACCACCTGCTGCTGGTGTATCTAGAATACAGAAGCGAAAAATCAAATGCCTTCCTTTTGTTAGCAAGACTTTCATACCTTAAAATATGAAAGCTTTAATACTTTTGATGCTTAATGGGTTTTAATACCTGGAAGATTTTATGAAAATAAAAATACATTAGCTAAAACATTAGATGTTCTATGGAATTTGACGGTATATGGCATTTGCCAGGGTACCAAGACCACTGTCTTTGGCACCACTGTAGAACGCTGACACAAACTAATGGACTTAGCAGACAAGATATCTCACAAGACACTGCTCTGTGGATGTGATTCCCTTTCTTTTAGACAGATCCAGATTAGAACACAATTCATTTCTGTGCACAAAGGTCAGGAAAGTGTTCCATATGATTCTGTAGGAGTAAAAATTAACACCAAGTCTTACCTTGCATTGATGCACAACAGGAAGGAATGGCTGAAGGTGCTCTGTCATAAAAAGCAAATCCTGCTCACATTAACAAGAGCACAGTAAGAGAGGATTTGAGGACTTCTGCCAGCAACATGATTATCTGCAGGGGCAGAGCGTGAGGTTTAATAGAATCATGGCTCGCTTAGCTATCCAGGAATAAACATTTATTCCACCAGATGTATGGTCAAAGCTTCGTAAAACAAGACATGATGTACAGACAAACCATAGCAGAATGCACTGTAGAAAGTGTTCTAAAAGGTTTTTTAAGTTATTTTGGCACACAAAGATCAAAAAATTCCCCACACTTCTTAGCTTCTGGAATTACACTAAACTATATAGATATATAGACTAGACATATAAAAGACAATCTATTTCAGACAATTTAATCCGGATAACTGTATAATGGATATTTTATACCAGCCATGAACTTAAAACATGCTAGAACACCAAAAGATACAAGAAGAAAGCTTTCAGAGAAAAAACACTGGACATAAAAAACATGGACCTCTGAAAAAAACAGGCAAAGTTTCTTTACTGAATAGGTTCCTTATTATACATTTAGTTTAAAATGCACTAACTTCTGCTTTTATACTCAGATTTCTTTCTGAGCAGTAGTTTACGTACAAGTACTCATTTCAGACTACCCAAAATCTTATTGCATCTCCACTGGTACAAAAAGAATATTCAAATTGACTTCAAATATTTTTTTATAGTATGTGTCAAGTAAAAGTTTGTTCTCTGGCTAACAATCTCGTCCAGAACTTTAGTAAAGACAAAAAAGAGTTTTCCTTAAGAACTGTAATAATCTGTTAACACAAGCTCTTGTCACACTACTCATCTAATGATGGGTGATTTAAAGGCCATTTATACCATGAGATCAGGAATACTTCCTAAGGAAGGGAAAGCATGAAGATCAGAGACCAGATACTCTGTCTTTAAAATCAGGACTGGCTAAAAAAAATTCAGCATAGCAGCTTTTGAGTAAAGTCTCACACAAGGATCATTGCAAAAAAATTACATATTGTAGTGATCCTAAATCAGTAACTCTGTTAATTGCATTAAAGAGCATTGGCAAAACACAAAACCACTGCAGAGCTAAAAATAGCATGTATTTTGAGGAAAGAGCCCCACCTGTTCTGTTTGGAGTATTAAAAAGGCAGACTAACACCATCAAAGAAAAATTGTAAAGCGTTTATAAATAACTACTATACTTTGCAGACTGTGGGAGATCAGTGACACTCTGATGTTCACCTGCTAAATCCCAGCACAGTATCAGTAGTGCCTGGCCAGCCTGTATCCTGCCCTCAGTCCCCATAAAGCTTGATGGTATCTTCTGCTTCCTATCCTATCCTTCAGAAAAGTGTCCTTAGAGCCTGTGGCCAGCTGCTAATTTCTCATTTCCAGTAACAGTGAAGTGATTCAGCCAAGAACACCACATCTCTTCCTGTTTCCCAATCCCAGATCCTAGGGAAACGGTGGAGAACAACTCCCAGCCTTATGTCCAGCACTTCCTCCCTGACTTTCTCCAGCCCTTATACACAGCTGGTTCCTCAAGACCCTTCCTCCGTTTGGGAAGAAGTTAACTCCCTCCTAAACCATACTTGTCTGAAACAGATTCTTTATAAAAAGATACCACTTTTTTAAAAGAGCCAAGCCAATTGAAATTAAAGAAGGATTAGCCTCCAGTCAACAAACATTTTTGCACAGGACAACATAAGATTCCATTTACTTCCCTAAAATGTATGAAGAAACTATTACAAATGTTTCTTGATTGGCATATGGCAAGGTACCATGCCCAATAATAGAATTTTATAGCATTAAGGCTGACCAAGACAATAGCTTACTAATACACCTTATTAAAATTACTTTCCTTTGGCATGATATCTTTCCCCCTGGCTGCTGAGGACACAAGGTACTAAATCAGTGTTTGGCCTCACACCGAGGAGCCACAAGGTTACTCCATGTGACAGTGCTATCCAAAAACAGGAGAGGCTCAAGCGTTGCCAGCATTCAGATACTGTTCAACCATTTCTTTTTTTCTCTGATCTGTAATGAAAAGGATTAAGGTGGCACTAGGATATACCACTAGGATATACCAGCACTACATGAGATTTTGCCTTGTAAAGATCAGCCATGAACACAGCCTGCACACAAGCAAAAAAAACAACAACAACAAAAAAAAAAGAGGGGTAGCAACAACATAGATGAAGTACATTACATTTCTCTTTTTTCATCTTTATTTAACTAACAAAATAAATTCCTAAGTCCTTGTTTATTCCTGTTTATTTCAGCTGTTAGCCACAGGATACGTAAACTCAGTGCTGGAATCACTGACAGCCCATTTCATTTTGTGATGTATCTCAGCTGCTCAGAGCAGACCATGCAGACTCTTTCCTCTCCTAAACGATGCGTGGGCTGCCTTAGGAATTTTGGTCAGGACCCATTTTTAGTCTCACTCTGCATGTACAATTCTGCTCAACTGTACTTTCCTCCTGGTTTTGGCCCCTACCCTTCCCAAGACTAAATAGTTTTTATTTTGCATCATCCCTCCTTTGTGGCCATTAACAAAATTAAATGTACTTTGGAGAAAGAGCAGTGGAAATCATACCTGCGTAGGATCAAGTTATTGCTGCAAAGAATTATGCACTGCCTAAGCACCACATAAGCTTTAAAATAAAGCTTTATTTGCATGGATTGATTTCACCCTGCTGAACGACACTCACATAATGATTTTATTAAGTAAACCTTTCACTAAACAAAGCTTTATTGTTCTTAATTTGTAGGACAAAAGAAAACTGCAAGAAGAAATTACACAGAAACGTTTAAAAGTAGAAGAGGAAAAAATGAAACATCAACATCTAAAGGTAAGTAAAGTGTTAGATGTATGTAGCTAAAGATAGCCTCAAGTCATACAGCATGAATAAAGGTTGGGGATTTCAGAATGCAAATCTTCACGCATTTAAGTCATGATTTTACTGTCAAATTTTCACAGCTTTGTGGAGTCTTGCCAGGACTCCATTTGACTTTAATAAGCATCACTCTTTGAAAAAAATTACACTGGGGAGCTAATGTTACTTGATCACTTTCATGGCATAAAATGAGATCATAGTCAGGAAAAACTCATGGATGAAAATTAAGCCTCACATTTCAGACTGGGTGTGTTCACTCCCTAATCCCACAACAGCAATCTCACTTGGTACAGTGTGCAGTATAATCATGAGGTCTAACTGCATTTTTTCCTAGAAAAAAATCCACCCTATTTATTTGGCTGTAGGCTTTTTCAGCTTGTTTAATTATACTTTAGTAAAATAATACTGTTCCTTTGTATATTAAAAAAAAAACAAGTATAAATGTTACAATTATTGTTCTCAAATATGGCCTGGTAAACTCAGGATTACAAAGTCCAAAGGTATAAGAAACCTGAAGATCCACTTCTGTAGAGAGCTGAAATGGCAGTGATTTCTACCCAGCACTATTCTTAAAATATTTATAGCAGTTTGGCAGTACGTGTCATTTAGGGAAATGAAACAAGATCTATGCTTCTAGAAATATGCAAGGCTTGGTATTTTACATACTCTTTTCATAATGTGAGCTGATAAACAGTCTCAAGAAAGATATATTGAATCTAACACCAGGAGTGTGGTGTGTCTCCTCCAGCAAATGTGAGAGAAGCATATTAAAAACACACTCTTCAAACAGACACCAGATCCTGAGTTTCATCCACCCTTTTTTTTTGTGTCAAGCTAAAAAAATGAAAAGCCATGATAAACTAGTTCACTGGGCCAGGCAAGCCAGCATACAGCCATGCCCAGGTTTTATTGGAAGGTCATTACTCCAAGGACAGGCTTGACCATTTGTGTAACATCTTGTCTAAAAGGGAGGGGAGTATCTTCCAAGTCCTGTAACCTTCGAGTAGCAAACATGCGACTCCTCCATCATGGTCCATGGCTACATTGAGTACTGAAAGTTATATTTCAGGTTTCCACGTCTATAAATCCAGATGACTCTTCTGCCCTTCTTTATAGAGGGATAAACTGCTCTGTTGTAGAAAGCAGCTAATCCTCACTACTGCTGTGTGCAGACACAACTCTAGGGCAGTTTCCTTACAGACTTAGTACATGTTTGCTGCTAAAATTAATAGGTTCAGTGGAGTTTTAAAAGTGAAGAAAGCAAAAACCAACCATGAACTTATTCTGAACAAATTTCATGGAGTTTTTAGAGAGGCTAAAACACTCCTGGAAAAACACTACTGAAATGGTTTTACATTGGAAGAGAACCGAGAATGTGATTTCTCTGCCCGTTGTATGAGAAATCATACAGATATCACGCAGAAAAGCATTTAAATTAAATCAGACCTATTGCATATATACAAGGCAAAGCAAGGATCTCCTGAGGAAATTATTCACTTGGAAAAGAAGAATCAAGCATACATTTAATATATTCTTTAAATATATACTTACATCCACATGTATGCTGTATAAATACACACATATCAGTAATTATTTGGAGCACACAAAATGTAGACTACTTTTTCCAGCTCAGGAACAAGACAGGCACCTAATATCAAACACAACATTAGAACATCAACATCTTTTGCTTTATGCCCCAGAAGCTTTGTCCCTTAATGAACATTCTTGCTTCAAAATAATTCAGGTATTTCAAAGGAGTCAAACAACAAAAGGATCCAGTGCATATATTGATTTAAAACTGATTTAGACTTCTAAAATATTTAAACTGCAGTAAATTGTATTGAGGGATCATTTCCCTAGCAATTAAGTCTGATTCTACTCATTTATACACATACCAGTTGTCTGCATGGGAAAATCCAGAGCTCCATGATCTATTAACATAACTCACACCTGTCCCCTAGGAAACTATTGCAGGTTACTAAATCTCATTGCTATAGAGATGTTCCTGTTAGATGGGTATCACTGTCCTGTTCCTCATTTTGTCCTTCCTATTTATAACCCTTAGTAAAAGATTTATTAAAAGGTTGTTGGTTTGGTTTGTGGGTTTTTTGTTTTGATTGGAGCTTTTCTGTGGTGTGGTTTTTTTTTTGTTGCATTAAAAAAAAGGAAGTTTTAACTTCCTTTTTGCAAATAGAAATGCCTGATCTAGCTTCCCAATGATTTTGTTTGCTGCCCCCAAGCAAACTTTTTACTAGAAAGACACAGATGAGGCATCATGACAGATCTTAATTATCTAGTAGAAGTGGAGAAAGAACATTTATTCCCCACAGGTGCACTTCTCTCAGATGAAGTGGAGGACATGCCAGTAAATACACCTGTGTGGACAGGGCTTCACAGAGCTGCAAGGGGTATTGGGGGCTGCTAGTGTGGGTACAGGGGAAATTCTATCCAATATTTCTAGATGCACCAACAACTAATACTTCCTTCTACCTGGAATCCTTCTCACTGGAGCAACAAGGGAAAGGACCAGACAGAATTGTTTGAAACGTGCAGTCAGCACTGATTTACATGCACTTTCTAAGAGCTTTTAGAGTTCAGCTTATTAATTTTCAGGCTTCTGACTTGCCTGAACTCCATTAGTGCTACCATCACACACCTCCTCCTTCCAGTAGTTAAGCATTGAACCGTATTTTCTCTGTGAAAAGAAGTGAAAATTATGTATGCTTTCGCAAAATGTTGTAAGGCAAAACACCTTTGCTTTCCAGTGAAGGATGAATCTTTCAGTGCTAGTCCAGCCTTGTTAAGGATGGTAGTGGAGTTATAACTGGAGTACACGCTGTAAATTTTTCATAGCATCTGCAGGATATTGTCATTGTACTTTTGATGTGACGATGAACCACAAAACAAAGTGATTACTCTCCAGCACTCTGGCCCTTCCCAGGGTTCTATCACGTCACAGTGTACAAGTATCCCTTTCCCTTAACATATGGAACCTAGCACAGAATGAAAGTGCTTTCATGTCAGTGCTACAACACATGCACAACCTGGTTCTGAGCTAGAGACACTTTGTCATGGAAGGAAACGTTAGACAGCAGAAAAAATCCTGTCCGGCCCAAAGCAGCTGCTCCTGCATTGGCTTGGATGCCTTGGATCACTGCCTGGATGGAACAGACCTGAAACTGTCTTTTATTCAAAGGTTGTTTCCAAACTACACAATGTGCCATTCTTTCAAAAATGGCTAATTAAATGAAAAAGATTACATGACATTTAGTTGGGAGTAGCAGCAAGCTTCTTTAGAAACATGCAAAAATAACACTATTGTGTTATGCTAGTATTTAGGGAGATGTTTTCTTGGGCCTAACCCTATACATACAGAAACTTTTGTTGATTTCAATAGATGGTATCGGTTTCTGAGGTCTACAGTGCCAGCCCCTCTCTAAATCTCACAAGGAATTATAAATTTATTTTTGGAGACATAAGTGCTAGACTAACACTGGTCCAGCCAAGATGAAAACCTAATTTTTCTAGAAGCCCTACATACCATTAAAATCTAAACAGCTTGATAGAAGGGAATTAATAACTATGTGCCCTCTAGCTTGAGAACATAGTATTTTGTGCTCAATAACAGTTGTGCCCACACCAGGCTACCTGCATCTACCAGATCATGTAAAAATATCCTATTAAAATCTGCATTTATTTCATTAGTCTAAAACACAACTACCAGGAAATGCTGCCAAGTGATTCTACAGAGTCAAGGCTCAGGATATCAGTTTTGAGCAACCTAGGTTTGCCAAGATTTCCTAGGATCCAGTGTAGAGAGAGACAGAATACTGTCCTGCTGGCTAAAGCGACATTAAACATTGCTCCTAAATCCCACAAGTAAAAAAAATTAAAATCACCACGGAGTGCACAGACTTCTCAGCAAGCCTGTTTTAGACACACTTTCTTTGACATTGTGTGTCAAGTGGAAAATTGCTTTTAACTGCGATAAGGTCCTGCATATATATTCCTCAGCCAGTTGGGCCTCAGTAATAACATCATGGAAAGTACACAATAAATAGAAAAGTGTAGGAAGCAACAGCTTAAGTGACTCAACACAGGATGCAGGCAGGGATTCCAGCAGCCCCTGCAAGCAGCACTGAGGTTAGTGCAGCTTCTCACCAGTGCTGGGCACATTCTGCCTCAAGCAGCAGTAGTCAAAATTCAGTGTAATCTGCATCCACATCCTGCAATTAACAAAAATGTATAGAGGGGAAAAAACCAAAAACTTAACATGGAAATTAGACAGCTCAAGGAATGTAAATTATAACTGGGACATTCATGGTTAATTAAATACTTGATATGTGTGCTCCTTTTTTGCCTGTTGAAAGAGTATTTCCAGAGTCCCAGCTCCTTCCCCAAGGCAGCAACTGCATTTATATTCCTGAGCTAGACTGAAAGGAGTAAAAGGAATGCAAGAAAGTTGGCATGGTTTACAAGTTTTAACCTGCAAATTGGAACTTATCACCAAGAATATTTTTTTTTTATGCCACAAGTATTTTTGAGGGCTCTAATGACTTTCAGGTACCACCTTTCCTAGTGTAAAGCAGCTGTAGGAAGCAATCAGTGCATACAACTGTATTTTTCAGAATTTGAAAACACAGCTGAGAGAGATACACTTACCTGTGGACATGCAATACACCAATTTGTAAGCCACCACTGCACAGAAAGAACTCCACAGGCATTAACCAGGTCAGGACCTAAATATCTAAGCTCTGGATTGCCCCTGCAACAGCCGCTCTAAATACACAGCAGGTCTGCTGAAACACTAACCAGGCACCAGCTGCCCATGCTCCACCTTCCCACTGCCCCTCTTACCCCACACATCTTCACCAGCTGAAATGTGAGTTCACTATCATAAGTACACAAGATCATTTTAAGTTCCATAGCACTGCATCACTAACTCCCTAGAGATCTCTTACTCCTGTACGATCTTATTTAGAGAAACTTCTTAACTTTTCTACCTTCTTCCAGAAGAGAAGCAATGCCAGGACCCCAGAAATTAGGGATTTTGTAACAAAACTGTTGTGCTTCTGACTGGAGCCTTTCACATGAGTCTGTTATGTGTATGGTTGTACAACTGGTTTGTTTCATTGAAGACGCACACACCACTGGATCCGCTTACCAACATTAATCTGTTACGGATAGCAGCTGACATACTCTACATTTTTGTTGGATGAACTAAAAAAACTAATAAAATGGGACATTGCTCCTAAAGGTTTTGCTTTTAAGTCAATCTCAAAACACAGAAGTTGTTTGGTATTCCTCTTCCAGGGGCACTCACTGCAGTCAAGTTGCTGGATAGATCACAATGCTGTGGATCACACCTGTAGCATCTAGGCAAATACAGGAAATGGTTAAATACCCCAACTTTTTACATTCACTTGTCTATTTTTCCCCATCAGAAAAAGGTCTTGCGAGAAAAATGGCTCTTGGATGGCTTTAGTTCTATGACTCCAAAAGAAGAAGAAGAAATGCAAAAGCAGAATCAGGAGGACCAACAACGGACTCATGAGCTGGAACAGGACATTTTCAGGTAGGGAAGTACCCTGTCCTTGTGTCTGGGTTAAAATGGTCCCATCTTAAAAGTCCTACCTTATTTTGTAAAAGATGAAAATGTCAACAAGTGCTAAACACAGTGCAGAGTAAAGCAATTCTTTTCATGTTTTCTAGCAGTCAGAATTAAAGAATACAGAAGGCAATTTTCCATAGTGTAAATCGTAACAAATTGCGCAATAACTATACTGCAGAGTATTAGCTTCTCTAATTCCAGATATCCTTTCCATGCTGTACTTGGTAGGTGTAACCCACAACATATGGGGTTTGCTCTGAGATAGCAATTTTTGAATCAGAGCTTCAAAATAACAATAAATTTTGAAAGCTCTTCAGTTTCACTAGGTCCTGGCACAGCCTTTAACACCTGACTTTCACTACAATGTCACTTCAGAGCAGTACAGGCTCCCTAGCCCCATTGGTAACACTTACCTTCAGTTTTCTATGTGTTTTGTAACCAATTTAGACCCAGAAACCTGGTATAGCAGTTTTTTTTAAACCTTTCATTAGAGATGTCTCTACAAATCTCATTGCCTAGTGCTTCCATATCACACAGGACTAATATTGAACTCCAGAAACAGTCTCATGAAAGACTCTTATTGGGCACAGTTCCAGGTGCTCATTAGCTCCAGTTAACCCTTCTCAAATACCCCAGAGCTGTGTACACAGTCATATCCTTCCCTGGGTCCAGGCATACTGACTGGTACTACCCCTTAGCCCCCACAAAAAAGGTGAAATGTTCCTGTTCCTTTAGATTCTAGAAAGTTTCATCATCCTTTTTCAAGGCTTCTTCCTCTATTTCAATTCAATAGCATTTTCCTCTCTATTTTTCTTCCACTGTCCTCCTACACACACCCTTTTGGGAGAGCTGTCACCAAGATTACCTTCTCCGGTGATCTCCCATCCTCTTCCCTCCTTCCTCGGTCTCTGACACAGATAATAATTCTCTTGGCTGACAGGTAGCAGCCTAGTGCTAGTTTGTCCTATAATTATGCTGACTTCAATACCACTTTTCTCTACAGAGTATCTTTTTACAGACCTCTGCAGGATTCATTGTTGCAGAGGTAGGAGGTAGACAGCACGCCCTGAAAACATCCCAGGAGGCTGTCATTTTGAAGGCATGCAAGAGGGGTCCACACAACAGTGTGAGTGCCAGAAAAGAACAGCATCTGTGGCTAGAACAGGCAGAGGAACAGCACGAAAAAGGTGCTGAGCAAGCATTTCCCCATCAGACCGCTGGAAGTTCAGCCCTTCTCTAAATAATGAGAGGAAAGATTAGATTCAAAGTCCTGTTGACTGACCATGAGCAAAGCCTGAGCTAAGGATTTAAGCAGGTTTATTCACATGTCTTTTGCTATAAATTAAATTTCCTACCACTCCCTAATAGCTGTTTAGCCAGGGCATCTAGAAAAACATCCAAGTTGCCTTCCAAATAGCATTACACTCAGGCCAGTTTCAAACCAGTCAGCAGTAACACAGAAACCTAGGAATAAAGTCCACTAATAAATATAAAATATGCATCATACAGTTCTTGCACAGTGCTTTTGCTATGCCATAGATATCACCAAAGCTGAGCCTGTCTGACCTCTGACCTGCCTGTAAATCAAACATTGCTAAACTGATCATGTAGGCATGTCATACAGTAGAAAAACCAAACCTAGAGGCTCAGTAGAACTCTTGCTTCTAAGCATCTGACTGTTAAAACTCACTTGATTCGGAGATATCCAGTTGACTCTGTTGATTATTCTGTGTGTGCTTTATCATCAGTTAAAAAAATTATGAATCACTTTAAAGACTTTTTTGATTAGCTTCAGACAAGTCTTTTTTCTTTCTGCTGAGAGGACAACTGCAATTCTTGGCAGATTATTTACAGTAGTGGCATGGGCCTTGCCATCTCCTTCCTAAATGGGACCTCTGTTTTGAAACATTCTTTCCCTGGGTGTCAAATTGAGCTGGTGTATGTCTGCTAATAAGTTCAGATTGGAGCATTTTTCTTTATAAAAGGGAGAAGTTCTATTCTTTGTGTCAGTGACAAAACAGTGAATAGCAAGCAGCCTCAGCCACCTTGCAGACAAATGGCTGAATGCTTTGGTTAGAGACAAAAAAATTGCATTTACATTACCTGTCCTATTTACCCTCTTCACACGTTAGAAGCTTCAGTGAACCAAGGGAGCACATCCTTGGTCAGGGTACAAGCTGAATGAAGAATTAAGAGTCCTATTTTTTTCACTTAATCTTCAGCTAATAACACTCATTCTTGATGGAATTAGTTGCTAAACAACATACTTAAAAATGCAAAACAACTAAGGTCTATTCAATTGCATTGTGATGTAATGAAATCATGATGTGTATGTAATGAATATATAATGTTATGCATCAAAGCAGACTCAGGCTATACTACAGAGCTGCTAAAGCATTTGACTCGCCTCAAAACATGTGAGGACCTGCTAAACTATCTTTTCCCCTCAGTCTGGAATTCCTCAGGGTGGTATCTTCCGATCTGCTTTTCATTCTCAGGCCATTTACTGTTTTTTTCTGGGGTGGCAGTGATGCCAACCCCAGCAGACCAGCTGTTTGCCAGCAGCATCCAGGCAATCTCCATAGATTTTCTTAATTCAGATGCTACTTTGGCAGAGAAACCTTTCATCTAGTGTCTTGACTTCTAAGGTTTCTTCTCTTATCTGCACCTCTATACTATTATTTTCCCCTCTCAAATAATCAGTGCTACATAAAAGGACATATATTCAAAGGATTGATTTAATACAGTAGCTATGTCATACTTCCGTTTCTCTCCAAAGAAATGCAGCGCTGTACAAAAGGTCATATAATTGCTAGAATAGTGCTAGACCCTTTCAAGACAAACTGTGATATTACTTCATTAAAGTGTCATTGACTTAGAAGTTTCTAAACATTTAAACACTCCAGAAAGATCCTGGCCTAACTTTTCAACTGCATGATGTTATAAGGGCTTCAGTTTCTTCGAACTATACAAATTGCATTTCTTGGAAGTTTTCTTTCCACAAATTCCAGTGTGCACACTCACAATATGCTCTGAAATTGGACCATAAAATCTGTTTTTGCAAGTATAAATGCAAAAGAGATACTTAAGAGTCTAAATGCAATTCCCATTACATGGGTATGAGAATTTCTCTCTAAACCCACTGAGCATTGAATTAGATCTCGTAATTACCATATAAAGTGGGTGTAAGAACAAATATAAACTGTAATTTGTTTCTTGATCACCCAGGTAAATACAGGTTGTTTATAATCTTTGATTTATTTGGGATTTTGTTTCCTCTTTTTCCCCATCTCCGTTTTTTCAAGTATCTCCAAAATTTTTCCTTCTACTCTTACACCTGTGTGTCTAAGAGTGTTTAGAGCCAAGATTGAAATAAACCCACAGTATAAGTTAATGATTTTTCAGCTCATTATACTTCTGTGAGTTTTTAATGATTTTCAAATTATGATAATATTGCAATCAAGTCACACCTAAAAATAAAACATCTCAATGTATTAAACAAAGACTGTTCCATGAGAAGTGCAAAAATATGGCACATGGTCAACACTTTCTTTTATAGCTGTCCAAAAATATTCGTCCTTGTAAAAATTTTTAAATTTAGCACTCTAATCAGCACCTTTGATCAGGGTTCTAAGGCCATCTTGCAGAGCTCAGGCCCAAAGTGTAAGCAGCTTTTAAATATATTTTTTTAGCTTTTACCTTCATCCTGATGGAGTTTTTTTTCACGTATCCCTTTTGAGGTCTGTGATACCTTTGTATATCAAAAAAGAGAACGTTGTCACCAACAGATAAAAGTCCATGTAGCACCCTGTTAGTGTAGCTCTACATATCTGAGTTTAAATAGGGCAAGAGCCATAATAGTAATTCAGAGTCCTCAGCCACACAGAAGGAAATCAATAATACTTATCTGTCTACCTGCATTCAGCTTTTCTAGTCTGATTACTTTAAAGGGATGGCAGACTTTAATCATTCATGGTGACTTTGTGTAATATTGTGAATCCTAGCACACAGTAAAGAGGTCAAAATACAAAAATACAACACTTCTATCCCTTGGGGTTATAGGCCAACACTTCTATAACCCTGTCTGTAACTTTTTCTCAGATCATCTAGTTGTAACTATTCTGATTGCTCTCAGCAAAATGTGGTATCTGTTGCAGCTGCCTTAGGTCTACAGTCATTGATTTCCAGCATAGATTAAAAAAAAAAAAAATAAAAGGCACATCTCACTCAAATATGGAAGCTTTTGAAATTTCCTTTTTTTTTTCCTTAAAGTTAAAAGAAGTTATTTTAAAAAGAACCAGGAGACTAAAGTTACACAGCATTAACCTACAGAATAAGACATTCAGTTCAATTCCCACTTCAGAGTTAAATCTGGAGTTAGATCCTAGATCTTCACAGAAAATTGACTTCCCAACTACTCAGCTGATAAGGTAAGTTTCATCTAAAACCCAAAAAAATATGCACTTAGGCAGAAAAGAGTAGTCTTGACTATAAAGAATAAAAAATAGGAAACATGATATCTGCATAAGTCACTGCCTTACTCAGCTGAGAAAAATTTGACCAACATACTTTACTTTCAGGGTGTGCTTTGTGCCCAGTGAACCAGCTTTCTCTCTCTTCAACAAAGAGATTCAATTTTTTACCTTGGACCTTTCTGTCTAGAAGTGTTTGTCATACACTAAGAAAATAAAACCTCTGATCAAGAAAAAGGATACCTTAATCATTGCACTTAGATTTAACATGAAAGAAACCATACGGATATAACATAAGAAGGGCAGGGAAGGGAGCTGTAACATACAAACCTACAGCAAGTGTCAATAGCCCGAAAGAAATTTTGACTCTTGAGCCTCAATGTTCCTTTCACATAACAACAAAGGTTTTTAAAAGAAAATAGTTAACCCATCAGCCAAGTCCTAACTGGAAAAATAGTTTGTGTTTACATGTGGAAGGCTTTGCTGGTTGTTGGGTTTGGGGTTTTTTCCTTTTAAAAGAAAATACTATTTCACACTTATTTCCCAGTGTGTTTGAAATTTTAATTTGATCTCATATAAGAGCAAAGTTTGTCAAGGCAAGTAGAACCAGCCCTACTAATGTCCATATTCCCAATGCATCAACTCTACAGTGCTGTTCTCTGCCTGGTATTAAACCAAATGCAACTGTGATTGCAGGCTGGAGAAGGAAATTGAGGCTCTGGAAAGACAAGAAATGGAAGTCTCAGCTAAGGAAGAAGCAATTTTAAAGAAACTGAAGTCTGTTGAGAAAACAACAGAAGACATAATAAAGGTTAGTGCTATATTATTCCAGAAATAGAATTTATTACTCAATCATCATCATATCCAGGGAAAGGGGAACTAGCTGGATCCCATGAGTGGTCATGAGCTTTTTTCTGAAGTGACAGCAGTTCAAACACAACAGGGGTCAGGATGTTACATTGCCCATATGCCTCCATTTGCTTATTTATGGGGGTGAAGATTAATTCCTTTCTTAACTCATCTACAGCACATCTCTAAAAACAGCACTGCCACTGACACAGTTTGCACCTCAGCCAGAAACAGACACAACAGGTACCGACCAGGTTCAGAGGCTGGCGTATTCATACTCCTTCAGGTGACATGCCCAGCTAAACTGTATTGTGCTCTCCATCAAGTCCCTGACAGAGACTATGATCCATTTCAATGTTATCAGCCATTAGCTTTTGTCAAAAGGTAATTTTAATATTTTTAAGTCATCTTAAACAGTCTCAAAAAATACAGTGGTGAAAGTAAACTTCCCTTCTCTAGCTGTTCTTACATACACACATACACATTCTCTGAAGATAGGGAGATAAGTAAAAGTGGAAAGCCAAAGTAGGACCTTTAAAAAAATCTCTGATGCCAACCAGGTTGGGCCACAGTGGGAGGCTAGGTCACTGTTTAACACTTCATAATATTTTTGTCCTTCCCTGTGTGACTTGGAATCATATTGGCAAAAGACCACAGAAATTGCACTCTCGCTCGCCATGCTCCAACTGAGCACATTTCACTTTTAGCCCCTTCTCTGTATGAAGCTGTGCACACAAAAGCTTAAAACTATCAGGGAAACCAAAGTACTGTCTAGTTAATGGTCTGTTACTTAAAAGTAACTATCGCATTTATTGTTAATGATTCTCTTTCCCACCTAGTCTGTGAAGACTGAAAAAGCTGGATTTGAAAAAGGTACGTTTAGTCAAAAGAATATTTTTTAAAAGGTTCTTGCAGAAGTAAGTTAAACCCAACTAATGCTTTGTGGATCTGTGGATCTTCTTTACTCAGAGGCAGCAGACTACATATATGCCAGCATCCCTGACCTTCCCAAGTATTTCAGACCTTCTGCACTGAGAAGTACAGCACATGCTGACATGGACGATGAAGAAAAGAGAAAAGGTACTGCTTATTAGTAACTCCAGAAGATGTCAATATGTACAAAACTTCCTCTATATTGAATCTAATACACTTTAAGCAAATAGATATCACAGATATGAGACATTTGTTCTCATTTAAGCTGTGTTACCAGTTAGGTCATCAAAACTGAGAGGTGAGACAGTGGTGTGAGGTACGTGCCACTGAGAGTAACTCCTTTCACCACTGACATTTCTTTCCAGCACTTCATTCCTCTGCCTGTTATAACTAAGTACAGACTCCCTTCCTATCATTCATTTCACATTTTCTATCTGCACTTACAGCTGTTGGGCAGCCAGCAGCAGTCTGGTTATTTCCCAGCTACTACAAAGCCTCCTAACCCTTCAGAGTGCCCAAGACTCTCTGGCATCACAGTACATTGAGCTCTTCAGCTGCTATTGCCCAGCAAAATGCCTGAGGCCAAAGTTAAATGTGGATTTCTCAGTCTATCCTGTAATGTAAACTATCTCCTCAACAGCTGATTTTTCCTCACAGAATGAAAATGTTTTTCCACAGGATAAAAAGGGACATTCAAAATGAGAATCTAATTTATTGCTTGTGTATGTGATAATTTCACATATTTAATCATTCATTCTGACAGTTGTTCTCTAACACCGTAAGAACTGTATTTCTTGCAGCTACTGCATTACCAGTTTAAGCACTTGTTTCTTTCCACAGCATTGTTTGCCATGGAAATTAAGGTTGAAAAAGACATGAAGACAGGCGAAAACACAGTGTTATCAACAATACCTCTTCCCTCAAAGGAGTTTAAAGAGACAGGAATTAAAGTCTATGATGATGGCAGAAAGTCAGTCTACGCAGTGTCCTCAAATGGAAGCACAACACAAAATGGGATGGATGAACTTGCTCCTGTTGAAGTGGAAGACCTGCTACGACAGGCAACTGAAAAAAATTCTCAGTCTCCCACAGAGTACCATGAACCTGTCTTTGCGAACAAATTCTGCAGGCCAGTTACTCCTCAGAAAGACAAATTAGTCCCTGGACCAAAACTGGAAGGCACTGACAAAAGAGAGATGAATGGATTTAGCAATCATCAGACAGAGTTCTCTAAAACAGAGCCCTTTATGCAGCAAAATAAAGAGAATGGCCTTGATCTTCCAAAGGTAATACAACCAAAGTCTCCCTCTCCAGTAATTCCCCATACAGAGAAGAAAGCACACACTAATCCTGAGAACGAGATGATTCATAACGAAGAAAGAAATTCTACACATGAGGAATTAAAACCTTACCAGACTACAAGGGAAAGACATAGTGAGACAAGGCTTTTAAATCCCTGTCACCCTAATGACGCATCCCCAGTACCTCAAGATGAGGAAGATGTTCGATACAGCATTGTCCAGGCTGTGCCTTGTTACGTGGATGAATCCGAACCTGTCACAATGGTTTTCATGGGTTATCAGCGCGTTGATGATGACGATGACGAAGCAAACCAGAAGTTGTCCCCATATGATGGGGTTATCCGAGCAGAACTAGTTATCATTGATGACGATGATGAGGATGACAGCAAATCTGAGAAACCAGCATATCATCCCATAGGCCATTATAGTCAAGTTTATCAGCCCCCAAACAGGAAAACCACAGAAGCCCCACAGACAAACCCTGTGAGCAGTCTGGGTGCAAGGCTGAACAAAAATTCCATCTCCCTGCAAGAACAAGAGGAACGCTTAAGCTCACCAACACACCCTGCTCATCTTCTCAGCCAGATGTCTGGAGATGGTACAGAAGATCCCTCGCTAACAGGTAACAGAAAAGAAAAATCATGTCACTGCTGTTTGCTCATGTAGCAAATTGATATTGTTCTTATCTGCTGGCAACTGTGTCACTTCTTATATTGTTTGGATTGTTTCAGACTAATATGCTATTAATAATAATTTCTTTGCTCTTATTTGTTAACCAGTACCAGTCTACATTTTGGATCTGTTGAATTATTTTGTCTTTAGCAATGCACTAGTTACCATATCAAAATTTGGAAAATAAACTAATTGCAGAAATGCCATTCCTGTAAACGTCAAAGATTAAAAGTGGTTTTCATTTAAGTTCCATTAATGCTACCAAAATCAGTAGAATTAGTTTTCATTTCTTGCAGGTAACTAACAGCATTGCTACTTAACAACTCCTCCTCTCTCATTGGCATGTTTTTCTGCCTGTCTGCATTCCATCTACTTCCTAGATCATCCAAGTTACCCCTTAAATAACTGCTTAATAACCAGTCTTAGTTTGTATTTTTAAGGAATCAGCATTGCCAACATTGTCTGATAGCATTTATGCAAGTTTTAACATGTTTTCATTAACCCAAGTTATTTTTATAGTTTCTTAAAATGATGAAACAGTTTTCATCACTACACATGGTTAGTCCAATAGTCCACAGAGTTATTTTTGAATACTTTTTGATATTTTATTAGTACATACAGTATCTATTTCTTATAATAAAGTTCTATATTAAAAGTTTGAAAGCAATAGCAAAATCTTCCAGAACCATAGAAAACTCTTCTTTATGATTATGTTGCACTTTAATGCATACAATTAAACTCCATTTAAGTATACTTACAGAGCAGCAGATTTCAGACAGTAGTCACATTCCACTTGAAGCAAAGAACACTGTGGTTGAATTACAGGAAGATCAGGGGTCCTGATCCTACATTCTCTCTCTCCAGACAATTTGCAGCAAAATTGTAAGTTTGGGCCCTGCCTAAAGGTTTATTAACAGCCCAGGAATCCCTTATGCTACATGTAAAGCCAGGAGAGGGGATGATCTTTGGATCATGCAAGAACTTTCAAGTATTTTTGCATCAGTAGGGGCTTATTGGGAAAAGCTTTTCAGCAAGCAAGGCTCTCAGCTTTTAGGTGTATCAACACCATGGAGTCATGCAGACAACAGTCAAAAATATTCCAGCAGTGCTGCCCATCCTTTCTGATCAATACGGCCACTACACTTACCCATGCCCTGAGAGGACCTTTGCTATCCTCAAGCACCCATCCTGCCATCTCTGTACTTCCCTTTGGCCTCCAGTACCAAGGGCTGCTGCCAGCAGATCTTATGCCAGCAACTGGAAGCAGAAGTAGTTAGCACAGGCAAGATGAACCACTCCAGAAGCTGCAGCAGCCCATTACATTTTGGGGATGGTCCCTCAATTCCCCTATCACATAAGTAAGTATATGATAAAGGAGAAGGGACACTCCCCCACCCACCAGCAGGTCTCTACCAAAACAGGTCATTCATCCTGCAGCCTGCTGAGTGGGTGCTTCTGAACATGTCCTGGGAAAGAGTTGTCCAAGTAGTAACTACAGGCTGGCAGTACCATTCAGGTGAGCCACATACAGGCTATGGGATGTTAGCTGAGCACCTCTATCCATACCAACCCCTACTTATTTTTGTCTCAGAGGAGAAGCATCTGGAATTTCTACATTTTCCCCTTTCCACTCAGACACTTCCCAAACAATCTGGGTTGTCTCTCATTTGAGGTTAGTGGAAAACAACTACTGACTTTCAGGAAAGGGGAGCAAGTGCAAATGTAGTAAAGATATTTGAGAATTTGTCCTGTAAATTTGTATTTGGTCTCAGCCATTCACTTACAACTATTCCACCAATAAGAAAATGGCCAATTGGGAAAAATGGATCCCAGCTAAATTAAAAGCAGTTTGGCAATTGCCTCAAAAGTTCCCCCAGTCAGCACTGTCTCCAAAAGTGAGTATCTTCATGCCTAGTAGAATTTGGAACTAAGCCATATTCTTCTTCAGCCCCCCACTTATTTCTTGCCACTCCCTGGGACATTTTTGATCAGTGGAAAAAGCCAGGAAGTGACTCAATCTTTCCCAAGCAGCCCTGTAATCCTACTGAGACTTCTAAAAGGGAAACAAAACCAGGAAAGCCTCTCAATCTAGAACAATGTACTACACAGAGCTGTTTCTTAGAGAAATATATTGTTTTCAAAGCAGTCATTGATGCCCACCCTAGCAGGTGCACCCTAAACACCACTAGAGAAAAGAATGGAATCAATTATTTTTAGTTGCTCATCATGCAACAAACGGTAAAACAAAAAACGGTAACAACAAAACTAAAACAACAAACAGTAAAACAGAAAAACTAATCCTCTCGGAAACTAAAGCTTGGGGTAGTACTTGCAGCATTTAAACATTAAACAAGCACTGAGGTCTCTGAAAGACAACGAACAGCAAAGAAGCACAGGGCAGACCAGAATGATAGCCCCTTATGCAACAATTCTTCTTTAGGAAAGAAATGAACCTTCAGAACAAATTACTGAATTAGTGATGGCCAAGGACAAGGAAGTAGAGTCATTGTTCCATGTGCCAGTCTATATAGAGACATGTCAGATTAAATTAGGAGCTTTTCATGCCCACAGTCCTACAAAGATGTAGGACATACCTCTTTCCATATAGCAGCAATTTTCCTTCCCCTACCAATATCCCAGAGTATGTGCCCTCAGAAAAACCATACAGAAAAAAGGATGGCAATGCTGTAATTGGTACACCCGGATTTGCATTATTAGAACTTATTTTCTTTTTTAAGTTCCAGGAAAATTAATTCAAGTGCAAATGTTTTGAAGATGCAATACTCATTAGGGAAATGAAAAGTACTTGGGAGGGAACAAAGGCTAGACATAGTGAAATTAATAAGGAAATGCAAAACTAAAGCTGGATAAGCAGCAAAACCTACTGACAGTGTGGAACGGGCTCTCATGGGACACGAAGGTCCAAGGCTTTTGGCAGCCAGCTAGTCTAGATGAGCTATTTTTTTTTCCTAGCACTGGAAACTTTGTAATCTTCAAAAAACACAATGGAGACAACTCCATTTGTGTTGAAGAAAGTGAAATATAAAAATCCTTCTTTCATGAAGATTCATGCACATCATCTGTTTCTGTAATGTATAGAGCAAGACAAAAACAGACTATGAGCTATAAGTGAGGACTCAAACTGACTGTTCTTCAACCATGACCAGGGCTTGATTGCTTCAGAATTCCTCAGCCTGTAAAAAGTACACAGTGTCTTTGTAAGAGCTAAGGTTAACATCAGTGGCTCTATGATATAAAGTTACACTCAGATGCTTCTATGATTTGCATCAACTTCAGCATTCAAAACATAACTTGAGTTGGACACTTGCTGACACATGTAAATCAAGTAAACAGCTGCTTTGACCCCTTGTGCCTCAGCAGAGACATATGCAGGGTGCAGGAATTAGCCATGCTATTTTTGGTGACTCTTCAAACTAACAGGTCAGAGTAATGGAGATTATTCCCATCGCATTCTCAACAATGTGCTGGGGGGAGGCTTTTACATATCAAACAACAGCATTATATTGCTGTTCTAAAAATAACCTTAAATTAAATCATTGGCCTTGCACTGTCCCTTTCAAAGGTACCCACATTATAGCCAGTTAAAGACAATAGCCATACTAATGTTTATACAGGTACTGTTACTGCATCAAATCAAATCAGGAACATGACTAACTCCCACTCTGACTCACAACACCAGGAAGAGAGGAAAGTTTTCTCTGAGCATCACAGAAAAGGAAAAGGTTTCCAAACAGTTACAGCTCCCACTGAGGAGTTCAGTTTAAACAAAGAGTTTGTTTAATTATTCATGCATCCTTTTACTCTGTCAGCATCCAGTCAAGGGCAAAACCAACTCTCTGTAATGTGTTAGTGAAGGTAACAGAGATAAAACAAAAGATAGCTGCGGTAATTTTTAAATAGC
The DNA here is from genome assembly GCA_013397315.1 of Donacobius atricapilla. Taxonomy (NCBI): domain Eukaryota; kingdom Metazoa; phylum Chordata; class Aves; order Passeriformes; family Mimidae; genus Donacobius; species Donacobius atricapilla. Next base: position 1,333,726 of record WBMY01014150.1, read on the forward strand.
AGTTATGAGTAATTTCTTAATATACTCAATTTATTGCAAAATTACCAGAACTAACACCTTCTACTGATTTCTTTTTATACCACTAAAACAATGCTTATTCTCCTGGATTAACTGCTGGAGGTATGTGTATTCTTCATTTTTCTAAATAAGGAGATTTTGCTTCAGAAATAGAAAGAAAGACTTAAAATGCAACGGCTTTGTTTTTTTATTTTTGCAGCTCTGAGGATGAGAATGGCAAAGCTGGGGAAAAAGGTGCTTTAACAGCTGTAATGGTATGGAAGTAAAATTTACCACTCAAAACAGATAAAGCTAAGAAGACTTTCTTCCACATACTTTTTCTGGATCATAATTCTTGTTTTGCTACTCTGTTTCATGGGCTATTTTTGCCCTCTGCATAATGCAATGGACTTTAACAGACTTTCAGATTTGACCAACTGCCACATACACACAAATCACACCCTGGATTTTGTTAAAAGTAGTGGAAAGTTACCTAAGGCCATAAATGCAGTGTACATACAAGTATGAAGACATGTGCATACCTGTTCTCACAACCAGAAATACGCTGTTGCTATATACACAGAGCAGATATACACCTATCTCCATGGAACTTCATGGGACATTGTTTCAGATTAAAGTGTGCCAATCTATCTGATTTTGACTGAAGATGCTGTTCCAGCATTCTTTTTGTAAAAGCACTGGTTAATAAAAAACTAAATGTGAGAGAGGAACAGGAAGAAATGTAAATATAAAAAGTGCTTTCCAGTTATACTACCTTGGATGAAATGTAAAGCATTCCTTTTTAAGTGATAGCAGAACAAACCAAAAATAATCATGCCAGCATATTTAAATATTTAGCCACCTTCTAGAGCTCCACAGTTCATTCACCTTTCTATTTTACATGTGACACTGTAGCCATCCTCAGACCCTGCTCTCTTCACAATCCCACAAACATCCTGCCCACCCACAACCTCACAGATCAATCCCTGCATAATAATATGAACAGCCTGGCCTCCTGAGCATGGTTTCACCTCCCAGCTAGCTGAGAAAGCCCTGCTTTTCCAAGAAACTGGCTGCCAGACAGTGCCTGTCCAACCAACCAACCAACACAAACAAAACCGCCATCAACAACAAAAAAACCACCAACCATACTGTTTAGATTTCAGTGGGTTGGGGAGCTAAAATCAGGCAAGCCTCCCACCAGAAACACTTGCCTGTGGCTTGTCCTGCAGCTGAAAACAAGGGCTACAGGTGCTGCTACTGCTGGGCACGGTTCTCCAGCAAGTTTCAAGGCTCCCACCAAAAACAGGTTAACACTTTCCACATGGTAGAGGATGTAAGGGCCCTAAAAGCAGGTTAAATCACACCTAAGTCAGATTTTCCAGTACATAGCTCTTGGGGAGAAAAAGTGCCTCATATCACACTATATCATTATACTCAAATCAGTACAACCGCTTTAATTCACTAGGTCTTAGCCATTTGTAACACTAAACAGATAAAGCTCAGGTTGTGTTATTCTGGTACAGCTGACTCAAATTTTGCACCAGCAAAAAAAACCCCAAACAAACAAATAAAAAAACCAACCAAAAAAAACCCCCGCTTTAATTTTTTACTGGTATATTTTTCAAAGCAGGAAGCTGAAGTTACTACCTCATACTGAGGCACAATGGTAGTAATTGACTGATTTGTAGCCTCTAAACATTTGGTGGCTCCCAGTCTGATGTGGGTAATAATTTCAAATTTTAAGACTTGTCAGAAATGGTTACCTGGAGAGTGGAATAATAAATAAAAAAAAATAAATTTTATTATAATACACTTCCTCTATGTCTATCCTGTTGTTTGTTGATGTCTTATAGTGGGTTTTTCCTTATGCCTCTTCTGTCATTTGCTGGTTGTGAGAGCACGAGGCTTCAGCCTCAACTCTTAAAGATGCACCAAAAAATGAGAGTAGATGAGTAATATGAAGTAATCACAAACAGTTTTTGTAACAGCAGCAGGCAGTATGGACACACATCCTCTGCTCCCCCAACAACATGTACTATTAAACTTAATAATGTGGAAAAGGGAGCAGCTATCATCACAATACTAGTCAAAGTAGTGTAAAGGAAAGACTTAAAAGTTTTGTGCTTCTGGAGGGTAGAAAGGTTCATCATTTGAGTGCTACAGCCCCAGAGCTTTCCTGCATCAACAAGAACAGAAATACAAGGTGGCAAATCATCTTTTCAAATGTCAGTAGAGATGTCATGCAAAACTCATATTCATCATTAAAGCCAAGTGATTTCTAAGGCCCCACAAGACAAAAGTCTCTCTGAAGCAAAGCTGAAATTGCACTCCTTAAGTGCAGTATCATTTGTGTGGGATGATTGTCATAAATACCTGGTTCAGAGTGATGCAGGTTTGTGGTTTACCATTATGTAAAGTCACTTTTGCACAGCACAAGGAAGAACAGAAGCTAGACCATGGCTGAACTAGGTCAGTTATGAACTAAAAACAGGTGGTTCCAAGCATGCTCTGAAGAACTTGTCCTGTGCCAATTCTTCTGTGCCAAACTGTCACTTCCTCAGGTATATGCAACAGTTTCCCCTTCACACAAACCCCTTAGAGAAGTCAGAATCAGATTTATGTGAGCAAAGAACTTCTCACACCTACTAGCAGGTCATCCCTGTTGACCATCCTTCCATTCACTTGGACTCTTCTTACTTTAGCCTGCACCAAAGGCCTAAAACCACAGAGGTTTTAACTTCGGCATAGAACTGCAGAATGGTGCAGTTTTTCCTTGGTGATTGCTGTTCATCTTCAGTTGTCTGGAAAAGAATATACCCACATGACAAAAGAAAATCATCCATACCTGCTCAAACAAAAGCTTGAGAATAGATATCAAGAAAACACTCATTCCAGAACGTCTATCTGTATGAGCTGGCTTGAATTTAACGATTGAGTTTCTTAATAAACCTTGAGAATATTTCCAGTTAGTTCGTTAGGAACACTTCCTATTTTGGAAAACCTTTACACGTCAACTTCTCGCTGACAGCACACAGAAAGCGAGCAAAACAGAAGCGCTGTTATTTGAACAAGGGCGCCACGTAGTGTTACAAACGGATGGAACACAAAGCAGGCAAGCTCTCCTCAGCCCTCCCTGGGTAAAGGAAAAACCTGGCCATTATTACACGGGAACTGGACCTCTCCCATCTCCTGATTTTTGACAAAACAGAAAACAATGTAGCATTCAGTGTAAGAAGGACAAGTGAAATCCACCTTCCCCTGGTTCGTGCTGCAGTCTGAAATGTCAACTACCTAAAAATTACTTAAAATAAAACAAAGTAGCTGTGAACTCCTTTACCTTTGCCCCAAGTAATTCTTGTTCAAAGCACAGCAAAGCCAAGAGCAGAAGACCAGTATTTGGAGGCTGCACCTAACAATCAAAACTGTAAACTATTTGTGAGACTAATAACAAATTTCTGCCTGTTATCTATATCCGGCCAATATCAAACTTGTCCACAGATTTTTTTTTCAAAGGAGTACACAAAAACCTTTGGAAGACACTGGAATACAATTACACATTACTTCCTCTCACTAGTTATGCAGGAAACGGGCAGGAGTGGTGGTGTGAACAGAAATTATGTAAAATTAGCAGGTCTTTCAATACTGCACATAAGGGCTCCCATAGGAAACTACACAATACTGCAAGCAGTAGGAAGAAAAAATTTATACAGAGCAATGACAATTTTACCAATTTTGAAGTTGTATTAGATGTGGAACAAGGAAATTTTTTCTTCTTGAGGACAAGAAACTGCTTTAAAAAGTGAAACTATTTTAACATTCAATTTCAGAATTAGTTTCTCCCGGAAGGATTTACATAGCTTTAATTTATAAAACGACATCTACAAAAAACAGGAAATCCATTTTGCTCCTAAGCAAGACTTTTCTAGTTTTCTTTTGACAGCATTTTCACATTACTAAAAGGGACAAGAACTTTTATTGAGATATTTACATTCACGTTTTAAAACCCATGTTCATTGTCACATGTAAATGAAACCACCCTCAGTACAGCTATTGTATTACAGAAAGAATCTGGCATTAACCTTAATTTAAAAAGCTATCAATCATGCCTAGATTGAGTGATTTTTATTCCGTAAACTCACAGTAGATGAAAGAGTCCCACAAAACTTTAGCAGTAGATGAGCCTGAGATTCCTAGGCTTTTGAGATCAGAGTTCTCTAAAAAAAAATCCACACCCACACAGTTGGCCCCATGCTTCTTGTCCTTCAGCCTGGGCTGTAACTCATTTCCTTGTAGTCCCCCTTTCCCAATGTGCACATGACTTTCCAAAGGGAGATGATTCTACACAGGCTACTCAGTCAGCTGCTGCTGACAAAGGGATGAATCCCAGCTCCATGAACCCCCTTATGGCTAAGTCATATCTGAGCAGCCAAAAAATCACTGACTACAAACAAACATGCTGCCTCCTGGATATTACCTGTCCATGCAACAGGCTGCACTAGGGACTTGGGAAAGTGGAAGAGACAGAAGCAGACAGCTTTGGTAACTGCAGAGAAGCACCACCTGACCCACATCTACAAGTATTTTAGAGTTGGCCATACTTCTACAGATGTTGCTGTAAAAGTCTATACCAGGTCATGCCTCACTATTCAGTATTCTATCCCGTACTCCCAATACCTTCATTCCCAGCTGCCTTAGTAGCCCTAGCCTAAAATCTATGTTTTGAATTGTTACAACTAAAAATCAATACTTTCCAGCAAGAAAAATGAATATGCGGGGGAGCAGGCTGTTTAGAGCCACAAAACACTGTAACTGCACAGCATATTAAGGTTTCATTTCCAAAATGCCCTTTCAAGAGTATCCTTCTATACTTAGGCAAACCATGAACCAAAAAAGTTTAAAAATACAGTCTCTTCCTAGTCTCAGTACCTAATTCATGTATTAGGAGAAACCTTTGTTGACTAAAAAATTGCCCTCCAATATTCTTGCAGAACAGAATTGTTACAGAATAGTAATAGTTCTGTCTTCTAGATATGCCAGCTCAAAGGGCTCTCACTTAACACTAACAGAAGCTGCTTTTCCTGAAGTCTACCAGCTCCCAATTTACATTTTGCTCAATAGCACAAATACACCTGCAACACTCCAGACCAAGTATTTTCACTCCCATTAATGCATCAATTAGCATAAACCTTATTCTCACAGTCAAGTAATTCAAAGTAACCAAAAACAGTAAAACAGAAATCCATAAACACAGCTAGGTTCTTCCTGGTTTGAGTTTTGGATAAGTTAGAATAAGTTTTAATGCATTTATATTGCAAACATGTTTTCTCTTTATGATTTAGAAGCACCAAGAGGGATGAGACAGAGCAGTATTTTGAATGAGGCAAATAGTGGTTTTACTAAAGGACCAAAATTCCCAAACTTCTATAATTGTTGTGTAGGTACACTGCTCTTAGAGCAGACAGTGCTTTTTGCATTTTACTTTTATTTATTTAGCTCAAGCTAAGCTGTATTTGTGACAATTTTTCACCAAGTTTTGTGGTTTGTTTGGTTGAGGGTTTCTTTATGCACAAGATTGTCAAGAGCAGGAAGCTGGCACATCACATATCAGAACACAGTAAAGTGGACAGATTGATCCAGATCAGTCATATCTTACCAGTTCCCCCAACAATATTCTCAAAAGGTTTAGGGAACTGACTATCAAAATAACATTTTCAGCACACCTTCTCAGTCTTCTCTTAACCTATAGGCTTCAGTCAACTAGTGTGCTTAAAAAATAGAGATTTCATTCCTTACTCAGGCAAAGGTTCCCATTAAAAGCCTGATCAGAAGACAGCTTTTGTAGGACTGCAGTATTCCTCCCTAGATTTGAATTCCCAGTTTCCCTTACACTGAGCATGACATACATGTGCTGTTATTCTTCAACTACATCTTCAGGGACATGTTGAGCAAAAAGTTGTAATAAAAAGTATTCCTTGCAGATTTTTCAGCTGCACAGTATTTTGTCACAAAATTCTCAAATACTGATTTCATACTAGGTTGATTGCTATCAGGAAGGCAACAAGGAACACTATATTTCCACAGACATAGATGGTTAACACAATCTGTTTAAACAGACGACCCTGCAAGAAAAAGGGAATAAAAGTCACTGAACAGTCAGTCTTTTTATTGGTCTGAACAAACAAAATCATCCCATTTCACAGTAGTTAGTTACCAAATTGTGACTCACCTCTGCTTCTGCAGATGTGAGTGACTGCAGTATCTGCACTCTGTCATCCTCTATCACTTCAGCTGTTCATGGGAAGAAAAACAGAAGTCAAACCTGCCCTTAAGAGGAAGGGGGGGGTTCATTTTTATACTGCAGAAGTCTTGATCCTGTGACTAAGTCTTACACAGCATCAAATCTGAAAAGGACTTGGAAGTCTCATTTGACATTTCATGGCCTGTTACTATCATCCTCACAGTACAAATGAAAAATTATTTGGACCTAACATACAAAAAGTAAGTTCTGAATATTGAAGTAAAAAATATTTTGCTACACTGAATAATCAAAACACTGAGTTTTAAGCTAACACATTTTCCTTTTATATTTTGAGATAACTGGATTTTATTAAGAAGTATTTTCATTAGCCAACATAAGAACACTCATTGTCCAAACATTTCAGGTTAATTTCCCTATTTCTAGGAAGTAATTACTGTAGTTAAATTTAAATTCACATATTTTATAATCACTCCTCCACATGCCACCTTACACAGACTCTTAATTAATCACACTTCTTCAATTCTGCAGCTGTCTCATATCAGCCTTACACCCAGGTCATTCATATGTGCAGCCACCTCCTCTCTGTGACACCAGCCAGTGAAGATAATTTCTAATGAAGTTACTACCCATCTCCTCCCCAGACATATTGGAGTCAGGATTTCACAGTCCTTGCCCAGCCAGTCAACATGGCAAGCATTCAAACTTGCTCCTGCAATAACACCAATTTGTCAACAGCTAAATGCAGATTTAATCTGCCTGAATTGATCTGGATTTAGCATACTCACCTGGGATCAAAATTATGGTAAAAAATAATAGAGTCTCAGAAAATATTTACACATTTCAGTCCCCTATGAACTGTGGTTTGAGAAATGAGAAGCTACTATTTTAAATGGCACAAACCCTGCTCCTCTAGAATACCTTTGTCTTGAAAACTGGTTTTCTTCCATATTCATCTGTCTACAGAAGTCAGGACACCATTACTCAGGAGTTACTCCCTTCAGCTTCCAAGTTAGAGACCAAAAAATACCTCCTGAAATTCAATCCACACTGGTTTTATGCTCAGCAAGCAAGGGGACAACAGGAGTTTTGCTGGGTTTGTACCTTTACGAACGAGGCAGTAGCTGTGTATCTCCAGAAGAACATCAGTACCAACATGCCAAGCTACAAAGCCAATCATTGCATAGGTGTCCCACGGGTCTGGCAGGTCAAGTGCTGGCAGATCCATTCCCAAGAACATAGTCACAACTATTCAGTAAAAACAAGATAAAAACCCAATAAGAACATTGTGTCAATGCGCTTTAAGAATGTTCTCAAAGCCTTTGTAAATAGATTTCCCAGGAATTACCTAAAACTGCTTGAGGAACAAAGTTAAAGGAGTTCATACAGCTGAAAGTTGCTGAGGGTTTTTTGGGGTGGGATAGGGGTTTTTTTGGTAGTGTGAGGGCCTACCAGGAAGATAGGAAGAAAAGGATTGTTTCCAACCTGCTTAGTGCCCTATCACATTCCAGCCACACAAACACCAGCATTTGTGTCTACCAACAAGACAAGTCAATAGCAGTGCTAAAGGATCCCATGGGAGCTTGCCTTTATTACTAGAATTGAACCCAGCTTCTGGATCTATAAGTGAAATTCCTGTCTTCCAGTCAACAACATTGAACTATACTACAGTAAGAACACTATTCTCATATCTTCCAAGGCAAAAAGAAATTATGAAGATAAGGACAGGCCCTCATTACAGAGGAATTTCAGATTTATCAGTAATTCCTTTGGTTTTAAAGTCACTTTTTCTTTAAGTTGTATCCAATGGCCCCTTAAAACTCACAAAAGATGGCCAACAAAAAGGATAATCAGACCTGCCTGGACTGAATGGCCACACATGTTTCAGAAGAACAGCCCAGATGAAGGACAAAGGTCCTTTATATCAGTTAAAATGAGAGTTACAAGTATTACTTCTACTCACCAGCTAATATTCTAGCTGTTGTACCAGTACTCCAGTGAAACCAGTTAAACAACTGCCTCCTACAAAACAATGAAACACATTTTATTGATTGCATAGTCGAAGGAAGGAGGCAGAAATCAAAGAACATCTTTGCCTAATTTCAAGCTGTAAAAGCTTTCCATTGTAAAACGAATGTTTAAGGAAACAGTCACATTGAATTCCTATGCCTGGAATTTAATGAGTCAGTTGTACCTCGGTGCATGACGAGATGGTCTGAAACCTGCCATAAGTGCTTGAAAGATTGTCAAAGCCATCACAGCACAGCCAAGATAAGGATGAAAACCTGCTTGCTAAACAGAAGACATTTTTCTTAAATATAATATCTATATAAGCAGACAGAAAAGACACCAAAAAATTGCACATTTTTTTATTCTTGTATTGGTAGGTTACAGTGGAGCAGCACTGGCAGAGGCAACAGGACACAATAGGCTGCCCTGCAGGCACGTGGAGATTGGTAGCAGACACACTGGTATGTCTGCTCAGGATTTGTCCCACCTTCTGACTTTATTGAGAAATTCTACCAGCTGAAGAGCAGACTAATATAAACTATAGAAGCCATAGTCCAAGCTCTCTAGCCTCAATCCTGTGTCTTCAGGATAGGCCCATTTTATAACTCATCCCAGCATTGGTTTTTCTCTCACACTAAAACATTTTATTCAATTTCCCTAGCTCACACATGTGACCATATTCTCCCACCTTGAATTCAGATATTCTCTAGACTTTCCAACTTTTGATGTCACTTTGCATCAAATAGAATACAGGTGACAGCAACAGGTATACAATCTCTGTCTAGCTACTGCTCCAGACTAGGCTTATCACTGGAGGCAATTCTGTCTAAGTTCACAAAAACACTAATTCCCAGCAGGTTTACCATGCTAGTGTCAGCCATCACACCCTTACTCCCCTCCCAAATTCATATGCTCTAAGGAAACAGTAAGACCAAAATAGAACATAGAGATACTATGAGCAAGGAATTTATTTAGGAGGAAGGAAGGAAAACACCAGAAGTTTTCAGCTGTAGTTTAAAGGAGATAACATTCCTCTAGTGTGTTGCTTGAATTTGAAATCAGCCTACTTAAGAACAGCTTTCACAGAAATTTGCTTAGGAATAGTCATAACATATTGTTGCCAGTGGAATTCCTCATTCATTTAGTCCCACCTTTACCTTTGAGTTAACGAGCAAGACAAAAAGTACACACTTACCTGGCTCCAACCTCCGCGGTATACAAAGGGCAACACAAAAGAAATGCTTGTCAGCATGACTGTGGTCAACATAAGCATACGATGCACCTAGAAAAGTTAAATTTGCTTTTAGAAACTCTACAGCTTTCCTAATACATCATTAAAAGACATTAAATAGACCTAAAGCTAAAAGATATTCTTAATCCCCACTTTAGACTTCACCAGTATAGTAGGTGAACTTCTGATTTTTAATTGTTTCATTTTATAAGGTTAAAGAAAGGTGTAAATCATACCATGTTTAGTCTATTTCTTGGACCTAGTAGGTTTATAATTCTGCTTTCAATAATGCTACAAAATACAGCTGGAGATACGTGGAGATTTTGCCCACCTGAAACCACAACTCCTTTCCAAGAAGGAATGAATGAGACCAGACAGGTTTGAAGAATCGTGCAACAATAACACCAATGCTAACTGTGGTAATCCAAGCAACAAACATTAGTGCTCCTGAAAACAGAAGAAACAAACAACCCAACAAGGTAACTGATAGGTAACTTAAGTGCACATGAATACAACTTTCAAGACTATAGAATAGTTTAGTCCATATACATGGTCAGAGTTTACCCATGATAAAAACCATATCACCTACAGCTGCATAGCCTTTATCTTGCTAGAGGACAGAAACATCCATGCAAAAGGTAATCATACTTTGTCTACACAACACAACAGAGCAGCTCTGGCTACTGCACGTTTCACTCATGCTAATACACTGTACATTCTGGTGAGAGAAACCATTCTATCACCAACTCAGACATAAGAGGATGAAAGATGACATTGCTACAATCTGTGTGACAAAGAATGACTGGCAGTTCTATGATGGACCTGCATTTAAGTCCAGTAGTGTGTGAGAAAAAATTCTCATTAACTTTAGTGGCTCCAGACTGTCAGTTGAGTGGTTTCTCATTTCAAATAGAACAAAGCCAAAAATGCAACTACAACAACTTGAAATGGAGAGAAAGAAATAAAAGTCCCAGTTATAAATTTCAGGTAAAAAGGCAAGGGCAGGTTCATTTTCCTGGGAAAAAAAGAATCTTTCAACACTGTTCTTGAAACAAAAAATTACTGACTTCATTCTGCCAACAGAGTATCAGATCTTGTTAGCCAACAGAATATACAATGTAAATGCCAGAAAGACAAGAGGGAATACCAACTCTGCCATAACCCCCCAGTCTCAACATGTCTACAACTGGGAGACAAAACTAGAACCTTCAGCTTACCATGAGCCTTGATAAGCCGTGGGGCCCGGGAACCTCCGATGTCCTGAGGAAGAGCTGTGACGTTATACAGCCCATCGGTGACCAGGGGCTGACGGTGATGTTTGTATATGAGTCCACCTGAGCAGTGACACAGTGGTTTATTTCTTGCTAATGAAAGCCACTGCACTGGTAAGTGTGCCCATTCCTCATTCACGAATTCAAGCCCTGTTGTGACCACTGCCCATAATCACACAAGCTAACACACCATATGGTAAGAGCCTAACATCATCTAAGCTATCCTGCGCACTTAATGCACAAAACACAACTCACTCAGCTACAGGAAACACCTTTTTTCTCCACTACATACACAAGACATGAAGAATAATTCCCTTTGATTCTAATCTCCATTTAAAAAAAAAAAAGATGTGGCCAGTTCTCAAGAAGCCATCAGTTCCTATCATCAAGTGAGCATACAATATATATATGAGTAAATTTGCAATAACTTCCACAAGCAAACCCATGATCCAGAGAAGCAGTAAAGGTGACTGAATTAGAGGCCTCAAACTCGGAAACAGTTCAGACACCAATTCTCATCTAAGCCATATCTTACAGAAGGGTTACTAACTCATTTGGATGTGTTAGAAGAAAACCAACCATATGTAAGTCAAGTTTACCTTCACTAGCTTCCCCATCTGCCAGAAAGATGTAGTAACTGGTATCCAGATTAAATCTCCCTTTATAGGCAGGGAGACGAATACTCCTTCTGAAAGAACATTGAAGAACACCATCTGCAAGCCTCCACGCCACATCTTCAAGGGCATTCTGTAAAACAGGAGATATTTAATGCCCAGTGTTTTCAGACTGGCAGAGTAATTGGCTTAAAAATAACCCTGCAAAAGAAAAGTGTGTCACTGATGTAGTAAAAAAAAGTGAATGACCCAGGGAAGGGGTTCCCTTCTAAATTGGCATGCAGGGGGTATGTCAGTAAGTCAACTTAGCAACTTATGGTTTGGACTTACTAATTTTTACAGCCCATAACAATGTTTAACCCTAGACATACCAGTTGCAGCTGCAGTTCTAACATAGGGACAGACTAATAATAAGCATAAAGTTTCTAAATAGACTAAGCTCCCATCATGTGACTCTCTTTACAAGTTAGGTTTAGACTTCCAAAGTTAACATTTATGAGGAAGTAATAGCCCAGCCAATATCACCTTAGAGAATTATGGATCCACCTCAGCATTTACACCTGCTGTGCAAAACAACAGCACAAAGCAGCAGCACACCTTACTTCAAAGCTACACCTGTGAAAGTGTCTGAGTTGTTTTAAAACATACCTCTGAATCCAAGAGAGGATGACTTCGCTCCTTCAGACAGGCAGTGCTCACACGAACACGGTGATCCTCATTAACACACAGATAAGCATCATCACCACCCTGCAGAGTTGAAAAGAGAAATATTTATAGCCCAATAAAAAACACTACTGGTGGTCTCTACAAGGTCTTTGATTTAATATAGGCACTGAGACTCAAGAGATTTCTGTAGCTATCAAGCTGTTATTTCCCATTTTCAAACACACACAAAGTCAAAGAGATGACACATAGAACATGCTTTATGGTTCACACTCCCCTCCCAGAGTAACAACCACATTATCAGAAGTTTCTTTAATTATTTAGAATTTACTAAATTAACTAGACAAAACAGATGAATGCTGGAGCTATTTAGAAGTTCACTTCAGTTACAAGATTTTTTTCCTCCACAGCTGTAAAAAAAGTGTTGTTAAGAACCAAGTGTTCCTGCACTGGGGATACAAATATGAACAGCATCTCCTTTGTGCAACAACTAGCTTATAGATTATGCAATTGTCAACAGTCTCATCCCTTCATTTTAACATAAGTTAGAAAGAAGTATCTTTAAACATTTTTAAGACTGTATAGGAGTAATATTCAAGGGTCAAATGCAGTTTTCAGAATAACAGCTCAGCTTCTGAGGGGTAAGATTTTTTGAATGGGTAAATAAAGATTGATTTAACCAGGAATTTCACTCAGACAGGCTGAATTCTGCAATAAGAGATATCCATAGGGAAATTCTACTGTAATTATTCAGTCCTGAGCTAAAAGTGAGTATCCACCTATAAGAAACAACCTGTGTTTTAGCACTATGGGAAAGTCACATTTTGTGTGATATCTGACAGTATTTCCATTTTCCATACGCATTTCCATTCAAACTTTACTAACATCACAAAAGCAACTACAGAAAACAAAATAGAACACTCACCATCCACTGGTCATGGGAAAATGCAAATGCTAAATATCCTTCACTTGGACCACTCATTTCAATAAAAACTGAACTCTCCTCTTGTTGGAAGGATAGAAAAAAACAGGAAGCACTTCCAGGATCACAGTTTGTAGGGTTCCTAATGCAGAACTTCATAATTCCACAACTTGATGCACTAAACTAAACAATTAAGCAAACAAAATGTGAGCAATGAGAGTTTCCATTCTCTTCCTCCTTTCTACCTATGGTAGAAAAAAGCATATAAGGAAAAACATCATTTATGTCTACACACCAATCTCTTAAACCATGTCTACAATTACCTTAGGACTACTAAGTAAAATGATGGTGAATTCTGAGCTCAATTTGAGTTGCATTTTCACTTTAAAGACATTACAATAGAATAACTTCCAAAAGTCAGTAAGAACTTCAGAAAAAACTTCCCCTGGTTTAATATTTAGAGAGGTTATATCAGCTGTAGGATGTGAAAGAAAAGAAGGGTACTACAGCTTTATGCCTCTTTTTAAAGTAGAAACTCCACTGATACACACTGAGAAAATACATTGATTATACGTCACAGTTATCCTGGATCAAATAGCAATGCTTGCTCAACCCATTCAAGACTCAGAAATCAGTAACACAGATGAACTCAGGGAAGAAAGCTTCTGAGCCTGCAGTTGCTAAATAGGAAGTGATGAGTCAAGACCAGGTTAAGTCTTCTCCCATCTCTCGTGACAAGTATGCACAATATTTTCTGATCATTAATTTCTAAATGCTCTGTTAATCTTCTGACCTGTGTGCAGCATGACAACATTTGAGCCTGCAAAGTTCAGGCAGCTAAAGGTAGCTGTCATGTCCTCAGCCTTAGATATCACAGTTACTTATCCATCATCTCTCCTTTTCTGTTAATAGGCTGGATCAATGTCATCTCATTGAATTCCATTCATCACAAGCATTAAAGATAAACTGATTTAGCTTCGTCATTACTTACTGGCTTTGATATGTGGGAAACTGGGTGTGAAGTTGACATAGCCTCTGATGTTGCATACACAGGTGGTGTTGGGGACAGCACATCAGGCTGAGAAACAATGGGACCTGGAATTTTTACCCAGAAAATCCTGTATTTCTTCACAACTGTGGCTCTTAAAAAAACACAACACACAGAGAGTCATTACTGTATACATTTATAGTTGGCTGCTACTTCAAAAAGGAAAAAAAAGGAAAATAATCTATAGTTCACACAAAGTATTTGTAAAACCCTCATTTTATGGAGACCTCTACCATTTTAGGGATTGAAGTACGAAAATATCTTAAATCTCAGTAGAAAATGAATTTTAAAACATAATACCACATGCTGCTGTAGGTATAAGAAACATTCATGCCTTTGGCATAGATTAGAACTTCAGAGAAGAGTTGCATTGCGTTTATCCTGTGGTTCACAGAAAGCTAGTCAGGTACAGCAAAGAAAAAGATTCTTAACAGTGTGCATTGCAGGTATGAGAAGTGGGAAGGTAGCTAGAAAGACTAAAGAAACCAGTCTCCAAATCCCCTTGTACTCTCCCTGGGGGCAGGGTGGGGGGAATCACCATCAAGCTCTTCCTAAAAAAACAAATGTCTGCATTAACACAGACTCTGCAGCAAGTAAGGGGTGCTGAATTTTCAGGCCATTTGACCCAAGGGTTTTTCAGTTGCTGATCAATATTTGACACAGACAATGGTACAGCTTTACCTTGTCTGCATTTTAATAACTTAGAATTGATATTAGGTTTACTTACAGAAACTGTACATGTTTTGGAGCATCTCCAGGAGCAACCCAATAAAATTTTATGTCTTTCTTTTTCACTTTACTTGTGTGACTGACAGCTGAATTCTGAGAACACACACATATCAAGAGTTACACAGTGGATACACATTTTGTTATTTAAACATAGTCAGCAGAAGTTGCAGCTAAATCCCACAGAGACACTGCACTGCACTGCTACTGCACAACCCCAGTGCTTTTTCCCAGTCAGTCATGATCAGTTCAGGTGAGCACTGCAACTTACTCATACTAACAATCTTCAGGACTAAAAGGAGCAACTTTCAATCCAGAAGATTCCAGCAATGAGGTATAGGTCCCTGCAGCATTTATGCAGAAATAGTGAGGTTTTCTTAGCAAGGAAATATTCTACTTTTTGACAATAAGAGGATGAAGAGACAGTGCAATGGCTCCTCCTTTTAATATTAGGAATACACCATGTTCATTGTGTAAAAGTAAAACTTAGGTTACAAATACTTCATCTCCCTGCAGCAGTCAACAGCCTTCTGTCAGCAGGACAGGTTAAACAGCTCATAAGGATAGTGCAGAGCTGCAGTGGGTCATGCCTCTGTACTCCAAGCCGCACCAATTTCCCCATAGGCTCACAGAACTCCAATAACGTTACACGAATTAGCTCTGTCCTGTTGCAGACAAATTCTGGTAGGAGCCCCTCAGTGCCCAATGAGACATTCTAAGGCACTGGACTCTACCTTGGCACGACCACATGTCAGCAGCTGAGAGCGCCTCCGGTCAGCTAACACAAAAGAACCAACTGCAGGGCTCTCCAGGCGCTCTGCATCCCGGGCTTGTACGAAAAATCCTTCAAAATCTGGTCCAGACAGATGAACTAAAGCAAGAGAAAGAATAAAAGGAAGTTTCATTCTATACCAGAGGAGGAAGGAAGTATTTCAACAATGGCTACCAGATGCTCGTTTTACAAGTACTGAATGATGGTTAATGGATTACCTAAACAAGAGTCAACTGCTTAGATAAATCCAGTACAGAAAACTGAGGAAGGACATACTATAATACAAAGAAACAAAAAATTAAACTGTTCAGCTGTAACTGACACAATACCTTCTATGTTGTCCCCTGGTTTAAATTCAGTCCCATTCACCGTAATGGTGTGCTCAGGTGACAGCTGAGGAGAGCCACCATGACAGGGTACCATGCTAGTACAGGCTTCTCTTACTTTTCCATTTGGATAGCAAACCACAGATGCATAGAGGCAAACAAACACCCAAACAGCAAAACCAGGCAGCTCCACCTGTATAAAATAAAATATACAGGCAATTAAACAATAAATATTTGCATTACAGGTCACCACTCCTCTTTAGAAATCAGTTGAATGGCGGAATACAAAATCACGTTTAAAAAAAGCATTCATGAGAAGACACTACTCCCAGCTGCTAAATAACATCTGCTTCTGATAATTACCAGACATTTTTAGAATGTTCTGATACCGTATTTCAGGCTGTCTACAGGTTGTCAATGGATCCCTCCATCCACTGGGTGAATTATTTCCCTGCATGCATTTTGACAGCACATTTAAAATATCTTTTGCCAGTCCCTTTCCTGTCCTCTCTCTCTCAAAAAAAAAAAAAAACAAACCAAATTTCCTTAAACTTCTGCACAGGACATAGATCTTAAAACATGCTTCACAGATATATAAAGGTTGAGAGTATTGAAGAACTACACAGCTAGTATCAAGCCCACTTTTATTAATCATAGCTTCAAATTTTGCATCATTACAGACTGCCTTTTGTTTCCACAACTCGTGTCTACTTCTTCACATATGACAAATAATTCCCCAGTAATAAGTTCTTCTTTCTGCAGGGAAACTAAAGCTGCCAAATGCCAGAAATACATTTTGTACATGCAAGAGTGAGAATTTGGTATGAGGATTTAGACAACGAAATATCTTTGTTTGTTGCAGACAAGCACAAGACTTCTCCTTTGAACACTTCCTTTTGGATATTGGCCCTCTAGACAATTAGTCAAATAGATTGCTTGTCACACTCCTATCAAGGGAACAGCGTGCATGACAGACATGGGATAGGAGGACCCCAGATCCAGAAACAGTTACATGAACCCCTAACCTCAGCTTTCATCATAGTGTTTTGCCCTGCCACAATACTGTTTTCATAAAAGCTGTGGCAATTGTTTTGCTGTTCAGTAGCATGCAGGGCTTACAGCTGTAGTGTGGTTTCCAGAACACCTTAGCCAACAAAAGAAAGTGTTTCCACATCCAAAAGTCAGGAGAACAGAGATAAACTTCCTTTCAATCCTTAGGCACAAGAAATGAGTTATCAGCTCTGGTGGAACATAGACCAGCCAAGTTGGTCTGCCTGCTGGAAGGGCCATGCCCATTTTGCAGCAAGTGATAAGAACAATCAGGTTATGAAGTGCCCTGACAGCATGGATGGACATGAAGATAAACACACCGAGTCATTTCAGACTGAACTCTTGATACCTAAAAGGCAGCCAAAGGAAGACAAGGCACATCATTAGTCTTACACCATAGGAGTCATGTACATGAACTCTTCCAAAGTTCTCATACATGGAAAGCCACAATTTCCAAGGTAATGCTGTATTTTTATTTCACTTTATGCCACTAAACAGAAGAAAATCAGAGGTAAGTGTGTTGAACAGTTAGGTTTCAAGAACTACAAAATAAAAACCCAACACTCAACTCCTCACAAATATTCAAGATAACATTATGATCATTATCTTTAACTTTTAGTTAAAGTATTTCCTTCTAGTTTCAACATGTCTCCAAAGTGTCAAAATTTACATCTAATTGACTGCATTCATAAGTTAAAGGCACCCATAGGAAGCTAAAGACTAAGGTTAGTACAATTTTATGAACCAGAGAAGTTTTCAAAACAAGAAGAGAGAAGGCTGTATATCACAGAGTCAAGAAAAAGAGTAGGGCAGTGTTCTGCTTTAAGTAGCAGAGGATGTGGTAGGGATGGTAAATGAAACAAGAAATACTCTTGTCAGATTCAACTGGCTCAAAAGCTGGCAGAAGAAAAAGATTAAGTAGAGATTAATAGAATAAAAAAGAAAAAAAAAATCTGAAAAATATTTGGATCAATGGAGAGCAGTAAGTTACTTCTTTCTGTGTTGAAAACAACTCCTACAGTCCCTGCGGGTATCAACAGCTAAGAAAGCCCTGGTAGACTAATAGCTCATGAGCACAATGCTCACACTCCAACTCAGGATTCTCTTCACAGAACTTATCTTTTTTGAGCTGTTTAACTTCATCAGCTGCATAGTGTGAAATCTAAAAACAACTTAAGAGAGGAAGAGGAGATGAGACAACAGACAAGGCAAACATACTGCCAGCTCAAAGGTACAAAATTACCATCAACAGAAATGTCTCCTGAGCACCATCAGACAAGAAGGCACACAGAAAAGAGCCAGCTGAAGGAGAGTAACCTGTATTAATATAAAGGGTTTATGACACAGACCTTTAGAAATAAACCCCTACAAAGGGAAAGCAGATAGTCTTGCTGTCCAAGAGTCACTCTCCCTCTGAATTCATAAAAAGAGCTTGAATTGGCCTCTTCTGCTTTGTTAAAAGTGGTCCTATCATGACAGCTAGACAAAAAACATATTCATAATATCTCATTACTTTTAAAATACAAACACACACACCCATGCACACAAAACAACAAAACACAGGTACCTCAGCATCTTGTTCTTTCTAGGAAAGAGAATTTCAAGGGCATATGTGTACCAAAATTATTTTTTGTAACAGTTTGAGTGTACGCACTTACCTTAGAGCCAATCTTGTTACAGTGACACTGTCTGAGTAAAAGTGCCATTGGCTCTTTACTTGCCGTAAAACAACTTCTATTACTTTGTAATCTCTTCTATGTGGTTTGCACCTAACTGTATCCACCTTTACTGTATCCAGGAAGCTTGTCTGAAAAAAGAAACAGTACACACACAAAAAAGTAAGGTTTATAAGGGCGTCTTTGCTTCAGGCATGTATTTTAGACAGCTTCCCCACACTTCAGCTGAAATGCATGATGCTGTAATGAAGCACTGGCCCTGCAGCTTCCTTTGCTTTGTCTGACACTTCCCCAGATCTCAAAGAGCTTCACACTAACTAATTACTTAATTATCTTCGGATGTAGTTAAGGGCAGGCAGGGGAACCTACAACCAACTTCTGATACCTTCGTCCTCTAAGAATTAGTTAACACAAATTTGCAGCATGATTTTAAAGCTCATTATGCATTTACTCCCTATCAAAGAGATGCTTTATTTTAGAAGAAGCAGAAACAATTTCAAAAATATGGTAGCTTCGTAATTTTTCCATTTACCTCACCAAGAATAAACAGGAGGCAAGGATTTTGTCCTGTTCACTTGTTTGCTTTAATGATTTTACTTGGGTAGCTGCTCTGCATAGAATCTTCAAGGCTCCAACCTTGCAAACTTTTATCTATGTGAAGAACCCAAAAAAGACATAGTTTGTTACCCCAACAAGTAACTTCAACTACAGCATGAGCACATTTACTGTCACAGTGATCACAGAGCCATCTCCTATGCACATTAACAAAAAAACAAAATAAGAAACTAATATTCACATAATAAGAAGCAAAAAAGATACCAGAGGAACATGGCATGGCTCCCAGGTAAAATAAGCCATAGCTTACCTTTACTCATTGAGGCACACAGGTTTAGGAGTTTTCTCTAAAGCAATTCAGAAATTTTGCAAGAAAGGCAGCAGCTACAAGGTGCTTCAAAGACGCCACCAGATTTTACTGTGCTGCGTATCTCCTACAAGTATTCGATTAAGCAAGTATACTTTCCAAACAGCTTGCGGTATCCACTTCGAGCACTCACTGGCATCGATTTAACCAAAGCACTACTACAAAGGCTCCAGCAGCTCCTCAGCCCCGCACGCCCTTGCTCCGGGGCTCTGGAGCAGAGCACTCTCCTCTCGGGCACCGCGGGGGCAGAAAAGGGGGAGGCAGGAGGCGTGGCTGGGCAGGGCGGCCCNTCCGGGTGCTGCCCGCGCCGGGAACCCGCAGAGCCGGGGCGCTGGAAGGTGTTAGGGCACCTCATTTCTTTGCAGCCTCCCAGCGCTGGAGGCCTGCATGGCCGTCCTGGGTTAACAAGTAGAGTTTTAGTGAGAGATTTGCCTTGTCAAAGCTTACAGAGCTCTTGAGCCGTGCTTTCATGGGCAGAAAGGTGGTCACATACACAGGCTTGCAAAATCAGGCCCTCCTTATCAAGAAAGCAAATAAATACTGGCTGTAACTGGGGCTTTGCTGGCAGAAACTGCAGCTGCTTACATAGGCTTCTCTGACTGTTGTATTGTTTAAATCCAAGTTCTTGATTGCTCACAAAGTGGCACAAAAAGACAATTACTTAAAAATCCAATGGAAATTTTGCCCTTCCACAGCCTAGAAATATTGTGTTGTGTTAAAAAACACCTTTACTGGAGATCTCTAGTGATTCAGTTGCTTACTAGTAGTTATGAGCAGTTCTAGAGATCTTAGTACTATTAATTCGGTAATATTTTCTAAAAAAAACCCCATACAACCTATCTACAAAAATATAACAGACTACGAAATGCTCTGTAAATGGTCACTCTTTTCTCAGTTTTCATAAAAGCAGCATTTACCTTAAGAGGTACCCTATGATAGCATATTAAAAAATACATTTAATGAGAAAAACAGTAAGGGATTACTTTGCCTAGTCAGAAAAATTATTTGGCTGTTACACTTGTATTATCTTGCTCATAGGAGTCACTGGGACTCTGAGGTCTCACCCAGTGTTCAGTAACTGAAGAAACATAATGCATAAGCAACAGCTTGAAGTGAAATAAGGCTATTTCCCCCTAGCTATTCTTGACAATATTTAGGTTCATAACTTTCACAGAGTATAGTGGAATTAATATACAAATATTTCAAGATATTATTTTAGGGTCTTTGCTCATTGACAGAATGGGGTGTATATGTCTGAAACATTACATATATATAAGTATATATGGAAGTAATTTCCTCATTAAGATCCACAAGGAGGGATGAAAATGCAAGATACAATTCTGTTGGAAATGGTAGTCAGAGTTTAAGAAGAAAAAATAAATTTTCTGTGAAAAGTAAAGAGGGTAATGGAGGGAATACTGTTTTGCTTATCATTGTATAGCTTCTCTTATTTCAAAAGATGTTAGCTATTGCTTAAGAGCTGTAAAGCAAGAAAACCAAGCAAACAGCAAGAGAACCAGCAAAAAGAAAACCGACTCTGTAACTACTGAGTACAATCCCCATACTACTGCATGGACAATCAGCAATCCATCTGGAAGGGCTCTTTTCAGACATACCAGTCTCCTTAAAAAAATAATAAAATCAATAGTTCTGCAGCCTTAAGGAAAATGTTTCTTTGAAAGGGCACTGCATGCTAATTTCTTAAGTGTCATATCCAGTATAAAGGAAATAGGATGTGTTAGGATATATGAACTATAAAACGTCCACAGCTGCATCTTCTTTGTAAAGTGTGCTGCAATGGTTGTTAGCATGTTCATAACAATTCTGTATTTGTTACAAAGCAGAGGTTCTGGCTTAAGCAAATGAGCTAGAGACACAGAGCGCTGGGGGTGGGTTTGAATCTTCCTGCGAGCCTGAGGAGAGATAAAGCTGTGTAACCTACTACTGACCTGTGTCAGAGGATGAGGACATCAAGTGGCAAAGGAATGACACAACATTTAACATGAAAAGAAGCTGATGAGGTTTTTTGCATGGTTTATTATAGGCACTTAAGGAAGTAAGTGAAAGCTTATAATTTTGAAAGCAAAGGGAGTTTCATAGAGGAGACTTCATTCCAAGCATATAAAGGGGAAATTCTCTTGCTTAAGAACCGAGAAAGCAATTAAGTAAATATATATAATTTTGGAAATTAACTATAGTTCAATCTAAGGTTTATACTGACAGCTATTCTCTTTTTTAAGCCCAAAGCTACATGGAAAACAATAAGCCATTGAAGAGAACGCATGTTACTATGTGATTCCTTCTAATCAACTTTCCTCTTAGGTATTAAACTAACTATTCAGCAAAACTGTGGCATTTTAGGTGAGATCTTGCTCAAGTTGCATATATGTGCATTGAGCTCTATGTTACTGGCAAGGTTATCACCAGAAAACATCCCTGGAGTTCAAATCAAGTGATGTGCAAAAAGGCACCATCCCTACCAGATTGTTTTGATGATGGATAAGTGGTTCAAGGAATTTTTTGTTACTAATGTTACCTATTTTGAAATACTGAAATCTGTTTGAAAAAGTGCATTTGGATTTGGCTAAATACATGCTGGATACTAGGATTTCTCTGAAGATAACAGTGCTGGCACCTGTACTTACTCACCTCTCTCTTGCATAAACTACACATATGAGACTATCTGTCATGAGTTTTCAAGCTTTAAGCATTTTTCAAGATTTTCAGCATTATTTTCTTAGTTAAAGATGTATTAGGGAATTAACAACAGTATATTTATCTTCGATATGAAAAATTCTTCCTACCAAAGCAATTTGTATATGGTGGCGGGGTTTTGTCAGAGAGGGGAATGTTGGGTCATTGAAACAATCCTTACCATCTAAAAGGAAATAAATGATGATAAATTCACAATGTAGGATGAGATATTTTTCTCCATAATTAATAATTTCTTTTCTCTTGAGCTTTGGCACTGTTTCATACTTACCTGTTTTACCAACTTACTGTTAATTTACAAACTAGATTAAAGCATTCCCTTTATGTTCAGAAATTTCCTTCTACTGTATGCACTTTTTGGTTCTTTACTAATCACATTCATTTTTGAATTTTTTTATGTCACAAACAAAATTCAGATTTGGACCAGTATTTACACGAAAATACTTGTTTACCTAGAGGTAAGACGCGTTTTACAGTTTTCAGACAATGACTGTAAGAAGCCACCTGGTGGCAGCAGCCAATCAGTCAAGTAGGGTTTGCAAGTCGACTGCGCAGAAACCGGTTTTGGTTTTGCATCTCTATTCTGGCACAATAGCTGAAGTTCCTGCCCCAGAGCTTTCTACCAAAATATGTATCCACTTTGACTTAAATAGATTTAAAAAATAAATAAAAAAAAGGTACTTCCTTGCTTATCTGAAACAAAATATTTAAGATCGGTTCCCTGATATCAGTTTGAGACAGGTGTGTATAGGTGTTATGAGAAAATGACACACAACCTGTCACTTTCCTGAGAGTCTCCACTTATGCAGTGCACAACACACATAAATTGATAAAGAACTTCAGCAAAATCATTTCAGCCCATCCAAGTGATGTGGGTCAGTGCTTTATCTGATGCACACTAGCAAGTTTTATCTGATAAAAGTACAGCATTATTAACTTTATTGAGTTTTCTGTATTTTCTGACCACTTTTTGCTGTGATGCTTTTTTAAATTATTGACTTTATTATATCAGCAAGATGTGATAAGTTTTTATTGTTCTGCTTTACAGGGAGCAAAGAGCTTGCTGGCAAAGGCATCAACCTGTAAGTGCTTCAGTGTAAGGCACTTTAGACCCAATTACAGAATTCATAATTTGAAGCTAAGATTAATTGAAATCTTGTACAATGTTCTCTCACACACTTATCAGTTTCTTTGCCAGCCAATCTCAATTCCATCTTTGCCCCCCAGCTTTTTTCCTTTGCCCTTTCACTTGATTAGGAACTAATTTTCCTACCATTTTTCATCTCTTCTCAGAAATCCTTTCACAGACAACCCATTTCCATTTCTTCACCTTTTCTCAGCAGCTCCTAATTTGACTCCTTCATGGCTTGTAAATGCATTCTTTGTTCAGACACAGCAAATCTGTGGGGTCTGCAGCTGCTCTGGGTTCAAGCACTGGCAGTCCTGCTGGAGGGATGATGCATAGCACTGTTGTGGCAACATTCAGGTTAGTACAAGCCCAGTGCCCTGCGTGGGAACTCAAACCATGATGTCTGAGTACCCTCCAGGGGAAAGGCTGCAGGGATTTTAGCTCTTACTTTACCAAGTCTCACCTAAATGTTTGCAGAGACTTTCAAAAGCTAATAAACTGGTAAGACCGTGACAGAGCTGGTAAAAGGCATATCC
This sequence comes from Donacobius atricapilla, assembly GCA_013397315.1. Classification (NCBI taxonomy): domain Eukaryota; kingdom Metazoa; phylum Chordata; class Aves; order Passeriformes; family Mimidae; genus Donacobius; species Donacobius atricapilla. Next base: position 1,357,590 of record WBMY01014150.1, read on the forward strand.
AACATTGTGAGCTGTGAGAAGAATCAGGGAGAGAAGATGGTTTTGTACCAGTTTTCAAATCCTGTAAGCAGCAATCCTTGAGCACAAGGGAATATCAAGCAAGGCGTAAAGGGACCCAGTCCAGACATGCTCTGGAAAGCTGCCTCCTGCAGGTTAGTACATGGTCAATTTGGAAGCCAGTACCTTTGAGGAAGTTCCAAATTTTCTCAGAAGCAAAATACCAAAGCTGTTCTATTGTACAAGACACTAATTCCTCCAGCTGAAATGGACAGCCAGTGCTTGGTACAGAGGTAGGATACTCAAAAAATCTGGACAGCAGCAGCAGTTTGTCCCAAAATACAGCAGTAATTCCTAGGTCCTGGGTCTTCACATGGGAATCACTGCCCAGTTATGGGCAAACTTCCTCTCATCAGTAATCCTAAACTTAAATTCATGGATATCCAAATGACCTGATGATACCAATGAGACAAACACTAAGGACTTCTATTTTCAGGTAACAGCATTTGGAGATGGTTCAACTGTAAATGTTGTTATGCTCTGATTGCTGTATAGCAAAAGATTTGCCAGTCTGAATTCCAGCTTTGTAGCACTCTAGTGCAAACCACTCATATCATCTTCCTTGTTCTTCCTACTCATGTTTAATATCTTAAAACAAATGCTTGCAGCAGTAGAGATTTGGTGAAATATTTTCCTTCTGCAATATATAACACCGTGTTAGCCTGTTCAAATTACCCTGGTTTGAATTCTGCCTGCACTGAAAGATTACAGAGCAGGACTGCAGTCCCCAGTATTAGCTTTCAGATAACTTCATGTAATTATTTCTTTGCTTGAAAATCAGATGTCAAATATATTGAACAGAAATGCAAAATCAGTTGGTTACCATTTGAACTCAAAGGCTTATCTAGATAAGATTTAAGGATTATTATTTTAATGGACTGGGAAAATATTCATGGTATTCTCAGGATAGTTTGATATTTTAGGAAGGAACATGCAAGGAGATGGTGTGTGCAAGAGATACTCTGAATATTTATTTTTGAGGAGGAAATAGATCTTCTTGATAAGACATTGCTACAGTTCGTTCAGGAACAGATCCACTGAAGTCTTAAATCTCAACATATCTCACTAGTGTCACATGGAACAATTCACAGAAGATGGAAGTGCTGGTACTGGTTCAGCACACTAGTATGATGTGTTCTCTTTCTACAACAAAAACTGGCTTGATATATGTGAGTCAATTTTACACTTAACTAAGTTAAATGGTACAAGAATATAATTCAGATACTTAGTTTTGTTTGCCAAGTCCCCATGTTAGCAGATTATTAATATCAAATTAATGGGATGCTGTTAGCTAAAGCACAGTCAAATATATCTTAAGCACTTACGTGAAAAGCTGCCTTAAATGACATTTTACACGGTCCTCTTTAAAGATATTTGCATTGAATTTTACAATTTTCTATTAAAAATTAAACTCAATTAAAAATTAACTTTCTATGGATGTTGGAGCATTGATTTTTTGAGGCCACACAGTAAAAAAATGGCCAAACTAGAATAGAAAACAAACACAAAATGTTAATCTTTGAAAGGTCAAACCAACACTGCCTTTCATGAAAGGCCAGTAAGGACAAACTAAATAGGTTTGTGTCCTAACCTCTCCATTTCATACGATTTCTGGCTTAAATAGATATTTTTACTCCAGCCTATCATTTATTCATTGGCCATCAGATTATTGCAACCTGTTTAACCATTTAGAAGGGGCTTTTTAAAAAAAGCTATAAGTGATTATGTCAATGTTCTCACTGATGTTTTCACTCAATACTAGATTCTAATGTCCAAGAACATATCCAAATGTCGGCTGAGCATGTAACTGTCTAAGAAAGCACTTGTTTTCAGTCACTGCATAGCAAAGATGTAACTCAGAAAAGACTGCAGTTTAACCAAATAGCAGAGATACGCTTTTACAGAAAAGGAACTTTCTTTCAAATTTGCATTTCTGGTTGAGAACTCCCCATTAGAAAACAAAAGCTAGACAGAAGACCCAATACGTCTTAAACTTCTTATTGTTTGAACAACAACACAGTGTTAATTCATGAATTTACAGGGCATGAGTGTAGAGCATTGAGAAAAAATATGCTCACTTTAAATTTTATAAAGTTTCATATTTCCTGTATGCAGGCCAAAGGAATCTGCTTTTAATTTTAGTTAGACGCTCAGTTAAGTTCTCTCTATGCTAGTTAGCTTTTACTGTTGTTATTTGGAACTATTTTTCTGTTACTAAAAATAAAAAGCTACTGCTGTGACGTAAGTACTCTAAGTTCCCACACTTTACAGTGTGAGAACTTAGAATACTTTTTACCCTTTAGAGCAGGCACAAGCAATATGACATTAGTGAGATGTGACACCTAGTGAAAAGCTCCCCAAAGTGTATTGACACCACTACTCGCATAAGAGTTCTGTAACACTCTGTTCCAAAACAGGAGGCAAGAAAAGAGGACCACTAGGAAGGTGTATGTAAAAGGACTGAAGAATTCTGGTATGGGTACATTTGAAAATGCTGCAAAATTATTTCCTGATGATTAACATTGATACAGTCTGTACTCTTATTTTGAAGCAATATTGATCATTTCCTGCCGTGGTATATCGTAATCACACAGAGAGAAACTGCAAACTGAAGATAAAATGCCACTGTGAAAACCACTCCTTCGATGCCAGTGTAGCAAATGCTCAGTTGCTGTTGGCTTTGTTCTAGACAGAAGTGCAGTTCTCAAAGGTAGCACTTGTGCATTCATGTTTTGCTGGTGTGGTTTCCATACAGAGAAAAACTGCTCCGTTTACATGTGGTGAATGAACACTGACCCAAAGTCTGTAAGGGGTGGGCCAGCATAAGAGATGATGCCGATGGAGAAAGAATTAGAGAAGACTGCTCTGTTCCTGATTACACCTCATCAAAAGACCTGCAACATTCATTATCTTTGAAACAGTATTTTTTATATTGAATTGAAGGCAAATTAAATTATACTGTTTCAATTATTAAGTGATTTCACAGTACCTAGGAAACGTTTATGCTGTGTAGCGAATCAAGTCCTTTATTTACACTGTTGACATCTGGTCTAGTTACAGTCACAAATGATGTCAAAATAACTGGCTCAGACTAGGTTTCCTAATGATTTTTGTCCAAGACACTAAAAAAAATTCTTTTTCATAAACCTGGGTACATTCCAAAATCTGTACCAATGCATAGTATAGAGGAGATGTGCCACTGCAAACACAGTAAGGGTAGGTGAGTTTCTGTATGGAGTAAGGAAATCAAAAGAGCCACATTTTCAAACAAAGTAACAGGAGAGAAATTGCCTTCAATACCCTTTCGGTTCCTATCTTGATTTTCTCAAAGTATTCAACATGCATTTTAGAATAATTATTTATGCAAAGGACTTGGCTCCATAGACATTATGTGCTCTCCCTGAGAGCACTGCATAAGCAGCTCATGAAATTTCTAAATGCCAGCTCATTTGCAGTATGTGACAGGACAACAGCAAGCCTAGAGGAAAAGACACTTGTGCAGGGCTCTGTGGCAGACCAACTGCAGTCACTTCAAGCTACTGAAGCTTGCAGAGGAGCCTAGAAAAAAAAGATAGTCCAGATCTCTCTCATTTACCTCTGTTGATTTTGTTCCTATGACTTCCATAGCTGTTGAAGCTTCTTGTATTTCCCATTCCTATGTTGTATCATTTTCTTTTCTAGGACGCTTCAATTCAGAGGAAACAGCCAGCACGTCAGGAGAGCCAGGGTTCTGCTAGGTTCAAGTCTGTCCTGTATATGAATGCAGGCCAGCAAGCTGAGTAAAGAATAAGGGGGTTGGAAAAGACAAAGGACAGTGGGAGAATTCTACTGGGCACCCAGGAAACAGCCATGTGAAATAACTCAGATTTTAAGTATCACATCTGAATCGTATCTGAATGAGCCTTGATGAGGTGAATCTTGAGGGAACTGCACTCACAGGGGTGCTTTACCTTTTTCCCCCATTCTGTCTAGGAACCCTAATATATGTCAAAGACATATAAGTTGACATATTCACCTACACCAACATGAAAACCTTTCTCAACAATACCAAAAAACTTTAACTCTAATGAGGAACAAACAGATTTCTTGAAATTTTCAGAGGGAGGAGCAAGTGAAAGAGAAAATAAAGGAGAAAAGATACCAAATGATAAAAAAAACTTCCGTTTGAAATGAGTGGAAGTGTTTCCATGACTATCAAGACCTTTGGACTTCCCCTAAATGCATTGTAATTGGATGAACAGCCTGCAGGAAAATACACCTGTAAGGGTATGCATGGGATGGCCGGAAGTAAATGGTTAAACCTAAATCGTTTTGCAGACTCCTTCCAATTCCACAAAATACACCACCTTTGAGAAGAAGAAAGAAAGAAAAAATAAACTCAGTATAACACAGTGACTGTAAATTGAGAAGCGCTCTTTTTTTTTAACGTATTTCTAGGCAATAAAAATAGACTGACCTTCCAGCGCTGCACCGCTGACCTTTACACTGGGGTGCAGTTCATGACTCCGGTCGTGAGAGGCCTGGAGCAACGTCCCAGGTGTTCTGCAATACAAAGCAATGGTACGGGCTCTCTGCCGCGGGCAGCTCGCATGGCAGTGCGCTGCAAAGCAAGGCGGCGGGGGTGCGTTTGTTCTGCTGGTTGGGATTTTTTAATAAACCATGCTACCTCTTGGTCAAAGACAGATCCACGGAGTTGGTAGTCTTGTCCGCACACTATATATAGCACTTAAACTCTGGCTGACATCATGTTTTTTCAGCAGCGCAGCCTATCAGGATGGAGCCGGCCGCCCGGCGCTGGGTGCCGGCCCTGAGGCAGCGGGGCGGGAACGCTGAGGGAGCACGGCAAGGAGCGGCTGGGCCCAGGGGCACCAGCCGGGATACTCCAGACAACCTTTAAAGCCGCCCAGCCCTCAGCGGAGCGCCCGCAAAACCGCACAGAGCTCCGGACTCCGGTGCCCGAGCCCGGCAGGGACGCCTCTCCTGCCCGTGCGCACCCGCCCGCTGTAAAGGCGCTGGTGGGGCTGCGGCTGTAAAGGCTGAGACAGGACACAGGAGACAGGTACCACAGCGCCGCGCTGTCCGACAGCCCTGCCGAGCTGCAGGGCCCAGGCTAGCGGAGCCATCAGCCCGCTCGCTGCCGCAACAGCGCGGGCCACGGGGCGAGACCCTGGGTTACCCCTAAGGTATCTCTGGGATAACCCCAGGGTAACCCTGAGGGAAGCCTGGGTTACCCTTGAGGTATCCCTGGGATGTCCCTGAGGTATCCCTGGGATGTCCCGGAGGTATCCCTGGGACGTCCGGGAGGTATCCTCTCCCTTCAGGGCGAGCTTCGCGGGGCCGCCAGCGGAGGGGCGGGACCAAGAGCTAAGGGGCGGAACCAAGAGCGGAAGAACGGGGCGGGACAGGGCGGGGCCNCGGCCTGGCGGGGCACTCCGGCAGCGCCGGGGCGAAGAGTGACAGGTGTCAGGCTCCCCCTCCCCGGGGCACTCCTGAAGCTCTGGCTGCGGGCCGGGCCGCGCTGCGGGACGGGAGCTGCTCCGGGGCTCTGCCAGCGGCGGTCCCCGGCCGGGGCAGGGCTGGGCGCTGCCTGACAGCTCGCCCCGTACCCGCCTCCCCTCCGCCCTGCCCTGCGCTGCCGCGTCTCCGCGCTCCCCCGGGACCGGGGAACATGTAAGCGCCGGCGGCGTGAGGCGCTCCCGAGCGGCCGCGTCCCGCCGGGGGGCTCCGCTGACCCGCGGGCTTTTGTCTGTGTTCCTTCACGGCAGGGCTCGCCTCTCCCTCCCCGCACTGAGGGGCCCGGCGCGGCGGGAGCGCCGAACGGGCGGCCGCAGCCATGCCGGGCGGTAAGGAGACGCGGCTGCTGCACCTCGGCGAGATGGAGAAGCTGGACAAGACCCTCTTCAGGCTGGAGCAGGGTAGGGCGGGGTGCCGGGGCCGGGTGAGAAGGGAATGGCCGGGACCTCGTCTTTGGAGGGCAGTGGAAAGAGAGATCAGCCTGGAGTGGTGGGGTTTGGGGGCTGTGTGGGGGCTGTTGTTTGGGTTTGGTTGTAGGTTGGGTTGGTTTGTTTTGTTTTGTTTTCATTTGTTTCCAGTGCAGAGCTCTATGGGCTCTGCACACAGGGTAATCTGACTTGTTAAACTCTTGAGAAATGAAGAGCAGATTGGCCAAGAGCCGTCAGTCTTCGCAAAGCGTTTTTTAGACAGGCCTTGTCCTTCTCCTTTTATAGCCTGTACTTCAGTGACCTGAAAAAGCCCTCATAAGTCAAGGTCTCCAGTGTTTATCTTCTTATGCAGCGCCCCATGTTTTAATATTGTAGTTTAGAAATCTATCAGTAATACTAGCATTTTGCAAAGTCTGCAGGTTTGAGGTAGTGTTTCAGAATATAAGCTCTTTAGCAACTCCTAAATCTTGTTACCAGATTTGTTATATTATCAGAGGTATGTATCCTGCTGCATACTCCTAAGACCTTGATGTTATTTCTCCCTGAGAGTGTTTTTAAGTCTGTTTGTACAAAAAACTCCAAAACAAAAAACCATCCCCTGATTGGTCCACTAATTACGCTGATCAGCAAATTTAGACTATAAAACTGAAGCCTTTGTCTTTAAAAAACATTTTTAATGGTGCAACAATTTTCATTAAGAGTTTTTGTGGATTTTATTACGGTGTGTTACTAATCTAGGACCGTAGAGGAGCCAGATTTTGGTTCTTGAGAATAAAAATTCTCTTCAACTGTATTGATTCCAAAATCTTCAAACCAGCCTAATTTAAGGAAATGTCAGTAGTGAAGAAGTGCAGAGTTGATCTAACTTCCATTTTTTACTTATCCTTCCAGTTGTGTAAAATTCCTTGGAAGGAGGGAAGCAAAAGTGCATGGCTGTCAAGCATTCAAAGTGCCTCTGCTGGTAGCAGTCTCTGAGAGGACAGCTAATTTTGAGCACAGCATTCCTGATGTCAGTATAACTCTTAGAGGAAATAAGATATCAATGGCATATATCCCTGTGCTCTAATTTTAGTAATCCCTGTAACAAAATGTCAGGCCAGTACTGAAGAGAGCGTACTTAACCTTCCAAAAGTGTTTTTATACATACATATATTGCATTCAAATGAGCTTCATTTTACCTGTCAGGCATTCAGATCTGACAACAACTGCTTTGCCTGGTGGATTTTGGTGTGCTGGTGATTTTGTTTGTAACAGAAATACAAAGTTGGATGCATTTATATTTAAATATATTCAGACACTGAATTCTGGTATTAGAGTCCCCATGATTCTACTTAATAAGCAAGTGGTTTTTTTCAACTTATGGTATTGGAACTTGATGTCCTGAATTTTTTACACCTTATGATTCATTATCTGTGTACTAATGTTTTTTTCCTTTTTTTGCAAGTACTCAGGTTCTTTTTACTCACAGTTTTGTAGACTGCTAGGGCTAGTAGGTGATTTACTACACTTAACTACATGACTGGCATGTACTGTGTAAGAACTTATATCTGTTTCATTCACTTGAAGGAACCCTGTAATTACTCACTTGTGATGGTGACCCTCATACCTGCAAGTGGAAACCTTTTCTAAAACCTCCTGACTAAACAGAATTTTTTATGTCTAACTCAGTAGAGTGCATATGCTTTTAGGTTCTAATTTTTTTAACATTTTTTTCTCATCATCACAGGTATCTTGAGCTTAAACTTAAGCCTCTTTCTATGTGTGTGCAACCTGCGGTACATATACAAGACTCCCTTTGGGTTGCTGAGATCTCTGAGAGTTTAACAATTCATATACTATGGATCACACACAAATATCTATAATTTTTCAGTTAAAAGCATAAGGAATTTAATTGTTTAGTGAACTCTCAATGAATAACAAAGGTATTTGAAATGTTTTCTGGTTTTAAATGTGTTCTGATTTTTTTTTCAGACGTTTTCATGGGTCAGCCTACTATATAGACTTGTAAGTACTTAAGTACTATAAGTACTTAAGTACTTAAAGGCTACATAATCCAAAATCTACATAAAATTGTATGTAGTCAGATGATCGTGGTGTTCTGCTGTATTTTGTTTTTAAAACTTTCTATATAGCAAAGAGAAACAAATTGGAAAGAGGATGAATAGTGCCATGTAAATAAAGGAAAAAGGATATATGTAAAGTATGCAAAGAGCCATGTTAGGAAGGAAGGGAGAGATGATGCAGTTTAGAGTGCCACAATATAAGAAAGGTTTAAACCTATTAGAGAATGTCCAAAGATGAGCAGTAAAGATGATGAAGGGTGTTGAGGAGAAGCTCTTCTGTCTGATGAGTGGCTGAGGTCATTTCATCTGTTCAGCCTGGAGCAGAGGAGACTGAGGGGAAACGTCATTGCAGTCTGCAATTTCCTTGTGAGGGGCAGCCACTGATCTCTCCTCTGTGGTGACCAGTGACAGGACCCAAGGGAGCAGCATGGAGCTGTGCCAGGGAGGTTTAGGTTGGCTATCAGAAAAGGTTCTTCACCCGAGGGTGGTTGGGCACTGGAGCACCCAGAGGGTGTTAGGGCTCCCCAGGGCAGTGGTCACAGCACCAAGCCCGACAGAGCTCAAGAGGCATTTGGACAATGCCCTCAGGCACATGGTGTGATTCCTGGGGAGTCTTGTGCAGGGCCAGGAGCTGAACTTGAGTGGTCCTTGTGAGTGCCTTCCAGCTCAGGATATTCTATGATTCTATGCTGGAGAAATATAGAATTCTGCTGAAATTCTTGGCAGATATGATTGTGTTATTAACAGAGTAGCAAATTCGGAATTGTAGTAAGAGACTAGAAAGACGTAGTCTTCCTGATCAAGTGATTTTACCTTTTTTTCTTTTTTTCTTGAGGCTTTGAGCTACAATTCCGATTGGGCCCAACCCTTCAGGGCAAGCCCGTTACTGTGTACACAAATTATCCGGCTTCTGGAGAAGTATTTGATCGCCACAAGTTTAGGACACTGTCATGGCACAATCCCACGGGAAAAGAGGATGACTCTGACAAATACTGCAAGTTGGATCTCCAGATTTCTGGGTCATACCAGTACTATTTTAGTCTTGGGTAAGTGAAATTTGTATACCTGCAGCCAAATGCAGTTTGCTCCCTTGGTCTACATCTTCACCTGAAATAAACCCATTTTTCAAGTTGCAACCATGGGACTAATTAGAATCCACCAATGAAAGATAGTGACTGGTAGTTATGTAGTACTTTCTGATGCAGAGATACTCTGGAGAACATACAGAACCAAGTTGATCGACTTTCTGTGAATGTTGGAGAAACAATCTATTTTTACAAGTATTCAAATTCTTCAGCATTCTGAGTATTTCAGTGATTATTTTTGTACTTTCTTCATTGACTTTGATGGTTGTTTTCTATCTAGCACAGAGGTTCTGGCATTCTTTACTTGGATCCTTTACTTCATCTTTTCTTTTAGTGGGACAACTGCAGAGTAGAATGCCACTATCTGTGATAATTGTAGTCTGGTATTTTGTGTTTCTGGAAGATGGATGGTTAAGTTCTTCCAGGCTTAGGACATTTAGCTCAGGTACCTTCCTGAGGATGGGGCACAAATTGTAGATCTACATGTAATAGATGGGCAGTCATGCTTTCTGTGTTTTCCATATGCTAAAAGGAGGAACCAGTATTCCATCTCAGAAAACAGCAAAGGTATCTCACTTTTCCGGGGTTTAAGCTCTGTATCCCATTTGCAGTCTTGAAGTCCAGTAGAGAGATGATGCCTAAGGGGTGAACATTTCAGTGTTTAGTATTTTCTTCATGTGTCATGCAGTCCTGTTCCCCCTCTCCCTCCAGCCACTGTACTGGGCTCCTGTGTTTCTGAAAGCCTGTGCTGTTTGAATTCTCTCTCTGAAACCAACCGGATAGTAATGGGTGTTAATTATACCAATGAAAATCATTTTTTCCTAGAAATGAAAAAAGCGGTGGAGGTTACATAGTTGTGGATCCCATTTTGCATGTGGGAGCTGATAATCATGTACTGCCTTTGGATTGTGTCACGCTCCAGACGTACCTCGCCAAATGTCTGGGGCCATTTCATGAGTGGGAAGATAGGCTTAAAGTGGCAAAAGAAACAGGTAATGCTAACACACGTATTCAGGGATAGAAGTTTTTGCTTTGTGATCAACACCCAAAGTTACACGGAAGAGATTCAATGTAAACAATCCATTGATTCTTTGTTGATTATATATTTTCTACTACATTCAATTTTGCTAACTGATTAAGTTGGTGCATTAATTAAAGTATTGGCACAAGTGGAAAAATTAAGGAGTTTCCTAATATGGGAAACCACTTATTGTATTGTTTTCATTTCAGATAGTCTTGGAAGTCTGTGGAACTGACAGGGTGATTTTTAAAGCTTGTGTTACATAGAATTTCAAGGGGAAGATTCAGATTAAATTACTTTTGTTATTCTAAGTACTAGTTCTAAGTGCAGGTTACCATGCTTCTTTCAATTAACTTTGTCTGGTTTTTTTTTCTCATTCAATAAATGGGCTTTTCTTACAGGTTACAACATGATTCATTTTACACCACTACAGAAGCTTGGACTATCTAGATCATGTTATTCATTGGCTGACCAGTTAGAAGTAAATCCTGAATTTTCAAACCATAATAAAAAGTGCTCTTGGAGCGATATTGGAGTGCTTGTGGAGAAAATGAAAAATGAATGGAATATGCTTTGCATCACAGATGTAGTCTACAATCATACGGGTATGATTTTCATGTGTTAATAACCAGATCAATCCTATAATTATATTTCATTATTTCCCTTAACTTCTCCCTCTTGAACCCATTTTTAGTAGCTGTTTTAAACAATGTCATTATCTCTGAGTCTCTCAAATTCAGGACAACTCCTTGCAGTTATAACTGATCCATCTCTTCAACAGGAATAAACGGACTTAGTATTGCTACTGGAAGAGTGAGGAGAGCCCTTCTCAAAAAGAACTAATAAGCTGTGTATCTATGTTTGTATAGTATGCCTATCTTCATGATCTATGGTGTGCAGTTCCCATATATTTTTACAGAGTCTGTATTAGGAATTGTTTGATGAGCATAAACTGAGTACTTTCTTGTTAAACAGGATATTGTGCTTGTAGCTGCTTAAAAATAACTGCTCTAATGTGCAGACTAGAAACAGAGCTGGGACAAGAAGGTGGGATTAAGCAATGAGGAAAATGTTACCGCTCAGTCTGTGGGGAAAGAAAGAAGAGAGAGCTTTGTGTTTGGGGCAGGCTTTTTTTCAAGCAGTGATACATTAAGACATCAAAGGTGTTGCTTTTCTTAATTGCGCAAGGGACAGAGGATTTTCTTCTGTGTGATCTGATGAAATTTAAATTGTAGTACTTAATAATTTGTAATTTTGCTGATTATTTGGATAGTGAGTTTTCTTTGTTTATAATGCAGTTGTTACTGCATACTGTAATCCTAAAGATCATAATTACCATTCTCATAGCTGACTACAACAAGGGGTTATGTAGATTGATGTCTTTTGAGGCTCAAAAATGCCTAAACAAATAATTTGTGAATTTCAAGCTTTATTTGCATTAGTTCTTTGGTGTTGAGTGCTGCCAAACATTCTTGTCCAATCAGTCTGCAACAGAGTGCTTTCTCTGTCTGTTTGTTGAAAAGTTACTAATTATAGTTGTTGGCTCTGTGTCTGAGGGAATCAGGTTTTAAAACGTCTCCCAGTTCTGGATAAAAAATTTCTTACACTTTTCAACAAGAAGTCCAGTTTCTTTTACAGATGCTTGAGATCCTCTCATGTTTTAACTGTGTATTTGCATGCTGCTAAGGAGAATGTTTTTTGATGGACAGAAAGATGTAACTATAATAATTACACAGCAGAATATATTTGAGAAGGAAAATGTCATGTTATTTGGCTACATTTGAAGAAGGGTATTTTCCAGTTACATTCAGAGTTAAAGAAGTCTTCATTGGGATGGAAGACTCAACATTTGTACTATGGTAAAAAGATGTTCGAAGTGTCTTCTAAGAGGAGAGAAATATGCAGGTGATTTTGGCTCTTAGATCATTAAGCAAGGTATCCTTGATGGCTTTGTTGCCTGCCGTGACCCCTTGGCTCTATCTGTTGGTAGTTTCTGCTCTCTAGAGGAGACCGTTGTGTAAAACTGGCCTTGCTTCCCCTCTGCCCCTGTGGGAACCAGGCAGCCTCCCCTGCAGGAGCAGGCGTTCAGCTGAGGTGTTTGGTGCTCACCCTGGAGCGAAGCCTACACTGTGGGCCCGGCAGGGAACAGTGGGAGTCAGCTCTGGATGTCTGTGAGGCTCTAATGAAAGGCAGCATCTGTGGCCCAACTTGAGAAGTGAAGTCATGCACTGATGTGCAATGTCCCTGAGCCTTTGGCACCCTTGCCAGGAGTATCACGGATAAGCTTGCAAACTCTCTCTAGTAACTGGGTATATTCAAATAAGAAATATATTCACTTTTACTTTTCACCAGGAGATAGAAAAAAGACAGTTGGAGTTTTTTTCTTCTACGAGTTTTCCATGGCTGTAATAAATTGTAAAAAGTAGTAAAAATAAAGTGAAGTAAATTATGCATTCCTTTTCTTTCACAAGAGGCTACTATTGTACGATTGCAATATAGCGCTTGAGTGCTTAGTCATCTCAAACACCACCTTTTCCCAGCTCTATAAAGCATCAAAAAAAGAAATCTTGGGCCATGAACATCACAGCTAAATATTAGGTTTGTGCTTAATTTATGTAGAAATGAGTTAGTCAGTTAATTAATTTCAGATTTTTCTAAGAATGTAATGAATTTTAGAAAGTTTTCTGTATTTCCTCATCTTGGTATTTCCATATTCCTATTATGGTATTTCCATACTTTATTCTATATGTATTCTTTACTATACTTATTTTATCCTTAGCTGTAGCAAATGTAATCACCAGTGATGTTTTGGATAATTTTTCTTCTGCAGAGTTAGATTTCTCTTGGTGTTACGTTGTAAATCACTGGAGCTTACCTTCTGATCAGGAAACATCCTTCTGTTCTGTACCAGAATTAATGAAAGGCTTGTTGACTTTTTTTTAATGCTAACCTCTTAAGTTTAAATTGTGTTGTCTTTTTAGAATCAATTGTATTTACTTATGAAATTCCTTTTTAGTGAATTATAGTTCTTGTTAGAAGAACAGAATGAACTGGTTTGGAGAAGAGTTTTTTTCAGAAGTAGTAAACAATAAGAAAAGAGCAGGAGGGAATAACCTGTTTGGCCTAGAACAGCCTTTAACAGCCTAAGCTTAATATTGCTTTACATGACTTTAAAACGTGGTGGGTTTAGTGGTAGTTTGTATTTAAACCATAAGGATTTTAATTTCTACAAGTTGTTTGACGTGATAATGATGGAATTTTGCTGTATCTTGAGATATAACATGAAAGGGTGCGCAGAAGAGCTGTTCACACTATAGACTGAGGTGGTACATTTTTTCTCTTTGACATTTTTGTTTTAACTTCTTTGAACTAGGCAGGCTTGGGATTTTAAATGTTATTTCTTCTGCTGCAATTCTGGACACATTAGTGACTCTTCATGTTTTCAATATGATAATTTGTTTTTATATTGTCCCATGTGTGAAGTACTACTGTTTTTCTCAGCTTTTCTGAAAACCTGTTTTTGTTCTTAGGCATTCTTTGAGGTTTTCTTCATAGTTTTAGTTTTATAATTTAGTTTTTCATTTCTAAATAGTCATTCAGAAGAATATATGAAATGTATTTTCAATTAAACAGTGTTGCAAAAATGTTGCAAAAAAAGAAAGAAATTAATTCTTGGATTCTTTTTCACTGTCATACTTCCAAAATCAAAACTCTGTGTTATGTATGTATTTATCTGTACTGCTGCATGCTTGCTGTCTATATTAGAATATTATACCTGTGTTCTGGTGAAGGCTCCTTGCCTCCTCTGGGTTACTTTTTAATGTTCAGCATCTCTTCTGGTGCTTGTTGATGCTGCAGGGGAAGCTTGGCAGATAGACACAGAGCGCAGTGTTTGGCCTGAATGAGAGTCCCATTTGCATGCCCCAGACAGTGCACTCATCTTGCTGTGTAGGACTCAGGGACATTGCTTCCTACAACTCAGCTTCTTCCTATGGACACAAGTGTCACAGCTGATCCTTTCTTAGATGCCCATTTAACTATATTTTGCATTAATTATTTTTTGGGTGTGTGCACTCCTCCTCTCTGGCTATGTGTGGCATCTCGACAGGTTGAAGAATATTAAAAAATAAGCAACTTTATAATATAGGTTTGGGACGTATGTTTGGCTTTCAACACACAAAGAATATCAGCAGCTTACGTTCAGTAATTGATGTATTTCTTGGAACAAAAATTTGACTTTTTTGGTGTTTTAGAATTGGTGATACTATTGCATATTTTTTTGTAACAAAAAGTTTTCCTACAGTCTCTGCAGCTGTATTTTTGCCCAAAAATAACAATCAGTAAGAACATTTTTGCATAAGAGATGATCTTCTGTTGACATGGGGAACTTACGCTGAAATGTGAATGAACTGTATGTGCTATAGTACCTCAGCTTCTTGGTGTTAAGATGTTTATGAAATACAGTGAAGGGTTCAGCTGATGTATTTACATTTTTGTTTGGGTTTTCTCCGTCTCCCTTTCTTCACTAAGCTACTAACAGTGAATGGCTCAGGATGCATCCAGAATGTGGCTATAACCTTATAAATTCTCCTCACCTGAAGCCAGCTTGGGTCCTGGACAGAGCTCTGTGGCATTTGACCGGTATGGTGGCTGATGGAAAATGTATTGCCAAAGGGGTCCCTCCCTTGATTGAAAATGATCAGCACTTGAATGTAAGTGAATGAGAACTGAGTATAATCTAATGAGCTCCATAAGTGTCTGAATAAACCTTTAATATTTCTAGGGTTGTGGAAATGCTCAAAAAATGGTGTATACCTTGCAGATATATTTAGTGCAATAAGCCCTTACTCCCACTTTTTTTAAAAACTTTGCTTAATTATATTAACAAACAACCTTAGTAACTAATGCATTTTTTATTATTACAGTGTTTACGTAAAATAATTTATGAAGATATATATCCAAAAATTAAACTATGGGAATTTTTCCAAGTGGATGTTAACAAAGCTGTGCAGCAATTTAAAACCCTTCTAACTCAAGGTAAGGGAAGATTTTGGTGCCGAAACATGTGAGTTATATACTTACATTTCAAGAGACATAGGTAGATTTAACAGTTAGACAGAAAACAAGAAAATGCTATATTTTACTGTGTGAGACATCCACTCTGCTGATTTAAGCATACAAGAATGCTTTCAGGGCCAGGAAAATCTTTAAAGACTTTGTACCCCTTCAATGCCTTCATCCACCCACATCTTGGTTATGCTAGAATTATAAAGGTTGCATGTCTGTTAAATGTAATTCCTGGCTTTACTTTGAGTACTCATTTCTGTTTTGTTCTCAGGCAAAATGGGCACTAAATCTGATCCAAATCAGCATCTTCAAATAGTTCAGGACCCTGATTATAGACGACTTGGCTGTACTGTGGATATGAACATAGCACTGGCAACGTTCATACCACACAGGTACCGTGTTATGATTACAAGTTAAAATCTAAGTGGAGCTCAATTTAGAAAGCCAAAAAAAGACATTATTTTGAGACATGAGGAAAAATTAACTTTTGATTCCTTTTAGTAACTTATCCTGCATGTTTTTAAAATATTTTTTCTAATTGTTCTCTTCTTTTACTGGCCTCCTGATAAGCAATGGACCAGCAGCAATAGAAGAATGTTGTAACTGGTTTCGCAAGAGGATTGAGGAACTAAATGCTGAGCAATACAGACAAACTAGTCACCATCAAGAACAGGTGTTGAAATAACTGTTTTAATGCTGAATTGGTTAAAATGGCAGATAAATGCAGGCATTTCAATAATGCATAATTCAATTACTTCCAGGCTGTCAATTGCCTTGTGGGGACTGTGGTTTATGAACGAATCGCTTGTAATGGTCCTAAGCTGGGACCTATCACTAGAAAAGATCCCTTGGTTACCAGGTATATACATGTTTTCTTGTTTGTTTGGAAACTATTAGAATCTATCCAGGGAAAGCAAGTTCAAAGTTCAAAAGAAGTATACATTTATATGGAGAAATAGATGTTTTCTTTCACATCTACAAATGCCACTTAGAAAATTGACAGGGTTTTTTTAAGCAACAGCAGTAACTATTTCATAAACACATGTGATCAAAAAGCGTGAGACAATACTCAGAGCACATCAAAACCTTACATAGTGCAAATTGCTCTTGTAGGTGGAAGAGGAGTGGAACTAGGAAAGTTTACACCTTTCATGTTTTATGTTCTTGATGCCACTCATATCTAAAGAGCTATGGCTTTAATCTTATGTTACCAGCTGACACCAAGATAGTGGCAACATCTGTTCTTGCTCCCTCAAAGCTTCATTCAAAATAGAAAACTCTCCATCATTTATGCAAGTTCCTCTCTTTTTTATCTGTGTTATGTACGAGCCAGTTCATAGCAGATACTTTAATTTCAAAGACAATGAGTTGCAGCTTAGGTTACCCTTTGTGTTTGGTGCTTGTCTTGTTTTCTCTTTTAATTGCCTGTCTGTTCCATAGGTATTTTACATATCCATTCAAAGAGCTGACTGTGGAGGAAGAAGAAACTATGATACATCAGCCAGATAAAGCTTGTTATTTCATGGCTCATAATGGCTGGGTTATGGGAGATGATCCTCTTAGAAACTTTGCAGAGCCAGGTTTGTAAAAGAAATTTAAATTCTTACAAACTACTTGATATTCTAACCAAAGCAAAAGGGATTTTATTTAATCAATCTTTTTTCAAGATGTATTCCTATGAAGCTGCAAGATAGCAGATACTAAGCTTATAGCACTTTAATTTCCCATTCAGCATACAGATGAACTGTAAGAACTGGAATTTGAGGTACAATTTTACAAGATATGACAGGGAAATTACCAGCTTTCTGCCACTGAAATGGGGATGTCCTGCCTCCCCACTTCTGTCATTGTCTTTGTTGCTTACTTTGTACTTTGTTCCAACACCAGTGCTTGTTGGCATTTCCATGAGACAATGACAGTGTGGCAGAAAAACTAATGCAATGAAAAGGTGAATAGTATTTTACTGCACTGGTGAGCAAAAACTGGATCCTTGAAAAGTCCACTGAGTGGCAGCCGGGCAGTCAAGAGATGACCCAGTTAATCCAAATTAAGTATGCAGATTACTTGTGAAGGTAAAATAGGCCATGAAATCACTGTGCACTAAAATACTGCGTTCTAACTCCTTTGGGGACAGTGTTGATATCCAATAAAAGCAAAAAAAAATTGTGTTCAGATTAGCCGTTCACCTGATAAATTAAATGAAGCTAAGGCAAATTTATTTGTAATTAAAAACCAGCTGAAAGTTTGAGTCTGCTTTACAAGCTAATCTGATGATACTTCAGAGTGATCTGCAGTTAGAAAACATTTAATTTCTGCAAAGTAATTACACCCTTTTCACTAAATTTTATTTACTTTTATTCTTTTTCTCAAGGATTGATTAATATGTGTTTCAAGAGTCTTTTTGTTCAGCAGCTGCCTTCTGCTCTCTCTTCTAGGCAGACTTTTGTGGGTTTTTTTTCCTCTCAGTCTCTGGCTATAGTTAGCATTCTTCATTTCGCTACTGAGGTTTCTCTTGCAAGTCAGCTACAGGTTTATGAGTGCTTTGTATTTGCGTTATGCCTTTGGTTTATGCCACACATTATTTCAGCTGAGAACACAATGTGAAAATGTGGTGCAGAAAGTCACAATAAAGGAATGCAACCAGTTCTCTAAATGATCCTTTGAAAAAATCCCAGCATACATCCAAAGAAACCCAGTTTTTCTGCCCATCTGGCTGTGCTGCTATTAGTGAAGAAGGGTTGGCTGTGCTTACATGAATGTTTTGGGAATTTGTGGTAATTTAAAGTTCCTGATTTTTACTTATTGCCTTTGGAAATCCATCACAGTCAGCTGTTAATGGAAGATAAAATTGTAATTCGTGGCTGTGACAGATTATGATAACACAGTGAGATTCTCTTTTGAATGTGGCCAGTGTGAAAAACAAAACTACGGATTTTGTTAATTTGTTTGATGCTTTTTTCTTGAAGTACAGTTTTTATACTACTTTGAAGAATTAAAAGGAATTTTATTTCAATCTCAAGAATTGTTAAAGTATCACTATAGAAGCTAAATATTCCCATGGAAGAATGTGAAGTTGTCCATCAGTGTAGTGTATATAGATTTTTGAGTTGATATGGTTTTTCTAGAACTTTTATTGTTCATTACAGTGTTTTTCTGGTCTCCAGTAGTAGAAAATAAAATGCCACATTTTCATTTTGGTGCACATTCTATTATATATAGTGTATATATTTATATACGCTAAAGTGAATTTGTTTCCTTAACAGGTTCAAATGTGTACTTGAGAAGAGAGCTTATTTGTTGGGGAGACAGTGTGAAACTGCGTTATGGTAATAAACCTGAAGACTGCCCATACCTCTGGGCACATATGAAAAAATACACTGAAATCACTGCCCAGTATTTCCACGGTGTTCGTCTGGACAACTGTCACTCAACACCTATTCATGTAGCTGAGGTACGCAAAATGGAACTTATTTATTATAAAGCAGCTTCCTGTCAGTGAAATAGATCCTGCAGACCTCACAGCAACAGTGCAGGACTGATGTGGCAGAGTTTAGGTGGGAATGCATCTTCCTCTTAGCATAAAAGCAAGGTTTCTTATCTGGTGATGTTCAGAGATGGTTTCAGCTATATTAAACAGTAGAGTGGTGTAGCTGTTGTATCTTTTACTTCTCTAATTCAGCTGAGATACTGTGGATGTGGATGGGCCTGGCTAACTTTTCCTTCACTGAGCTGTGGATGTAGTGCAAAGACTGCCAGTATCCAGTTTGTCAGTTTGAGCTGGAGCCATTGCTAAGACTTGATTGAAAGTCTGGTTTATTTTTTTGCCATATCTATTTTGCTGTTGCTAAATTAAACAGGAAGTGGTTCACTTCACAGAATTTTAAAGCTGGTAATCAACTCCTGCAAAAAGTTTAGTCTGGCAGGTATATTACTAAGACTAGTGCTCCTTGTTTCCCAGGGAGCTGACTACATCTAGAAGTTGTACTTGCCTACTAAATTAGCTTTAAATAGGTTTGGAGTAGTGCAGCTTGTTAGCACTTACTCTTAACTTTGTAGCAGAGCTCACCTAGATCTATGAAGAGCTCTCTAAAACAAGTTGATTTGCCTACACGCGTTGTAAGTAGCTCTTAAATGCAGCCTTTTCAAAACTTCTGCCATTCTTTTTTTTGGTGTTACTATTTTTGGAATGGTGACTGCAAAGGCTTAAACTGAAGTGCTGCTGAGATTTCTTAGTTCAATGGGTATCTCTTTTATCCAATCTTTGCTACTGTATGTTTAAAGATATTGGTTTAAAACAAAGAAGTAGTTAGCCTAAAGTCTATAGAAAATTTCCTAGAATTACTCAATCCATAAGTAAGATCTGTGAAATATAACTATGGTTTTCTGAAACTTCCATGTTATCTGTGTTTTTATTTGCTGCATATATGAATGATTCGTTTCTGTTCTGTTAAAATTCATGTTAATGTTTGTGTATACATAGCTGACAGTGGATGTCCTGCATTAAAAATGTGTTATGATCTATAGGAGATGCTAGCAACTGCCAGATCAGTCAGACCTAATCTTTATGTGATAGCTGAACTCTTCACGGGCAGTGAGTACATTGACAATGTTTTTGTCAACCGCCTGGGAATTACCAGCCTGATTAGAGGTACAATAAGCAGTTGAAAATTATGTAGGATTGTCATGTATGGTTTGGAGTTTTAAATGTGAAACTAACATTGGTATGCTTTTTTATTTTTCTTACATATTTATGTTCTTTGCTTGTGCAATTACCTTTTCTTCATGTTCTGTTTAACTTCTCCTGCGTTGTATCCTAATTCTTGGTTTTGCTTATGTTTGTGTCTCCTCTTCTATGTAACAACTTTTTTTGTTGCTTAATTTTGGCTTTCTGTTTATCTTTGCTGCATGGCATTTTCCTATTGTCCAATCCCTGCCTAGCTTTGAAACTTGTCCTTTTTTGTATCTACCTTTCCCCTTTCTGTGGCTTTTTTGGCTGTGCTTTTTGCAGTACATGCTGGACACAGCTAGAAAATTGCGAGCCGATTTGTATGTAGTGGCTGAACTGTTCACAGGAAATGAGGAGCTGGACAATATCTTTGTGAATAGGCTGGGCATTACCTCCTTAATAAGAGGTAGGCTTGCTGCGTGTGTGGTCTCTTTCCAACGAGAGATTATAGATGATATGCTTTTTCCAAGAAGAAGTTTTCTACTGGTTTATGCACTTTAATTTTCATACTCCATATAATCAGAAGTACAGGTTCTTTATTGTGACTTTTTTGATACTTGGCACAAAATACAATACTAGCCATAAAATAAGAGAAGACCTCCTTTGTTAGTTTACAGAAGGTTAAATATTTCATTCTTGGTCTAGTGAAGGAAAAGGAGTTGTAGCACAGTTCTGCTATGTAAGTCCTGCATCATGTCTGATTTTTGTTGCATGAGTTTTTTAAAGCCTGTGAGAAATAGTTTGATCTCTGCTTTTTTTATCCTTTTTTTCTATTAGCTTTCTCTTCCTTAATGCGTTATAGTAAATTGAATATTCCAAGGCTGTGTTTCCACACTGGAAAATATAGCTATATGTGTTTGATGTTTTTATGATTGAACACACCAAAATAACAATCCTAAATGCTGCATTAACACCTTTGTGCTGCTGTCCTGTGTGGTAGTTGTTGTTAATGCAAACACTTAGGTGATCTGTTCTTTAGAGGCCATGACTGCCTACAACAGCCACGAAGAGGGGAGGTTGGTCTATCGGTTTGGAGGTGAGCCTGTCGGATCTTTCGTTCAGCCACGTTTGAGGCCGTTGATGCCAGCTATTGCTCATGCACTTTTTATGGATATTACGCATGATAATGAATGTCCAATTCAGGTGAGCACCTAAACAAAACAAAAAAACAAATTTACCTTTAATGTTTTCTGAAGCGATATTTCTGAACTCTGGGAGGGCTTGATGGAATCTGGATATCCTGAACAACATTTTGAGCAAATGCAATTCAGCTCAGTTCAAACTTTCATGCCCAGAAAAAAAATCTGTAACAATATCCACTGAGGTTCAAGATTTTGTCTTTCAAGGGGAGAAGTATATAAAGTAACTAAATAAGCTGGTTTGAGTCTTTCATCCAGCTGCTGTAAGTGGTTCTGTTTCTGCTTATTGACCTGTTCTCCTGAGCTTGTTTACAGGAAGGAGTGGGAGACAGTGGTGGGCAGGGAGTGCTTATTTTGATGACTTTTCTAAAGTTGCTTTTCTTAGTTCATTTGTAGCAATTTTCTCCAATGATTGTATTGTAAATGGGGAAATGTTGACCATGGGATTAGCACTTCCTTTGTTAAATTGAGTGTATCTTCTGTATGCTGAATTGGGAGGATTGAATTTTCCTGGTTTCACCATTTATTACCTATACATTTTTTGATGCAGCACCGATCTGCGTATGATGCTCTTCCTAGTGCAATGATTGTTTCCATGGCGTGCTGTGCTACAGGAAGTACCAAAGGCTATGATGAACTTGTACCACACCAGGTGCGTGTCTCCAGTTCTACTCCTAAGCTACCTTTAAAAATACCTTTTATTCTCATCCTAGAACACTTAGTTTAATGCTGTTTCTTTGAAATTCCAAGCAGTTTACCATCTGGCATTACTTCACATTGTCCAGCTTCATATGGAATTTGAGTTCATTATACAGTTCAGACCTCAAGGTGTGGTAGTTTTTATTTCCCAGGGTAGTTCATATTTGTTTAAATTTGTTTTTTTACAGATCTCTGTAGTATCTGAAGAAAGGTTTTATGCAAAATGGAATCCAGCAGCATATCTGACGTCTGGTGAAGTTAATTTCCAAACAGGAATTCTGGCAGGAAGGCTGGCCATAAACAGACTGCATCAGGAGCTTGGGGCTAAAGGCTTTAATCAGGCAAGCAGTGAGGGTAACGCTGCCATTTCTTCATGTGTGCTCTGAGTGAGCCCAGTTGCAATGTTCTGTCTTTTCTAGGTGTATGTAGATCAAGTTGATGAAGATATAGTTGCAGTGACAAGACACTGCCCTAACACACACCAGTCTGTTGTGGCTGTGTGTCGAACTGCCTTCAGGGATCCCAAAACTTGTTTCTACAGTAAAGAAGTACCTGAAATGTGTATCCCAGGTAAACAGACTCTTTTCCAGGAGCTGCTGTCACATACCAAAATTTAAGTTGCTCATGCTTTTTAACTTCAGGCACGTGTACATGAAATCTATGTGAGAACTCTCGGTATATAATGCTCCTTTTCTATGTACTAATATGTATGTCCCAAAGGGGGTTAAAGAGCCAATAACAGACTTGTAATTCATGGGGTTTTCAGAACCATTCATATTGAGCATGTTCCTGCTGCAAGCTCCCCTTGAGGGTGTGTAGGGGGGTTATGGTCTTGTTTGTGAACTAATAATAGTTAATAGTGAGAGGGTTAATTGTACGAAGTTGGCAGGGATTACTGTTTATTCTGTTATACTGAGGAAAAAGGCTAAAATTTTTTCTTATTTGTTGATTTCATTGCTGTTCAGCTTTCAAATATATGTAACTATTTTGTAGCTTGAAAATACATCTTGATAAGAACTCTGTATTGAATAAGTTAATGTAAAGACATTATGTATGCAGTACATACATAATTAATTATGCAGAGTATTTGCTGTACTTAAAAGTTGCAAAGTATAATGACTTCTATACATTACCTGGAAATGTTTCTGAAGAGAAGCTTTCCAAACTGGCTTTTTAAATATGGTCATGTCTTTGAGTGCATGTGTGTGCTTGTTTTAAAATCAGTCACTTTATATTTCAAGATATTACATGACTCTTATACCTCATGTCTGCAAATTACTTAAAAGGATAGAGAAAATTATAGTTGCCCTTTACAGATAAACTATCTGTAGCTGCAGTTTGGAAAGCAATCTAGCACAGTCTCCTAAAAGATAATAGGGAAACTTAAGAAAGCTAATGACTAATAAAAGGTTTTTATTCTCTCATCATCTGATTTTATGATTAATTTATTATAAAATAATAAAAATTGCCATTTTAAATACAGTACAGCATATGCCTGTGTAATACTTGCCATATTTTTCTGTTCTTCTGCTAACAGAGACTTGAATATTGAATATTCAGCTTTTTCATTTTAGCTTTTGTTTCATACCTTCAAAGGAATCACTTTTTTATTTCAAATATCCTAAGAGCTGCGACATGGTTTAACTTTTTCTAGGAAAAATAGACGAAGTAGTACTTGAGGCAAGGACTATTGAGAGAAGTGCTAGTCCTTACAAAAAAGATCTACATTTTATAAATGGATTGCCTAATTTCACAGTTGAACTCAGAGAGCATATCCAGGTAATTAGCCTCCTTCATCCATGTTCTGATGTAATATTTTTAAATTTGTGATATTTTATATTAGAAAAAAAGACGGTGAATTTCAGTTGCAAATTTGTTTTCTTTTTTAAGATAAAAGACAGTAAAATAATAAAGCAAGCTGGAACTGCTATAAAAGGGCCAAATGAATTTGTTCAAGAAATAGAATTTGAAAGATTAACACCAGGAAGTGTAATAGTATTCAGGTACGTTATCATCATTACCATGTGGCTGAGTTTGAAAAGAGTGACAGGAGACTGCAGAACAGTTCTTTAAGTGCTGTATTTCTACAAGATCTGCATTCTTATTTACAGAGTTAGTCTGGACCCAAAGGCACAAGAGGCTGTGGGGATACTCCGCAATCATTTGATCCAGTTCAGCTCTCATTTTAAATCTGGAAGTCTTCCTGATGATCACTCAGCACCGATATTAAAAACGCCATTTTCTTCGTAAGTGTTCTTTAACCAAGGGAGCTACTTGGTTCTTGGAGCAGAGCATATTATGCACACCTAGTGAGGGCTTGTTGAGTTTTGGTGGTGGTGATACAGATGGATTTGAATTGTTAGAGTGCAGTGAAAACTCTGAGACACCTTCTAATGTGTGTAATACTGAGTGGGGCTAATACTGAAAAACTTCCCAGTTTGTGCAAGTGCTGCCTAAAGTAGGCTTTTAACATGATCTGCTTCTCAGTGTTGGGGTGTGATTTTGTACTTAATACTGTGTTTCTAAATAATCACTGAAACATCTGAGAACATCTTGGAACACCCAAAAAATCAGCCTCCCAATTTCCAAGATGAATTCTTGAGAGAACTGTATATATTTTAGTATTTTAATTTAAGTCTGAAATGAGAATTGTTTGTGAAATCCTTTCTGTGTTTCCCTACTGATTTTTGGGGGGTTTTATTCTTTTTTTTTCTCCCCTGTTTTTTCAGAATTGCAGCTAAACTAACTTTGACTGAACTAAATCAAGTGCTGTACAGATGTGAAGCAGAAGAACAGGAAGATGGTGGAGGCTGTTACAATATACCAAACTGGTCACCCCTAAAGTATGCAGGCCTCCAAGGTAATAGTTTCAGCATTATTTTTTCTGTCAAGTAAAAAAAGTAAGTGAGAGCTGCTCAATCTAGATCACATCATAATGCTGTTGTATTGCTGCTGACATTGTTTGGTAAAAAGGGTAATTTTTTTCTGCTTGACCTTGCTACTAATTGGTGTTGTACCCAGGAAATCTCATACTAGAACCAAACCCTTCTCTCTCAATGCTTTGAAACTTAACACTGCAGCTCAGGATGTGTTTTAACACCAGTACCTTGACTTCTAAAGTGAAAGGAAAACAAATACACTTCCAGTGGAAAGTTGCATTAATCTAACCTGAGGCATTACTAGATTACTGAGGAGTATCTGTCATTTATCAAACATACAGATGCCATCATGCTGGTTATTTGCAATGATTTCCATAAGTTTCTAGGATATGCTGAGGAAACTAGAATTGGATTGTAGTTTAACTTGTTATGCAGATGGAGAGAAGCAGTCCAGTTAAAGCATCTCTTGCTATGTACCTTTTTCTCCTGAATTGTAATTGCTGTTTGTGATAGTGGCATGTCTTTTAAGAGTTGGGTTTGTATTTTCAGGGTTAATGTCAGTGATGGCAGACATTAGACCAAAGAATGATTTGGGTCATCCATTTTGTGATAATTTAAGATCTGGAGACTGGATGATTGATTATGTCAGTAATCGTCTGATTTCACGTGCTGGAGCCTGTGCAGAAGTGAGTAAAAATACTCATTTGGTAACTTTGGAGTTTTAAATTGCTAGTTTGTTTCATAGTTTATTTTCCTACGTGGAAACCTCTTTATTTATTTCACAGGACCTGATTTTTGTTACCTAACAAATACAATAATAAAGGCTTTATTAGTCTTATTTCATTTTATTCCGGAACTCAACTCTAGTAATACAAAGCAGAAGGATGGATAAACAGTTTAATGTACTGAAGTGAATGCGAAGTCTGCCCTGAGAAACAGAGCTTTTCTAGGAAACAATGTAGTCTGATACTTGCCACATTTACTGCTCTGCAAAGACTATTGCTTTTCTCTGTGTATTTTTGAGTTCTTAATTTGTAGTATCTTACTCTGTTTCAAAGACTTAAGTCGTGTGAAACTAAACTTTACACTTTCGCTGTTAGTATAGTCTCATCATGTGATATTTTGACAGGTACATTCTTCATCTTCAAGGCTTAAATCTTTAGTGACTTAGTAGAAAGTTGTCATAATGTTATTTAGCAGGACTAGAAGGAAAGAAAAATACTTCCCAGGTGCCAAATGTTTTGCAATGATACAAGGATGTGAAGCTCTAGAATCCTGAGTCCAGGACACAAACCTGCAGTCATTCACTAATGGCTCTACCTCATTTAGCTCTGATAACTTTTTATTCCTGGTCTTAAGCTTCATCTCCTCAGTCCTGTTTTTTTAGCAGTGCAAAACTTCCTTCTCATGCTTGGATTATAATGATGCTTTTTGAGTAGTGACTTTCCTTTGCTACTTTATTTAATAACAACTTCATGATAGTTCATTTTTTGACCATAAGACTAGCAAAATATAGTCTCGTTCTATACTTCCCATTTTGGCTCATTTAGTGTAGATGCAATACACATTTTTCTCTACTACCCTTCTTAGAGTTCCTGTCTTTTAGC
The DNA here is from genome assembly GCA_013397315.1 of Donacobius atricapilla. Lineage (NCBI taxonomy): Eukaryota > Metazoa > Chordata > Aves > Passeriformes > Mimidae > Donacobius > Donacobius atricapilla. The sequence goes on from WBMY01014150.1 coordinate 1,383,875, forward strand.
TGAAATTTGGAGCAGATGGGTACAGCATAACTGGGGTGTAATACATGTACAAAAACTGTAACAATATGGATCCTGAAAGCACTGGCTTTTGAACTTCAGTGGATCAAGTTCTGATTCTGTTGTATTTTAATAGGTTGGTAAATGGTTGAAGGCCATGTTTGTCTACCTAAAGAGAATTCCACGTTACCTCATCCCGTGTTACTTTGATGCCATATTAGTGGGAGCATACACAACGCTTCTGGATGTGGGATGGCGTCAGATGTCCAGGTATGCTTGGTCTTTTCATCAGAGCCATAAAGACATCTGGATATAGCAGAACCTTTTCGCTTTTATCTGCCAGAGAATGTAATTTCAGTCTTTTCATACTCCTCTAATGTGGAAGGGTAAAATTGGTGAAGAATTATTCAATCCACCTTCTAACAGTGCTGGATTGGAAGACTGTGAGTTTAGACACCTATCCAGGGTTTCAATTTATAATTACTGTTGCCATTGTGCAGTAGGAGGAGGAAACCAGCATCTTTTTTGCCGGACTTCAGAAGCTTTTTTTTCCCTGTAATTTTAGTACCAATGCAATGATTCCTTAAAGTTAACTAAGAAAGGACCAGATTATATTTGATGCTGATGTTTTGTTCAACACTTCTCCATTATTACTCCCCATTATCTGAGTACTCTGCTTACTTTTTTGAAATAACTGTTTAATCTTCAGTCACCTTCTCTTTTCTTGGAAAGGAAATGGAGATTCATTTTGTGGAGGCTGTATTCTAGCTATGATTATGCTGAACAAGTCAATATTGTTTTGTAAAAACAGGGATATTAAAATGGGAATAGAATTTGATGTGGCTGTGAAATCATTGAACGTAATACATGTTATAAAAAAATACTTGGAGATCAACTAGTCAGGAATGGAGATCAACAATTTCAAGCAATGCCTTAACAGATTCTTTGATTTGCATTCTTTGTATTTATATGTAAAAAATATGATTTTTAAAAATACTAAGTTTGACAAACTTTTATTCATAGTAAAATATTTTTTATCATATTTTTGAAGTCTTAGGCATTGTGTATAGGCATTGACTAAACCAAAACAACTTTTTTTTTTAACTGTTTACTAGAAGTGTATGTTATAAACACTTCCATTGGCATTATTTAAATAAGATTTGACTCTTAACATTGGGCACCCATTTTAGGAAAATGAGTGATTTACAAATTAAATCTTGGATTAAAAATCAGTTAATGCAAAATGTTAATATTTGTTCATTGCTAGTTTTTTATATTTCTTACATTAAATGCTTGACATAGACTTCTGTAAATGAAAAAGGGTATATTTTATAGACTGCTAATGTTGAATGCAAACTTATTTTAATTTAATTATGTTGAATTACAGCTTTGTGCAGAATGGATCAACGTTTGTTAAACACCTTTCCTTGGGTTCAATCCAGTTATGTGGGATAGGAAAATACTCTTCTTTGCCAGATCTGTCTCCTTCCTTACATGATGTTCCTTATAGGCTGAATGAGATTACAAATCAGAAAGAGCAATGTTGTGTTTCCATGGCAGCTGGTAAGTTAGAACACCCTTAAAAAATAAGTCTTCCAAAGCAGCTAAACTGGTTTTAGTAACTATATTTAATTTTTCTGCATCATGTTTGAGAGCCATATGTCAGAAATGAAGTATAAAATGTAGCAATTTCACTCTCTTTTGGCTTGTGTTTAAGGTAAAGATTTGCACATACTAAAATTATGGGAGTTTTCTCTAGTAGTACTCATGGGGGTTGGGAGGGAGAGCTTTATATATATAAATGCTTTATTTGAAGACTTTTTTTGCTATATATGTTTTCATCATATTTAGAGATCTACACAAATGTTCTTTTCCTTTCCAGAAGACTTGCCTGAGATGCGTATACTTGTCATAAGGGGTTTTAGTTTCTTTTATAAATGTGAATTTAAAAAATTAATTTTAATGGAGTAACAAGAGTGAATTTATGGTTTACAAGTTCTCAGAAAGAACCATAGGAGACCAGAACTCCTGATCTGCAACTCCTGATCTGTCTCCAAAAGGAAAGAGCATAAAAGCAGTCAGCAAGAAGTATTTGTACCTCCAAATGTTCTGCCAGCATCTGGCAATCTTCCTATGGGCATTTGCCTATGTCCAAAGTATTATCTTCTGTGGCTTAGAATGAATTTATTTTGGTTCTGAATTGGCTCATTCCTCTTCTGAAGCCATGGAAACTTTTAAACCTCCACAGATGCAGAGGCATCTCTCTCAGTGGAGTGCTTTTCTTCTTTTTGCCATCACTCTTGTGTAGCTTTATTGCTTTTAGTTTCTGGATTTTACTAACATTCCATTTGCCTGCTTTAGTGTTACCTAGAAGCACTGAGGCACAGCGTTCCCTGAAACTGGTCATAAAGATTAACTGTACTGAAGGGTTTGGTTTTAAATACTCCTTTCACATACTCATTTGTAGTTGTGCCTGAGATTTTTAAACTGTACACAGATTGTCATTCTCAAGTGCTGCTGCCATGTACTATAAATTTGCAGAGATGTGGAGATCATATTTGAGAATTAGCAAATACTTTGTTAAAGTAAGTGCTAGAAGTGAAATGTTCTACCAAGCATGCACAAGAGACTGCTGGTTTGAAACTTTACCATGTGGAGTTTCTGTTTAATAGATCATAAAAGGAAACAAATGGAAGGAAAGACAAGTATGGACCTTACTGTTGTAATGATTATGCCTTAGCAGTTAGAAGCGTTCCTAAAGCTACATGCTGTAATGTCTGCAGTAAAATACAGATCTATAAGCTGCTGGAAAAGAGAAGCAGGATGTTCTTTACAGTGTCTGAAAACAGTCACATCTCCTTCATACTGCTGAGACGCCACAACTCTCATACATAAACTCTGCCAACAAAGTGTTACAATCTTGTCATAGTTCTGAATTTTTTGGTTAGTTTTCTTTCTGTTTCTTTTGATTAACTTTTGGTTAAGTTGCCAGCTGATTTAACAAAAAATTAAAATGTCACTGTTACAAGAAATGCTTTTATGTCATCTCGAAATTCTAGAAGACAATGTTCTAGAATAAGGTGTATTTAATCCTATAAAGAACTTGGTCTAGGAGATTGTCTATTTGAAATATCTTAATCTAGGCAAAAGTTATAAATTTTACTTCTGGCAATTTTATACATGTGTGCTTGGAGATTTCTGCTATATCAATTAATTAAATGAATAATGACATTTCTTTTCAGGTTTACCTCACTTTTCTTCTGGAATTTTTCGTTCATGGGGAAGGGATACTTTTATTGCACTAAGAGGTCTACTGTTAGTTACGGGGCGCTACCTAGAAGCAAGGTAAGACTGGCCTAGCCTTGGTTCTTGTTGGCTTTGCCGGCAGTTAGGAAAAAGCAGTGCTCTCAAAACCTGAGCAGATGCACAAGCTGTTAGAAACAGTTGATGTGCAGTATAAAACTTTAATGGCACTAGACATATGTGGGAGCTCCCTCTAACTGGGATTAAAAATACTACTCAAATAGCTTTTTCCATTCTTAGCACTGATACAAAGCTCTGTAGAGATAAGGTAGTTTTAACCCCAGCAATGCTACCGTTTGTCCTTGAACAAAGTAATTGTTTCACTAGTATTTGCATCATTGTTGCTGAGCAGTAATTTCAGAACTATTCACGTAAAAATTTGAAGTAGCAAAATACTGTTTTAATCAGAAAGGTGTGAATGCAGGTCTGTCATGATTTTTTGTAACTGCTGGTATTTGTCTGTTGATACTAGAAATCAGCTAACTGTGCATTGTTGCAGTCTGGTAGCTATAAATACTTAACCTGACAAATGAGCCATACATAAGCCAAATGAATTTGATATTTTGATTAATATTAATTTGAATGGAGCTTGCCACATAATAGAAACATAAAAATTAGTTGGTGTAAATCAGCATGTACTTAATGCTGTTGTACATTTGGCCAACTGTTAGCTTTCTCATGCAGAGAGATCTGCAGTCAACTAGGATGTTTATTTTGCCTTTTAAAGCTAGTTGGAATCCATGTTTTCTGCAAGGTATGTGCAACGGTACTCAAATGAAACTTCTCATAACCTCAGTTGCTGTCGCCTCTCTGTATTTTAATAGGAATTTCCCATCTACTCCTGCCCTCCGTCCCCATTCCACCCCACCCATCAGAATGGATACCAGGGTAACCATATACAAGGTCAATAAAAACCTTCCCTGTGACCTCAGTGGGATTTGGATTGAGGATCTGTATCATTACCTGTTAAAAAGCAAATTATCTTTTCCATATGAATAGATGATATATGTTTTGTACAAACTGATTTAAATGTATTCATATTGAGGAATTTGTTAGGGAATGGGTGGTTTTTTATTGTAAAAGAGGTTCATGCTAAACTGAGTAATTTGTAGCTTTCAACAGCAGACTTTTGGCATCTGTCTTTAAAATCCTTTTTGTCTTCTTGCTGTTAACGTAACCATGTATGCTTTATGCTTGATCCTTGGGCCAATAATGGCCTTGAAGGCAACTTAGTCAAGACTGTGATTTTTTTTTTGTTCTAGAAACATCATTTTAGCATTTGGTGGGACTTTAAGACATGGTCTCATTCCCAATCTGCTCGGCGGGGGGACACATGCCAGATACAACTGCCGTGATGCTGTGTGGTGGTGGCTTCAGTGTATCCAGGAGTACTGTAAAATTGCTCCCAATGGATTAGACATTCTCAGGTGTCCTGTTTCTAGGATGTATCCAAGGGATGACTCTTCTCCTCAGCCTGCAGGCACTGTGGTAAAAATTCTTCTCATTTAACTATTTAAAAAACCCTATAATGTTTTAGCGAAAGGATGTATTTTTTCTAGTTACAAGAACCTGTTACTGTCTGTTGTTTATGGTGAAATTTGATTATAGCACAAGTATTCAATATTGTAGGCACTTCTTGCATCACCTGATTAGATCAAGTGCAAGGGGGAAAAAAAATTCCATCTGCTTCTAAATCTTTTTGTTGCCCTTTGTCTTGAAAAAATGTTTGTATGAAAACTTGTATACAGTGTATTGCCATTGCCAAGGATGATAGTTTGGGAAGTTTTCTGGAATATCATATAAACTGGAGGTTTAAGAAATGCTTTCTACTAATTTTTCATTTTGCCTTTCACATGTCATCCAAACATGCAATGAATCTAGGATCAGCCACTTTATGAAGTAATACAGGAAGCAATGCAACGACATATGGAAGGCATAAATTTCCGAGAAAGGAATGCCGGTCCTCAGATTGATGACAAAATGAGAGATGAAGGTAACATACACAGAACACTTGCTGTGCAAAACAGAAGTTGATGAGTTAATTTATTTCCTTTTCCTCTTACTTCTGCTTTCTATTGAGCATATTTTTTAAATAGGATTATATTTATTGTATCTAAAACTATATTACTTTATATACATGTAATATTTTTGAAGTACCTAAATAATAGTTTATTATTAGCAAGTGGTCATAGGTTATCATGCAAATTATCTTTAAAATTTCACTTAAACTACAGTTGCCTTCAGAAACCTATCTCAGGTCTTTTGGAAGGTCTTTTTCTTTATTAGGATGTTTGGGTTGGGGGCTTGGGTAGTTGGGGGTTTTTTTGTCTAAAAAATGAACTTAACACCTGATATCCTTTCTTGGCAGGTTTTAATGTAACTGCAGGCACTGACCATGAAACTGGCTTTGTCTTTGGAGGGAACCGCTTCAATTGTGGCACTTGGATGGACAAAATGGGAGACAGCGACAAAGCTCGCAACAAAGGAATTCCAGCTACTCCGAGGTACGAGAGCCAGGCTTTAGGCAGTGCGTTTTTTGATTCTCTTTTTAACCTAAATTCTTCGGCAGAACCACTGTGAGTTCTATTGACACATCTGAGAGCTTATCTCTCAAATGTTCTAAATGTTTCTATCTACTAAAATGTTAATGGAATTTTTTTTCTTTGTGCTGATTTGAAGTCAAAAGCTGTTCTTGGGCAGGTGAAGTAAAATGTTATTTAGGAAATACTGTATACTTGCTGTACTAGCTGTACTTTGTTATTCAGACTTCTCATATGAGTTATATATTGATAATTGCGATGTTTGAATATGTTTTAGTTTTGAATTCAAAAATATTTACAACATCTACATTTTTAGAGTTGAGATTAAGCATTTTGAAGTAGGCTCTTTATTATGTGCTAGCAAACTGCTGCAGGCATCCTTGCTTGAATTTAGTACAGTATCAGTTTCAGATCAATTGCCATCCATGGGTGAGAATTGAGGAAAATGTTACCTTGCTGGGAGCCAAGAGAGGTTGAGGTGCCTTCTGAAAGAGACTGCGTTGGTGATACGAGAGAGAAAATTCCATCAAGTAGACAGTAAAACTGAGTGTGATACAATGTGAAATACTTGCATGTACTGATTACATGAATATTACCTGAAAAAGAATGAAGTCCAAGAAGTGCACTTAGCACTTATTTTAATCCCTCACTTTTGACTTGCGTACTCTCTTGTGGCAGAACTATTACCTAAGTTACAAAAGCATATGTGCAGTTGAGAAGCTTTGTATTGAACACAGTTTTAGTATCAGAGGACTGCATTTGGGGTTGATCCTGTTTTCATGTTCTTAATCACTGGTATAAAATTATCTTCTGTTTGTGCTAATTAGCTGGGTATGATAACACTACTTTAAATAAGGCTGCTTTTAAGGCTGTTGGACAAAAAGAGGTATTTGCTACCCAGTCTACAAACAAGTTCTTTCCCTAACTGAGAAATAGGGGAATAGTAGGGGAATAAGAAAAAATAAATTGTCTAAATAAGATACTTATGAATGTAAATTTTTCAGTTACTCATTGAACTTTAATAGCCTTCTTAAAGAAAATACTGAGGTTTTTATCATTATTATTTTAGAGATGGCTCTGCTGTGGAAATAGTTGGCCTGTGCAAGTCGGCTGTTCACTGGTTAATGGATTTATCTGGGAAAAACATATTTCCATTCCGTGGAGTCACTGTAAAAAGACATGGTAAAAACAGGCACATCTCATAATTGTATTACTGGGCTGTAAAAATAACTAAAACAATGAAATAGTGACCATGTAACCTCAGAAGAGGCTTTAGGGGTAAAAGGGCAAAAACTTGAGAAAGTATCTTGTATGATCAAAATCCTTTTGTTACTATAAAAATTTATTAGAAGTTTTGTCTTTTCAATATTTCAAGTAGTTTATTTAGTGGATTACAAAGGAATTTCAGAGCCTGAATACCTGTTCTCAAAATGGATGTAAGTGATAAGGTTACTGTGTATTATGATGATTATATCATCCGTTACAAGAATGGAGAGTAAAATGATGTAGGACACTTGTCTTTATTTTCTCTTTCTGTCCCTCTCCCAATATTCATAACACAGAAAACCCCTTGCTGGGAATATTTACTTAAATATCATTGGAAGTTCCTTATGTTTTAGAGGGGATACTCTTCCAATCACAAAGTTACTTTAAGCTTAGCCAGCCCAAGTGAATATATGCCCTGTGGAGATGCTGATGTTGTGTTAGTCTCACTGGAAATTTCAGTGAGCTATTGCTCCTGTGATCTGTACAATCAGCCTAAATGTAGGGAATCACAAAGTGAGCGAGGTGATCCTAGGTCTGCTCCTGTTATATGAAGTGTCAGGAATTCAAGAAGCATGCTTCTGCTGTTGTCACTGTGGCTGATTGCAGAAAATTAAAACTGTGTGTAACATCTTGCAGGAAAGGAGGAGATTATCACATATGATGAGTGGGACAGGAAAATTCAAGGGAACTTTGAAAGGCTGTTCTTTGTCTCAGAGAATCCTGCAGATCCTAATGAAAAACACCCAGATCTTGTACACAAACGAGGAATTTATAAGGACAGCTATGGAGCTTCGAGTCCATGGTGTGATTACCAACTCAGGCCAAATTTTCCAATAGCAATGGTGGTGGTAAGTGTGGGGGAGAGGGAGGAGGGCTTTGCACTTCAATACAAGCTTGGTTCAGTTATAAGGAAAATTTTAAGGTCCATTTTGTCAGGAACATACATTGCTTGGAGTAACTTTTTGAAAGTAGTTTTTTTTAATATGCTTTTAATATTCAGCTATCTTGGACTATCTCCTAAAAATGTATCAAGACAGGATTTGCCAATTTACTGTGTTCACTGTATTCAGAATATCTTTTATGGCTAGGTCCAGGAGGCTGCTTTTCCCATCAAATTGGCTAAAAAGGATGGATTCTTTGTCTTCATTGGATTTGTAAAGAGCTTCAGTAATAATATTTGGCAAGGGTATATAAAATAAAATCAAGATTGAAAAAAGCACTGGATACCTTCTGTGTTCTTGCTCACTCTGATTTTCAGGTTCCAGGTTGATTCAGTAATGCAAAACTCAGGCTTTTTGTTGTCTTCTGCATTTGTATGCAGATAGATGTATATGCACAGAGATTATTCATTAAATCTTTATTATTTTATTAGGCTCCTGAGTTGTTTACACCTGAGAGAGCTTGGAAAGCTCTGCAGATAGCCGAGGAAAAGCTTCTTGGTCCATTAGGCATGAAAACCTTAGACCCAGAGTAAGTACAGTAGATACAAGATGAAGTGGAAATTCCTAAAGACAATAAACACAACAGTAGGAATTATTTTATGTAGGGCAGGGGTGGTGGTGATGGTGTGAAATCTTCATTTATACCAATGAAATAAGGCTGCAGGAAGTACTTCCAGAACCATTGTTTTGCTGTTCTGGAAGTCCATGCAATTAATTTCTTTATATAGGCAATGGCTGGGTGGTTTTGGATGCCTCACAGTAAGCGAGTCAAATTTGGTATCGTACCCAGGTGTTGAATTTGCATCTTGGGACATACAGTGTCTTACAGAGTGTACAGCACTACAGTTTGAGTAAAAGTGAAAGGGTAAAATTATGACTCTTAAGTCCTTTCAAGAAGTTGACCATTTTCCTATAAATTTAAACTTTATTTGAAATTCTAGTCATGTAAAGTACAGAACCTGGTGGAGACCCCCCCTAACTTAACCATCAATAAATGTAAATGACAAGTTTTTTGGTTAATTTCTGTTTTCTTTTTCTATATGTCATTTTTAATTAAGACTTTGTTTGCAAACAATTTCTTGTTTCTTGCAGTGATATGGTGTACTGTGGAGTCTATGATAATGCTCTTGACAATGACAACTACAATGTAGCCAGAGGGTTTAATTATCACCAAGGACCTGTAAGAACTACTTCCTTCAGTTTTAGAAAAAGTGGAGTCATCTTTTCAAATCAACTGCTTAGATAATCATCTCTTTTCATTCTTTGTTTAGGAATGGCTGTGGCCAATTGGATTTTTTCTTCGTGCCAAACTGTATTTCTCTAAGTTAATTGGTCCAGAGATACACGCAAAAACTGTACTTATGATTAAGAATGTTCTTTCGCGCCACTATGTTCATCTTGAAAGGTAAGGTAACAACAAACAGATTCAAAGTATTCAAAATACCAAGCTAGTGGTATCCACCATCCAGTTGCATGTAAGAGCAGAGATCTGTATAAACAGGTTCTCTTTTCTAGATAGGAAGTTGACTGCGATATGTGTAATTGCAGATCTCAAGTCAGATTGCAAATACAGGTGAGATCTTTTACAGACTGCAGAATTCCTAATCCTTATCCATGCAAAGACTGGGTGAAATAAGCCTTAGGTAAAAATTAGGATCTTATTTCCTACAAGAAATCAATTCCAGAAAAAAAATGTCAGTGAGTTGTTTTTTTTAAAAAATCAAAGTATTTAAAAACTAACTTTGCAAAACATGATAGTTAAAGGGCAAGTAGTGACAGATTAAAATTGCAGCAGATAAAATGATGCAAAATAATGTTAGGATTTAGTGTGTTCTATCCTCACTTAGAGGATAAGACTCATTAAGAGGATAAGACTCATTAAGACTCTGAAGCTGTCGTACTAATCTTGATTTTCTAAGGAGACAGAGAACTTGCATTTTGAGTTTTCCCCCAAACCAAACCACCAAACCCACACATTGCTTTTCCTCTTTTGCTGTCTGTTTCACTTAATAAGGATTTAAGACAAACCAAAATAAACAAAACACCTTGCCCTTGATACCTCTTCCATATAATCTGTTCTGCAACACATGAAACACATACTTATTTGTACCCAAAAGAGTAATTCAGGACTCATGACAAAAGAGTTTGTCTGACCACACAAGGAGGAAAAAAGGATTTGTAGAGCAACATTTTGCCTTATGTAGTGTCTTGACCAAGTCTCTTGTTTGGTAGTATCAGAAATAACTTGCACTTTAACAGTCTTTGCTTTTTCTGTCTTATTAAGGTAGTGTAATTTTTTTTAAGTCTGCTTTGATATTTTGTTTCTGTACAGAATAATTAATGTAGCAACAGGCCTTATTGGTGTATTTTTAAGTGTGGTAGTTTGTGGGGGGTTTCTGTTCCTAAGAAGGAAAAGAAGGTTTATGTAATCATGCTGTCTTCCAGCCCTTGTCACTTTTTAGCGCCACAATCAATATCAAGTGTAGGTTGAATACCATTGTTATCTCGTCTTCCAAATGCAAAACCACCAGAATGAGAAACAGGAGCAGCGCACCAGTTGTGTAAGTTTAGTTATTATTAGGAGCAGAGTCTGCTTTGAAGAAGAGACACTTCCACTACAATTAACAACTGCAGGTGAAAAAATATTATATCAGTTATTAAAGGATATACTGTTCTTGTAGGAGAGCAGACCTTTAGTCAAGCTGTTCAGTTTCCTACTGAGTTTATCTTCCAAAAGATTTTAAAATGAACTGTTCTTTTTATTTCAATCTGTAATTTAACAACAATACTCATTTGTGTTTTCTTTTATCAGATCATCCTGGAAGGGGCTTCCAGAACTAACCAATGAGAATGGGCAGTATTGTCCTTTTAGCTGTGAAACTCAGGCCTGGTCGATTGGTGTTATCCTTGAAGTTCTTTATGACTTGTAAAAGTTTGTTTTGATTGATTTGATGAAACTTCGGTGGTCTTACTATTGGGCATAAATGAACACTTGGCTTACACTGCAAGGGAAATTAGCTGTTCTGCACAATCACTTAAGCTGTGTCCTCACTTTCAGAGATGGTGGATGCCAGCAGCTTCTGTGCCCAATAACTGTGTGGGGCTTAGGTGGTTTGAAAATCAGGGCATGACAATAAAATAAAACTACAGTGCACACTTTATGCAGAAACTTCTAGGAAGGAGGAATTTTAAGAATATGCACAAACAATTTTAAGTAGCTTTGGTTTTTTAGCCTTTTCAAATCAAAATCTTAATGTAACAAAGTTTGCTCCTTCCTGAGCTAAAAATAAGTAGCACAGCTCTTATGTTTTTTTTTCTTTGTCTCTTAAAGAGTAAATTGATGTTTTTGCAAATGCATGCTTAAGGGGGAGTAGACTAACCTCTAGCTTTGAGTTTGGTATGCTTTGTGCTCTAGCACCATGCATTAATGAAGGCATAATATGTTATCTCTCCATTGAACTGTATAATGGGGATGTTTTTGTATGTGTTCAATTGAACACTCCACTAAGCAACCACAGAAATAAAGTGTCTGAATACTGTAATAAATCAAATTTTGAAGTTATATATAAAATTTTGAGAACTTTACTTTGAGAGTTATCTCAAGCAATAATGAGGTAACATCCAATGTTAATCTGTCTTTAGATTTATTTAAATACCATGAGCCATATAGCAAACCTGTTTTTTCATTTATATCTGGTTTTCACCATGCGTAATTGATAGGAAGTGTGCATACAATGCACAGCCTCTATGTTAGGGAAGGCCAACGTGCTTGACTGCTTATTAAATTGGTCTATTGAAGTGATAGGGTCACCTGAACCCTTTTTTCTTGGGAAAATCCTAGCTCTGTTAATCAGGTGGAAACACTTAACACAATGGAAAGACATAGTAGCCTATCAGAGAGGAGAATATGAGGTTTCTGGGCCTTTTGAAATTGCACCAATAACAGTAAGCATGCTACCTCTGTGTGGTGTCCTTTGGGAACAAATCCAGTGAACATGATGCAAAATGTGTTTTTTCTTATTTGGATGCCTCCATGTCCTTGTTAAGTTCAGGGTTCACAAACTGAGAGGAGAGCAGTTGGTATGCTCAACTCCTCATACGATTTTTCCATCTTAGTGCAATAAACTGGCAGAGAGTGAGGCTGAGAACACTTCCCACATCGCGAGACAGAAAAGCAAAAGCACTATTTCTTAATGTTAGACAACATATGCTGAAAAAATTAATACAGGATGTAATTATAATGCACTAAAACATATGGATCAAGATTTTATTGTGTCTGTATTTTCAAGTTTCTGTGTTCTGTCTAAAGTACAGTGCACACATGCTGTCTTGTTCAGGGAGATATATTTCATGTAGATACTGTAAGGGCAAGTTAACAGGTACAAGAGATGAGTTGTAAGAAGTGGTTGTACTCATACACTCTTTGTTTGAAAGACTGATAAGGATTTTAACTCCCTTGCTGAAGTGTTCAGTCCTTAGAAGTTAGGGATAGGTAACGTCTGTATTATACCTGAACTTTTGAGCTGCAGTACATGGGTTGGGAATTTTTTATTTTCTCAACACAATGCAGAAGAAATGTCATTTGATCAAAAATGTTATTGAAATGTCAGCTACAGATTATTTTTTTAATGTGCAAGAGGCATAGAAAGTATTTTTCATACTGCACTGAACTTTCCAAAATTCTTGATAATTATATTGGGATTTATGTCCTACTGTTTCACTAGTTTTACTGTTTTCTTGGATACTTATCTCTTGTTTATTATTTCAGGGTATGTTTTATGGCTCCTGTGGCTTAGAAAACAGGAACAAAATGGCAGAAAAAAATTTGTTCTTCATGAAAACATTTTAAAATTGGAAGTAAAGCTTAAGAGCTATGACTGTTGATTTCCACCAGGTGTCAAAATTATATTCATTGGCAATAACACTCTTTAAAAAAAAAAACAAACCACAAGCATGAGATTTTTTTCATCAAACCCTTCCTATGCTATGTACAGATTGTTTTCCAGTTTTGCAACCTGCACTGCTGATAGAGACTGCATATTTGTCACTGCTAGGGATTTTTCAAATTAAATAATAAAAATTTTAAAGATAAATCACCACTGTGTACACAAAAATACATATGTTATGAAACTTCTGAACATGCCCATTTATAATGTTGCTTCTGCACTGATTAGTTGAGCATAGTTTTAGTGATAAATATTTTAAATAGGGAAAAAATATGTATTGGTTGACTTTGCTGTTAAGTAGCAACAAAAGTAAGATTTAAGGTTATTAACTTTCTTGGGGGGTGGTGTTTTATTGGTTTTGGGGGTGTTTCTTTTTTATTTTTTTTTTCTCAAAAAGCTACTCAACACTTTGTCAAGCCAGACAGTTTAAAAATTAAGAAGGAAGAAAAAATGTTAAATCTAACATAAAATGAGCTGATATCCATATAGATTGTCATTATCCCCTGAAAATTGCTGACTTATATTGACTCATGCTGAGCTGTAGCATTATCATCTATATTTTACAATCAAAAACTTCTGGTAATGCAAACTTTTAATTGGTAAAATAGAAATAAACTAAATAACTCAGTAACAACTTTGTATCCATTGTGTTCCAGTTGGTGCTTCTTGATCTGTATTGTATTAATAATAATTTTTCCTCCAAATTGAAATAACTTTAACTGATATGAATGTTCACACAGTTAATAGCTCTTGGTTTATTCAAAGATGATTAACTTGAGAATTCAAGTAAACTAATGTATCATTCTCACACTGCATGTTGTAATGTAAAATGGAAACATGGGCTTTACATGTCTGTCTATCACAGCAACGACTGATTTTAGAAAATGTCATTATTCCTTTCTGAAATGCACAAAATAAAATTCATTCAGAGTTAACCTTTTCTTGTGATTGTTTTTTAAAAGAAGTCAAACTTTGCAGCTGATGTTGCTTGTTCACTTCTTGCAATTTTATGTATAGGGGAGAGATTGTTAACTCCTCAGGTTAAGTGTTAAAGTGCTAACAACACTTATTATAAAAACAACAGCTTACTAGAAAAAAAGCATAAACTTGAGATTCTTATGTTGGTGTCAGTGTCAGCTGTCCTAGCTGAGTTTGAGTGGGTTTGGGCTAGCAGACCTTCTGCCATGAATGTTTATATAATTTAAGTAATAGGATTGCAAATTCACCAAGACAACAGTCTTGATTAACTGATTGACAGATACCCAAGTGATACAGTGATTAACTTTCGGAGTGAAATTCCTATCACTACGGAGAAGGCATTTTCACTTTTCAGGCCTGCTTTGTAAAATCAAAGTATGCTGAATATGTTTTGTAATGTCTCCATTTCATTCTGTGCTTTATAACAATAGGATTTTTTTCTAATTCTCTATTTAAGCATTTGCTTTAAGAAGTAGTTTATTATTCTATTGTCTATACTTTTAATAAACATTCTATCGGAAAATGGTTAAGGAAATGTAGAAGTGTTGTGGGGAGTTGGTAAGGTCAGAGCTGCCGCTTCAGCCCTCATGGCGCCTGCAGCAGCTCACTCGGGGATGGACGGGTGCAGTGGTCGTGGTGAGCGGCAGGTGTCTCTGGAAAGCCCCTGGGGAGCGGGCGGATGGCGGCGGCGGCATTGAGCGGCCTTGAGNTGCCCCGGCCCACAGCTCACAGCTGCGGTTTCTGTTTGGGCGTGCCGGGAGGCAAGGAAAATGGCCTTGCTCGAGGGCATCTGGAGGTTTGTACAAACGTGGGAGCTGGTACCTCTGTTGTTCTAATGTAGCAGTGCGACGGAGAGGTCAGCTCTATTCACATTCTCCGAGATTTACCAGTACTTTTGGTATTTCTCAGAAGTTACTGGCTAAGTTAAAACAGAGGCTTCTCGGTTCTGAATTTTGCATCCAAGTGCAGGTGACCAAGTGGACCAGTGGCCATTTCTAACGGGGAACGCTGATTTCAGAGCGTAAGTGGCTGAACAAGGCACAAAGATGACTGTTAATGGTTTTAGCGATAGCTGGTTTTTACAGGGTCAGATTCTGAAGCAGAATTAACATATGGTGGTATAAAATTGAACCTGAGAATAATATTGAAAGCAGACTGTGGCTAGTCAGGTGGCAGTCCGGGCTCTTGGGTTTCTGTAAGCACTCCTCAGTCCTGCTGGCCTGTGACACGTTTGTCTCATTGTGTACTACCTCCTTGACTCTATTTCTTCCAGAAATCTTAATCTCTGCCTTGTGTCTGTTCTGTTTGCAACCTTTCAGCCACAGGTGGCTGTTCACCCTGTGTAATAATCTCATTATATTACACAAACAAAGTTCAGTACCACTGACTATAATATACTTGACAAATAATAGATTTGTTCCCCTCAATTCTTATAAATTTATGTAATCTGTGAGATCCATGTGCACTTCCCTTCCCTTTGTGTGGCACAGCAATATCTCAGTACAACTTCAGACAGAATATTCTTCATATAGTGCCTTTTTGCAATGAGAATGAAAGCTGGCCATGAAAGAAGAGAATTATGCTGCAGCCTGGCAAGGGTCGTAAGTGGATGACGTGGACTCCAGCTACTAATGGAGGTACGTTTCTTGTAGTCTTCTGTATTTCTGAGTTCAGACTGGCAAATAAACTGGAGCTTAATTTTGTGTGGTGGTGAGAAACATAAGATGATGCTTTCCTATCAGTTCTGAAGGAAGATATTTGCAGTCACATGATTTACAGACTTGTAAGTACAATTATTTTAAAGCATAGTGCTCTAGAGTAGGATTCAATTTTAATAGTGGAAGTCTTCTTTTTAAGGTGATTTTTAGAGTCACAGCCACATAATTTGAGGAAGCTGAAAGACCAGTTCTTGCAAGTGACATCTCAAGGAAAGGGTTTCTACAAAATGAGCAATCTGTTCTTTTGTGGGATACATTCAGGGGCTGTTTTTTAAGTTTCTTTGTAATTGGTCTTATCACCACTATCTAGATACAGCCTAGACCTGGAGAGAGGTACCTGATTTAATAGCATGCAATGAGAAATTGGTTACAAATGCAGGAGTAAGGCTCACAGCTTGTGTAATACCCTAAAGAGCAGCCAAATAATGCGGTAGTAGTGTCTTAGCAAGAGCAGTCGTCGGAGGGCAGTAGTAGGTTAAGTGTTGCCAAGGTGTGTTGCAGTATATACCAACGTAGAGCTCGGGGTAAGAATGGTGCAGCTCTTTATTAGAGACGCAAATGAACGTTTCCGAGGTGGCGGCAGCTGGCCCCCGTGGCCCTGCCGTCCCCTGCCCGGGCCGGGCCCCCGCTCCCCCAGGGGCTCCCCCAGGGGCTCCCCCAGGGGCTCCCCGTTCCTGCTGCGCCGGCTTGCGACGGCTCCAGTCTCCTTCCCGCACGTCAGAATCATGACAAGTCTTTAAATGCTTACAAAATGTTTCAGTAATATATCCTCATGTAGGAGAGGTGGGAAAGGAATACATCTTTCATGATTTAGTGACAGGTTGCTTTCTTTAAAGGGATAACTGGAACTAATGAGTATTTCAGTATTTAAAAATCCAGTAATCTATTTCTCTGTTTTATTGCAAAGTCCAAGAATCTATTTATCTCCTAAAGAATGGGAAATACCAGGGTATGAAAACAGGTGTATGTTAGGCATTTATTTATTATTTGCATCATAGTTCATCTAATGCTTCTGTAATTGCTCACAAATTTTTTTCTGCTTCCTTAATTGCGCTTTTTTTGCACAAAAGAAAAAAAAAAGTGAAAACTGAAAATAATTCTGTCTGGGCAAACTTTCACTGTAACTCTGGGTATTTTAACTTAAGTATGTCATTACATGGATATTTTTTAGTGGTATTCATTGTATGTTTAACAGGCTGCATTTTCTAGCAGTTATTCCACTTGCTAAAGCTGCATGGGAACACCCACATTTTCAAGGTAATTCTGTAATTTGTAAAGCCTGTAATCAGACCTACTGGAGCAGCTGTTCAAGAGCTGGTTTTGTTTTCTTGTGATGGCTGTTTGGCAGTTCTGCTGGAGGGCTCCCTGCAGGCCTCTGGAGGGCCAGGTTCATGTGTTCAGAACAGTTACCTTACTGCAGAGCTTTTCCAAGGCCTCCAGGCACCATTTAGTTACATTTAAGAACCAGATGCTGCTATCACCTGGATCAGAGGAAATGAAGAGTAATTTAATTTCCATGCCTGGAATAATTACAGGTTTATTTTTGCAAAATTTTGTCTTTTGACAGTTTATACACTTTTGCAAACAGCAGTTAAAAGCATAAATCAGATGTAACAATGTGATACAGTTGTTTGTTCCAGGGTAGGGAGTCTGTACTGTGCTGTGGTTCATTGCCACAATAGGTTCCTTAAAGCACTCTGGGGTTTTTTGCCTTCCTCGTGAGTACCTTTGCTGGAGTCTAACAGAACATACTCTAAATTCTGCTGTAGTCCAACAAATTGGGTAGAATTTTGTACATTGGATTTATCAAATTGGTGAAAACATTCTCTTCAGGAATATCAAAAGCAAATAAAACCTAGTTGAGGATCAGGGCGGGGGGTGGTAGTAATAGTAGTAGACAGGTGTTCCTCTAGTTGTTTCCATCATGTTTTCAAAGATGACCTTACAAAAATTCCTTAAAAGCATTAGGATTTGGAAATTTGTACCTGTGTTATTAAAAAGTCTTGGGGTTTTTTGTGCTGGAAGATTGAGCAGAGAAGTCCCAAAGTCATATTTTAAAAGTGCATGTCTATTAGTTTAGTAGCTGAGATAAAAAGCCTTCTGTTAGGTAATTAGGCGTTTCTTCCAAATTTCAGCAGACAGCTTTTATTGGTTGTGAAGTAATTGTTTTAACTTGAATATTGATATTAAATGGCATCTTGCTTCCTATCCTTCTCCGTGATTTCATTTAACTTAAAAAGACTCCATTTAATTGTGGGGAATGAGGGTTTCTGTGTTTACTGCCATCCAAATTATAAAGCATTTCAATAATTGTTTAGAGAGAGAGAGCTCCAGTATTGCTCTTTCAAAAAGAATCTCTTGAAGGACAGAACCCCAGTGTTTGAATTTTTAACTTAATGTCTGAAGAGCAACCCCACTGCTTGGTGGTCAGTGAATCCTGCAGGAAGGTCAGAGATGGGGTGATGGTTGAGGATGGGTTATGACAGGAAGGGAGAAGGACTTCTAAGTGAACACCCAAGAGAGACCAGGAGGATGTTTCCTCACCTGTGGAGGAGGAATGTTTCAAAAGGAGGAAGCAGGAAAGAGAGGAAGTTCTGACGTCTGGTGTGTCTGCATGCTGTAGTACGGAGGGAGAAGCTGCAGTTTACCTCAGTCTGGGCTCCTGGCTGGTCTGTATGGCCCCGTGTTTCAGTGGAGCAGACAGCACAGCCACCGAGCTCTACTGCTGTTACACCAAAAGGCAACACTGCCCTGAC
Source organism: Donacobius atricapilla (assembly GCA_013397315.1). Lineage (NCBI taxonomy): Eukaryota > Metazoa > Chordata > Aves > Passeriformes > Mimidae > Donacobius > Donacobius atricapilla. The sequence continues at coordinate 1,402,320 of WBMY01014150.1, forward strand.
CAAGAGTTCTGGACCACTGAAGGGAAGAGCAATTTGAGGAACTAGTTGTAACCACAGACAAATTTCCAAACTTATTTCAATTATCACTTGGTTTTCACTTCTGAACACTAGAAACTTTGTAAATATTGAAATCTCATGGGGAGAAGAACTCCGGTAGAGGTTGAAAAAACATTTCTACTTTGCTGAAGTGAAAATTTGGCATTATTTTGTCGGCCCTATTTTCACCTCCTCAGCCAGTTCACTATGGCGTCTTAAAGTGGACTCAATTTCTCCATCTTTCACCCTTCTTCAGCATAGCTAAAATGCTACTGTGAATTTCACCCAAAAGTCATCAAAATCCCTGGAAACATAAGTACTACATCAGACTCAAAGGTTTTATGTGCTTGAATGTAACATTTTAAAGTCTTTTGATGTCATATACAAAAGGTAACTCGGAATAATAATCACTGTAATAGTATCTTTTGTCTCATAAATGTAATTCTCAGCGTACTCTATTTAATTTGCTGTAATTATATACTCAATGTACTGCTAATAAATATACTCATTCAACATGTATCTGTTTGATGTATATATTTTTTCAAACATGAGGGTAGCAGTTGAAGTCAAGGATACTATATCTTTAGCATTTTTCCCTTAACTCCAAATATAAGCTTCACAGAAACAAGAGTTTCATCTTTATGTAATTTTTTTATATTTCCAATGCTTTCTCTATTGTGATGTGAAAGCAAAACAAAGGTAGGAGTGTGTGGCTTCCAGTAACAGTAATAGAAATGTGGGGTTTTAGTGTAGTACTTGTGTACAGGTAGGTTAGATGTGAGCATAGGCTGTGGGGTTTCCTGAAGACTAAACATGTGATGTGACAGATGTGAGAAAAAAGGAACTGTAAATTTTAGGAGATTAGTAGTTATATTTTATAAACTAAGTATTTAACTACAGGTAGGGCTATCTAAAGGCACATGCATGGGCAGATCTGCAGGCCTGCTGCAAAGCATGGTGAGATTTGGCATGCTGTGAGGTGCTGTATAATCCCTGGCACACGTACAGTGGGATCAAGCACATAAAGGTGGGTCCTGGCGACAGGGCAGGCAGAAGCACTGAGGAGGGCAGTGCTCAGACAAAATATCAGTGTTCCTGGGGCACTGTGGGAATGAGCTAAGCAGAATTAACACTGTACGGATGGAAAACTAACTCTGGACTTCCTGTGTTTAAATGTCTGAGTTCTGCTGAACTTGCCGTTGTCTAAAGTTATGACCCATTACCAGTCACTCCTCATCCTTATGTTAACAACAGGGGGTTTTTTTCCTTTTAATAGTACAAGCAGCAATGGAAGCAGCATTTAGAAATCACATGCAACAGTCACAGCAAAATCAATGGTTCTTAGCTTAGAAGACAGATTCAGCTAAGTAGGATTGGGGTTAGCAGCATTCTTATTTTCAGCATTGGAAATATAAAAAAGTTACGTAAAGATGAAACTCTTGTCCCTGTGAAGCTGATATTTGGAGTTGAAAGTATCTAACCCCACAGCTAAAGGCTGTGGACTAACTGTCTATAAGATGTATGTTCCTCTTCAAGTACTTCTGACTTGAGATGGGTTTCCATTTGTCTTTTTACCCTTTTCCTATCCTGTTTTGCAGCCCTCTTTTCATTCTCAGTTGTATTACTTTGTTTGAAATAATGTTGGGAACTATTTCACATACCTCCATGGTTGTGGATGTTTAACCCTTATACAGCAGACTGCAAAGGCACATTTGTGCCTCAGCAGTGTACATGGCGCTGTGACTGTTGCTGTAGCACCAGGGATAATGTATTTTCTTGAGCAGCTGTGGAAATTCTCACTCAGTGTTTCATGAGTCACTACAGAGTGGTGAATCACTGCAAAGTGGTCCTTAGACAACTGACCTTGAGTTGAATCTCCCACATATTTTCATTTACTAAATCTAATTAAAAGATGCATTATGGATGTTTATATTGCTGTATCTCTATAATTACAGTTGCTATAAGGATGCTACTCTTTTGTGAAAAGGTGATAAGATGTTAATAAATAGCCTGTCTTTCATACTTAGCTTGAAAGTCTTTATATTAATGGATTGTAGTAAATTAATGCTTCTCCAAAAGGAAGGTTATATACCATAATTGTGTTCAAATGTATCACAAAAAAATAATGCATTCTGTAAGCAATTTATTTAGTAGATGGAACATCAGATCGGAGGAACCCAAGAAAACTAATTTGGCAGTCCTCATGTGCAGAAGTCCGCTGATTGTAGTTATCTGATGGCCTTAAGAAGTCAGGGCAGTAGATCCTTAGTGCAGAACAAAAATTAGAGGACTTACGATCTAATTTGCCAGCCATGCCACACAGTAACTGATTAGCCTGGCTCTCTGTACGCCCTGTCACTACAGGTCTGGAATGGCAGTGAGGGACTCTGTACCCACAACAGCCTTGATGGTCAGTCAGCAGCTTCTCTGTGGAACCATCCCAACAAACAAGTCCCACTGAAGACCAGGAGTGGCCTAGACCCGCACTCTGTAGAAACATAAAACATTAGATCAGAACTGTCATGGAGCTCAAATTCTGGTTTTGTCCAAATTATTTTGTATCTCACTGGTATAACAGGACTTTCACATTCCATGTGGAGGGGCTTTTATATTGTGAGGTTCACACCTAGTGCATCTTTGCCCTTCTGGTAGAAAGCTCTGTTCCCTCCGTGAGAGTCACCTCCCTCTCCTCCCTGACCTCTGGCTAAATGGAGTGGATTACTAGCAGAGGAATGTAACACTTCCAATTTGCCAGGTAGGTGGTAATTGCTGCGTTCCAAAGAGGTTACCACAGCAATCCCCTCAGAGATACACCTACTTCGTGCACTCCACTTACAGGGTTTGTTACAGTTATAAATCATGTTCAGTGTACATTCGGTATACTTTAACTTAGCTATTTCAACTCCGAGGAAAACCCAAATAAATAGGTATCTGTTTTCTTGGGTGACCAGCTTCTCATACTAGTTTTCCCTGCCAGTCCTAATAGAAAGTAATTATTATGATCTCAGCCATTTCCTTTTCCTCGCCTTCCTATTTTCCATTACACAACTATAATTATTATCGATGATACCTAATAAGGACTCATTGTGCTTCAAAGATTTAATACTTGGTCTTTGCCTCTAAAAGGTGATACTCTTGCATTTAGGCTTAACATCGTGAGTAATACAAGAGACAAGGGGACAATCAAATGCAAGGACAAGAGCCACCACTTCAAAACCACGATTGTTTCTTTAGTTAACAAGCTATTTATCTGTGATTTAGTAAAGTCCAAGTTCAAGCATTTTCATGACTAGTATATGGAAGGGAATAGTACTAGTGTGAAGCTTATGTATTTATTTCAGAAAAATGTGTTGTCTTGGGGAAGCAGTATTTATTTGTATAGAGTGCATGCACTTCACTGGTCTTGTAAATTGCTTGGCTTGCTTACACACCCGAGACTCCCTTTTTCCATTGCACAAAAAGGTGCCCAATGAGTCACGATTCCCTGAAAACAGGCATTTTTAGATGCCCATCCCTCATCTGTTTGCAGCTCTTTCTTGTTATGTTCTCTTCAGCTAATTTCTGCATTTTCTTCTATGTTCAAGTCTTTGTGCACACTTTATATCCAGGGTTATGTGATACTGAAACAATGACAGGACTTCATATATTCTATTCCCACTGTCCTCCAAAACAGATTCTCCTCTTCAAAATACTAGGAGTTGTGTGTATTCTCATGTTATTACTTCATCTAGGAAGTCACATGACATTGTTAACATTGTTATCATTTGCCTCATCTTGAAAAAGGGAGACCAAAGAACCTGATTCATGAGTACCTGAGAAAAAAAACGATTTTGTAGCCTAGTTAAAATCCTGTCATCTCTGGCTCGTTCTATAGGATGGAAAATTTTGGCCTGGTAAATCAAGCCTCAGGATTGAAAGTCTTGCCAGAAGAGTATGAAGGTTTACAAATTGACTTTGCCAATAGGAAGTTGGTACAAGCCACAACTCACACAGGAAGACCATGTTCTGTCTGATAGAAGAGTCAGTGATGTTGTAGGAGATGGATTAGGAATGAATAAAAAAAAAATACATAGATCAAAAGGCCTCTGTAGATGCGTTTGGTTTTCAGCTCTAGATCCATTGTCTCCTTTTCTGCTAACTGTAGTGAGCAGCCTTTGCAAAATAAAGCTACTTGCACTACTAGAGCACGTATTTCATTAGTTGCTCTGAGTCTTTGTCTGTTACAAATTCTATTACTGTACTTCTATTAATACTATCTATTGCCATGAAATGGGAATCCCAAACAGAAGCCAGGTGCTTTTGTTTTGATAATGAATTTGTAGGCATTGTGGGGATTGTGTTGGAAGGCATTATTAAGCTCTATCCCAAACAATTGCAGACTGGTGAGTAAAGAAGTGCCTGAAAGTGTAGATATTCTAAATATACTGAACTTCTAATTAAGTATTTAAGATAGAATTCCAGGAATGTTTACGATTTTGAAATAAAAGGGCAATATTGTTCCAGCTGGTAGGAACTGAGTATTTATAGAAAGTGAGTTGGTTTTTATCTTGCAGTAGATTTCAAATTCACCATGAGAAAATATACTGAACTTACAAATACTGAACAAAAATTGTTACCTGACAATTCCTTACCATGTTAACTGCTGAAAGAATGGGAATTCACCTGCTTCTGCATTTGAAAGGGAAAACTCTGTGCAGCCCAGGTGACTTGAGAACACATCCTCAGTGACTTCTCACTGCTATGCAGAGTGAAAGGAAGGGCTTGGGAAACAGTCAGGGAATACCTCTGGAACTATCTCGACTCTGATTGACTGACAAGTCCTCAGTGCCAAGACACATGCCCCAGTTCTGGCATAGCTGGAAGAGACCTGTAAATGCTTAACAATAAGCATCAGCTCCTTCTACTGAGAAAGGCCACAGTTAAACGGTTTCTTTGTCAGCTTCTCTTGGGCCTTCCAAATGTCTACCAGAAAATGAATGGATTTGTATTAAGGCTTTCTCTGGAAGCCACAAGAAGGTGTTCTTGTGTTGATTATGATGCCATAAGCAATCATAACCCTTGTTCTGGTAAGCTTACTAAATCCTCTTACAAACATTTTTTTATTTTTCTAATAAGCATCTTTTTAATTTTACAAATTTAAAGAGTCTAAGTGTTGGAAATGATAATTCATTATCAAGTGAAATAAATTAGTCTAGTAGGAATTTCATCCAATGGATACATGCAGCATCTCCATGTTACTTGTTCAGTGTAGCTCATCAGTAGCTGCTGCAGAGAAACACAGGAGAAATCTTTCACTAAGTATCTTTCTCTAAATCTTTGTGTTCAGGTCCCTGAATGTTGTTTTTGGACACACACACACACACACTCACTTTGGTGAGAAGGCATGAACTGTTTATTAAAAGACCTGACTCCAATTTTATAGTATTTATATGAAGGCACGATTGTAGGGGAGAAGGTTGACACCTCTCCCCTTCCCATTGGTCAAGACAACTGTCCATCAGCTGTCCATATCTCTAAAACAAAGAATGTAAACTACTTAGGCTAAAGGAAAACATTGCTTCTATTTATAACACCCGTGTGTGAGAAACAACCTAAGAACTATCAACTGTGAGACACACAGAAGGCTGAAAAATCAGGGCAACAACCCAAGTCAAGGTATTTTAGATGAATGAGTGAAGCAACTTCCAGAATAAAATATTTTTAAAACCATTTGCATTACACAAAATGTAAAAATAGATTGCCACCAGGACTTCATTTAACTTACACATAGAAGAGTCCTTCTTGATAGCATATGAGAGTTACCTCTCATAGAAGAGTGTGAGCAGGTAGTGAGAGATGCTGACTTGGCAGAAATGAGGAGCTGGTGGATCAGGCAGAGCTGTGCACAGTATAGTTATTGCCAAGGCTAGATGCACTAGAATAACATCTGCAAAGTACCTTAAAAAAACAGAGGAACAAGATAGATTTTGTGAAATTCATGAATACAAGTGCTTCAGGAGTGATGTAGATGTACTCCTGGTCTGAACTATAGCATTAACACAGGTGCAGACAGACCTTGCTTAGAATCAGGAGGGCTGCCTGAGATGGGGCTGCCCTAATCAGTCACCTACGCTGGATTACTGTTTACATTCTCAGATTCCATCTTGGATCATTAAAATCTTCTCACTGGATTTTTGTTAGAAGTATTAGTTGACAGCGACACATTTATTTGGTTTGTTGGACAAAGTTTTCAAAATGTTTTTGCTCAGTCTTTGGTATTTGGCCTCTTAATCTACAGTCAAATTTACAAAATGTATTTCCTACATACAGTCCAAAGCAGAGAGACTAGACCATAAGGGAGACTTTTTCAATTTTACGTAATTTTTTCAACTTTAGAGAGCTCTCAGGTTGGAGGGAAAAGGAGTGTCCTTTTATGTGATCACATTCCTGTTTTCCTACTTCAATTATCAATAGCTTTTTACTAAATTCTTATTTTACTATGGTTAAGTTACTGCTGCTTTTAGGAATAGAGTAGATACCCCTTTACCAATTTTCTTGATTTATAAGGCTAAATACTCTACTGGTTGATTTTAATTTTTTTTAACAAACAAGGAAGTTAGCATAACTAGTTTACCAGAAGTAACCAGGTAACAATGATAGTATTTTTTCCAAAATCTGTAATGTGGGAGCAGACCTTTCCTGGATGCTGTCTTTCAAGAGCTACTCTGTTGTAATAGTTATTTTGTTTCTATATTTTTTTAAAATAGTCATTGTTATTGTGGTGAGAATCAAATGATTCTCTGAGAAAGGAGGCCATAATCAAAGTTTTTTTCTTCAATTATTCTTTTCTCCAGTGATTCCAATTGCTGCATCTATATGACAAGATTTGCATTTGGCAGAAAAGGTCACTAAAGTGGTCATCTTTTAAAAATGTTAAGTCAGAGTTTTTAGTCTTACACATAGTTTCAAACACCAAAAGTTCTAGAAATAATCCAATAGTAATTACTGAAAATTTTTTTTAAAAGTTTGTATATTTGAGTTATGTTTGGCTTATAAAAGGTTACTGAAGATGTAGATGGAAATTTTAGTTCCTGAATAACCATAATTTTATGCATCAGTTTTGAAAACATGACAAATTAATGTGAGTATATGATTTCTTGCATAATAATGTTCTGTTGGATAATCTAGAAGTGGATCACAAGATGAAGATACAAGGAAATTGTTGACCATCACCAATAGTAAATTTAGCTGTGCTACGCAGTGCTCATGCCTAATACATGCAAGTAGCTCACATCCAAGAAATGCCTCTTGTTCCAGCTCATTGAGAAGTCTTCATTTATGTAAATTATCTAGTTGAGCCGCCCAAGCAGGTTTTTTCTTCTGGTGCTTGAAGAAAAGGGTGAATAAATGGAGACAAAACAGTTATTGTTATTTTTAGTTACCAACCTAACCATGTTCGGATATTGGTATGCTTCAGACTTCTCATATGTTATCATTAAAGAATAAGCCTTCCATGAGCAATGTCACTGAGCAGTGCCACCTGAGACATTCACGCTCTTCCTTATTATTTTCTGGAAGTATATTTTCTGTCATCCTACTGGTATCAAGTGCTTTGGGGTGAATCTTCTTTTGGAACTGCGGAAATGGTTTGGATGTAAAGTGGAAGATGGAGTTCTGATGCAATGCCACCTAATCAAGTCCTGAAATAATTATCATAGGGCTGATTTCAGTGCAGTAAGCTATCTGCAGAAATGATAATAGGTGTTGCTCAAGCCTGGCACACCTAACTTCATGTTTCCCAAGCCATATAAATAAATAGTGTTCTTTGTGTATCCACACCTCTCCTGTCACACCATTTCTGAGCAAAGAAGGGTCCTTCATCTAGATTAGCAAATAGATTGAAGCAGACACCCTCCTATTTTCATAACACTAAGTATAATTTTGCTATGCTTGCAAGTGGGGAGTATAATTACCATTATCCTCTAGTACTATAAATGACATTGCTGTTACTGGTTCCCAAGCTTCATTTTTAGGAACCTGTTTTTATCCAATACCACCAAAAAAAGCTACTTAAAGCTTCAGCTCAGAAAATTATACATTTTCTCTAAAAATAAATTCAGCCTTTTATTATTAAATACTTTTATTAATAAGCATTTTTGTTAGGAAAAATAGTCTAAGAAATAGCTGATTCTGTACTTACTAATTTGCCTCTAGTCTTTCCAATACACTGAACATGTTCTACAGATAATTTTAGCCTTGTAAATGAAAATTAGGCCCTCATATAGCATATGCTGTGCTTTTAATTTTAGTTCTTCACTTGCACTTCAGTTTTGTATGATCCACTGGATTTGCATATCAAGTAAACAATTTTTGAAAAATTCAATTTTTTTCTCATTCTATGCTACAAAATAATATCAATAATTCATAGCTGATCAAGTAGGACGTAGATCAGATTACTAAGGTGTGTTACAAACTCCCCAGCATTCTAAGTCAAGACTAATGTGTCATCTCGAACTTTGGAATGCAACAAATCATTTACTTTACCGACCGCTGATGAACTTGAAAATAATGTATGGCTTAGAATTATCATCAGTTCAGTGTGAGATTCTGCAGCACAAAGCCAGGAAAGAGCAGATATCCTTAGGGCGCTGCAAGATCTGCTCCAAAAATTAATTGTAGGGTAAGTCTAATGAAACTGTTGAAAACAGGATATGATGAAACATGAAGCACTCCTTTGGCTCTTTCACAAAACCCTCCCTCCTGTTTCTATATTCTCTCTCAAAATAAATAGCTGTGGCTGGGTTGAAATCAGAGTGCCACTAATGCTACACTTTCCATTTTATTTTCTGTGTTTCTGTGGTTGTTAAATACTGGAGACTGAGCCATAAATAGATGCAATTTTCAGCAATCTCCCATATTTTTTTCCTTTTACCCTGATTTTAGAGATTATCTCAGTTATCCTTCATGTGTGTTTGCTTAGACAGAGATTCAGGGCCTTATATTGGGCCTTTATTTCTGTGGAAGAGTGTGAATTAAACCTGCTCCCATGTGGCAGTAATAAACTCGTGGTTGCACTGTTCCAAACTTCACCGAGGTAAAAAGTGTCTAGTTCAGTAATGCCGCAGCCTGCGTTTCTCAGTCTTGTATTGCAAAAATCAAAGAAACAATTCCACAAGGTTTCTGATATACAAGAGGATGGTCTAAAGGGTCTGACTAAAATGAACACATCTAGAAGTTTGTGTCTTGAAGACATTTGAACACACTTTTCCTATTCTAGCAGGAAGTGGAAAACACTGCTCTAATTTATTATTATTTGCATTTTTAGAATACGTGAGAAGTTCTAATGAATTGTTATTTAATGGTTTAAAATGTCTTTCTCAACTGCTCACAGGAATTTCAGTTTCATTTCCACAAGGGGCATTGCAGATCAATGGCAGCAGCTTGGCCGATATCCTAAGCTAAAGCTGTGGGAATCATTAGATTTTGGTCCAACCCCAGTGTTGGGGTGAGGGGGTTCTACAGCACCAGAGTCTCCCCTTTAGCTAGAAAAGCAGGAGCACTGAGAATTGTGCTCAGGATTGCAAATTCAACCACACAAACCTAGGGGAGTGGAAGAATAATAATCCCTGTTCTCAGTACTTAATTTGCTGACAATATTTTCCTGTTTTGGGGGGCGCAAAAGCCTATCAGTTGGATGTCTCAAAATTAATTTGCCCAGAATTTCTGTTATTTTTTTCTCATCTCCACATCATCAGCATTCAGCTGCCACAGCACACTGAGACACATGAGTATTCAACTACCTGGTATTTTCACAATGAGGGAATTGGAATCAAGGTTAATTACCATTAACCAAGAGGCCAGAAAAATTCTTGATGTGCCTCCACTAGCATCAATACTAATTCATAATAAATTAAGGACCATCTCACTTCCCTAGGGCTCCAGATCAGTGTCAACCTTTGAACTTTGTGTTGAACCCTTCCAACAAAGTGGCCCTGTACAATTAAACATCACTTAAACTTTTCTGGAATACAAATTATAAATGTATAAAACTTCAGGTACCTTGCAGCTAAACACCTAGACATTACAATTTGAGGTTTATGATAAATATGAATAATAAAGAGTGAATTCCTCTACTCTGTACTTATTAACACCATATATTACAACACGAATTATAATGGAAGTTAATTTTTATGCTCTGAAATTATAAACTTCCTGTTGTTGACCGTTACGCATTCAATATTGAGAGAGGAAAAAAGGGCAAATTTAATTCATAGGCTAGTAAAGCCACTGATCATTTTGTTGGTTATCTCTGCCTTGCTCTTGTAACTCTCTGCAGGGGATTTATGTGGGGAGAACATAGAACGCTTATGACTTTCAAAGACCTCTAATTTCTCTTACAAAAAGCTGATTGGGAAAGAACTGCATTTGAAGGTAATGTGTAGTAGTACTCTCAGTCCTTTAGAGCTGCTTTAGGGTCACGCAAACCTGAAGCTTTGACAATGTTACGGTAGAAATTGCATGCTGTTTACAACTCTTACTTTGGGAACTCCGTCCAGTCCAGTCAAATCCTTGACTTTGCTGCCTCTTTTTCTCCACTTTTACTTTTCTCAGTTTATGTGCTTCTGCCTTCTTAGCAAGGCGCAAGAGTTTGTCCAATTTAAGAGCTCTGCAATCTTGGTATGGTAGTTTCAATAGCTGCATGGTATGATATGTCCTTTATAACTTCACAGAGCTGGATTTAGATGGAAAGATAATCACCTGGGGAGTTTGAGAATGAGCGGCGGGGCTCCATACACACAATTATATCTTTCCTCACTTATCTAACCAAACAGATTTTGAGGGCAAGATTCAGGGAGAAAATAAGTAAACTGCAATTTCTTCCTTCAATGTTTTAAATGCCTCCCCCCATTTTCTTTTTTTTTTTAATTCCTAACTTGCATGAAATTTACATACACCTCCTTCCTAACACGTTTTTAAAAGAGTGGCTTACTTCTGCTATTTTTTACATATTGACTGTATGATAGCTTGTCCATGTACAATCCTTCTGTGAGCATTTCATTAGAAGAAATAGGCCAAATTTTAACACTCTCAACCTTGCCCATTCCAGTTCATCCACTCCCAGCTGTACATCTTCTAATGCCTACCTTAGTCATGCCAAGCTCACATTTTTCTCCGCTGAGTGTTAGGTCCTGCTGCCAGATACTGCCTTCTCAGTTAAAAGTAGGACTCATTCTCAGCTATAAATCTCTGTGGCGTTCTAAGCAAGTGTAGACCTGTCCAGACCTGTCAGCGAGATCAGCTTAGACAGAGTAGTTACTGCATTCTTTTTGCTGAAAGCAAATATTTGGAACGTAGATGCCCTGATATAATTTTAAAACTAGAGATTCTAGAGTATAAACACATGCTAGAAAAGTCTCAGCTTTAGTGGATGATCAGTTTTAGGCATTGGATAGGTCTCACCCCAGTTCACCTGTTTTTTGGCTATCTGCAAAACAGGTGAATCTTCTCGTTTTAAAATTAAGAGTAAATTAACCTGAAAGTTTGCAGAGGTTTAATGCTGTCTCCTGTGGCATATCTTCTATCATTTTTCTTGCAAGAGTCTGAATTGAGCACCTTAGCAGAAATATGTATTGAGATTATTCTTGTTGCAAAGGGTTTACTGAGTACAGAACGAGGTGGGAAACAGTAAAAGTGGAGCAGTCTGTTCAGGTATACCTGCATCTAGTTTCTAATCTTGACATAATTGTTCATAATTTGTCATTGATTTAAAGTACTGATACTAACAGAGTTGGCCTTATTCAGATACTACCAAGCAGAAACATTCACTTTCAATATGTTGAAATAGGAATGTTTGCATTTCTATTTCAACTCATTTATGATTGGGTTTTTGAAATTTGCTATAGTAGATGGTAATTTTTTCTTCCTTTAGGGATTTTGACTAATTAGATCACGTGTGTTTCTAATATGCTAGTTGCAGAATGAATATTTTAACCTGCTCGCTCACTGGACACATATATGTCATAATTGGCCTTCTCTTTTGCTTGTAATGATGTGAATAAACTCATTTGGTGACAGAACTGCAAAGTGCAACTAGGTAGAAATCCATTTAAATTACATCTTTTGGTGTACCACCATACACAGAATTATTCACTGTCCAATGATACAGTAGTTCAATAGGCACCAGTGCAATGTTGTGGAATGTCCTGATCTTTAAGATATGACACCATGAAATGTGACAGGTATGAGAGGATCCTTATTCGGCTGTGTTGCTGTGGACAGATTTCAGTACACCATTGCAAAATGGTGTGCTGAAATCCTAAATGCTGTTTATCTAGATAGTTGCCCTGTGTTTGACTGAATATGTGAACATCACAATTGTTCCAAGATCTCATATTTTTTTCTGAACTGTGGCTCTCCTGCACACAGATAATGTTTCCTAGAGAAAATGCAGTTAGATTTCTAAAGCATTCTGAATTGAATGGACCAGTGCTACAGTTTGTAGTGCCACTATGATTGGAAGACTTTATTTCTGCTGTGATTGTAGTACATACTTATAATCTCATGAAAGCCATGCTTTACCTTTGAGAATGTCTTCTGTAGACAATGTTGGAAGAATAGCTTTCTCTGTCTCTCACATGCTATGTTCTCAATCATATAATGCTGCTGTTCTTCCTTGGTATTTAGTAACAGGTATTTGTTGAAAGGGAATGCTTGATTAGGTTTCTTTTTCAAGTAAAAAGGTGGTTTGTTATTTCCTGCACTCAAGGTACTTGCTGTGGATATCAAGATTTTCGATTTGTGGGGTATTGGCTATTTACAAACAGTGTATATGATCAGATATATATCTGTTTCCTTCAGATATTTTAATTTGAAGGGGGGAAACAACACTTGGTCATTGATGTTTTACCAACATTAAAACATTACAGAGAATTTAGGTGACCAGTATAATCCCTTATCACATATGAAATGAGGATTGCTATGGTGGAAGCAGAAGCATTAGTTTCAAGTTGTTGCCCAGAAATATGCTACCAATCATTTTATCAGCATGAATTGTTTGAGGTTGGAGGAGATAGTCATCACATTTTTCATGGCCAGAAGCTATTTAGAAGCATATTTGATATCCCATCATCTTCTCAGTTAAAGGAATATAAACCTTAAAAAATGCAAATCCCAGCAAATAGAGATGAGAAGAAGAGAGATGGGGAGAGGTGAAGCTTTGGGAAATTAGACCTGCTGAGTGTGCATCTGACATTAGATACCTACATCCACAGGTGTGTTCCAAGAGGGTTAAGTGGGGTTTTTTAGAGATCCTAAGCTGCTGTGGTTTACACTGACTGTATGATTTCGATATTTTTTCATAAATGTGTGCAGACTCCACAGATGCATTCCCATCTAAGAGTATGTGAATGCCAGATACACTAATTCAAGTCCCTTTGCTTTCTAGAATATCAGAGGGAAAATCAATAAAGAATCAATATGTGCTACTGTCTATGACTGATCTGTCACATGGTGGGTTGTACTAATTCATAGCAGATTTCAAAACCCATAGGCATTTTTCTATATCTTTCATAGGCTAGTGTTTGCAGTTAGATTCTATCAGTAGAGAAAGGATATTTCATTTTCTAAAGACCATATCTCTTTCCACAGACTTACAGAGCATTAAGGATTCATCTTGACTTGGGGGTCCAGACAGTATGAAGATGTCACAAACGAAAGAAAACAGAAATTTCTGACTAAGTGACTCACTTGCTTGGCCAGTCTTGTCTGTGTAATGCAGAACTGTGATATTGCTGCAAAGTGACTCTCCTATAACCTTCCCACCAAACATAATCATGCTATTACTGTTTACTCTGACAGCAGCTTCTTTCCTTCCAAGAAGCTCAGCGAATTTCCCAACCACTGAGCCTCCCAATGAAATAGTTAAATGTCATTAACTCATTTTCTAGATGAGGCATATAGAAATTAATGACTTGTAAAGAGTCATACAGGAAATTTGTGACAGAGGAAGGAAGAGATGGCAACTCCTCCAACTCTCATGCCTATTTTTTCATTTTCAAAATTATTCCTTTTTTCCTCAAATAAAAGGCACTCCTGGTTTTGGAAGAGCACTGTAAGTGAATGAACTGAAAAGCTCAATTATTGAATAAGGAGAAGAAAAGTACCAAGAGCAGCTCTGCTACTTTTCTAGCAATATAATGTAAGAACTGTGGTAGTATTGGTGCAGGATTGCTTTTAAGTAGAAGCACACTAGAATGCAAGAATCCTAGATCGCAATTTGAAGAAGGTGAGAGAGGGGAAGGATGACCTCAGCAGTTTGATACAGCACCAGAAACCTGGTGAGCAGCATAGAAGAAATGGTTCTGGTTGATTTGCTATGATGCCTTAAATGTGCTGATTAGTCACTGGGCTTTTTGATTTGGCCATGGCTGAAACTCAGCATTTCTGTTTCAACTGAGCAAAAAGCAGTGTTCACTGTATGGCTCACACATGAGGTTTGTTTAAGTTTCTCACACCTAAAGAAATCCCCATTAAGTCCACTAACTGTTCTGATACACAAATACAAGAAAATAAGATGTAGTATTTATCACATTAGTGCTTATTCAAAAAAACATGAGAGATTTTCTTTGGAAAGTTACTGTAAAAGTGAAATATGTTAGGATGTGTGTTTTATTTTTTTTTATTATTCTTGCTAGTTTTTACTATACACACTTAGATATTCCCATCTATAGTGTAACACTGTCTATACAGGAGGTATTATGCTATCTGTATGTGTGTGTATATATATTTAGATATATCCACATTATTTGGCATTAATTCATGAAACTTTGAGCTGATTTATATTGTATAGGAAAGAACGGTGGAGGGTTTTAAATGCAGCAGTAGAAGTGGGAAGGTTTATGTCCTGATAGAAATACACATGAATCTTTGAAAATAGTTACTACACATATTTATTGTATGGATATTGTCCTGCCCATCTGCTTAGGTTCAAATTAGAGGAGTCCCTCAGGAGGAATTTATGGCAGAGGTAAAAATAAAGTAGAATCCTGTAGATAATCAAGAGTCCTAATCAAAATGTAAGAAAGCCAGGGGTCTTGTTCAGCCTGACTCTGACCTGCACTGATGAAGTTTCTTCTTCTACTCCAGGTTAGGGTGGAAGATGATACTTACGAAATCTTTAAGATGCTGGCCTGCACAGAGAAAGGGGTTGAGTGAACTTTTCAGGGAGTGTCACTGAGTGCTGACAAGGACTGACGCATACCATGAGTGGCAGCAGACTTTCTATATGACCTTGGCCAAGTCACTTAATCCCTCCGTGACTTGGTTTCCTCATCTGCAGAATGGAGTACTAACAATAATACTTCCCTGCCTCACAGGGAGCTGTGGGGATTACTTTGTTACTGTTTGCAAGGCGTGTTCAGAGACAAACAAGAATAAGGCAGTGGAAGTGTTACTATTTTTTGCTGGAAACCTGTACCATATCAAGTGCCCTGTTGATCATGTCCTGGAAAATATATTATCAACTGGCTATTTCTTGGGAATCGGCTATTATTGGAAACCACATGAGCCCATCATACCTTCCCTCTTTGCTCTGCTTCCTTTCTGCTCTCCAGTAGTTGTGCGCATGTAGTTAGGCAAAATTGGACAACCTTTCTTCCCATAAAAAGTATGCCTCCTTCCAGGATGAGAGCTTTTTGGCTATGGTAAATGATGAACCTGGGACTCCACAAATCTACCGTCACATTCTCTTACCGAGGAACAACCCGTACAGATTGACACAAAGATAAGTAATCTTCTTCCTTTAGTCACACTTTTGAAGGAGTGAATAGCAAGTGTTTAAAGTTGATTTTGAATTCCAAAGGAATGTCCACTAGTAAGGACATCCCCCTCTTGGCCTGAGAGGTTGAAAGAAATCCTTAGAAGCTGCAACTCTATGTTTATTAATAACAGATCCATGCCTTTTTTGATCGCACAGTGGTGCAGGTCTCTTAGGTGTCTGTTACACACATGCAATGATGCGCCCTCCAAATTTGCCAAAATTCAGTTAGCCTAAGCAGACAAATTTTTTCAATGACTGGGCATACATCAGCAAAGGGAGTTTATACAATCCAGTTTTGTATCCTATATCTATGCTGGTTTTGACCCAGTACTGTTGGATTGGCAGAAGCTCTAAACCTGAACTTACATGTCTGTATCCCAGCTGCTCACTCATGAGCGGACCATACATGCATAGATGTGCTCTGCCTTAATCCCACTATGCAGGAGAATTCTCTAGGCCACAGCGATTTAGAAATAGCCTGTAAATGTATTTCAATGGTACTTGAAGTATTCTGGATTTATAAATACAAATTACAGCCAAAGAGAATTTTTCAGTAATACTAGTAGGTAATGCATGTAAGAAAGATCATTTATCTTCTCCATGACTGGGAAAACAGTGAATGTTCATTGTTAATATTAAGGCTCCGGTTTTCTTGTGGGCTGCATATCTTGGTAGCAGGATCCCTCTACTATCATTTCTTCCATTCAATTAACAGATGTTTAGGTTTACTTAAATCTGAATATAGTGTCTGGTAAATCACTAACAAATGGTAGTCACTGTGGCTCATATGAAGTATTGCATATGTTTGCAGCCACACCCAGGCACTCACCTTAAAAGCACATAGGGACAATACCACTTGTTAACTTGCACAACGCATGAGATAAGGTGATGCAATGTTCATATGTCATTGCTCTTGTATGTGCTGTTCATGGCAGGTGTTTCTCCTGAGCAGCACGTAAGTGCATGGCACCCATCACCTCTGCGCAGTCTTGTTCACCCTCATCTCTACTGGGACACAAAAGCTTTGGTAGAAGTAACCCATTTGATCCCTCCCTTTCTAATCTTACGTCAAGTCAAGTCAAACCATTTTTTTGCTCAGTAATTCTCATGTTAGGCTCCCATCTATCTACGACTTTCAGGTGTGGGCCCCATTCTGTGATTTATATAGTTATTTATTTATTTCACTGATGTTGGCAGGGTTTAAATCAGACCTAAGAAGTGCTAACATGAGCAAAGACAAGACATTAAAGACAAGAAGTTGAATTTTTTAATATGCAGGAAGGGATAATTTTCATATCTTTTTTTTCTAGAAAAATGCTGTTTGCTGAATTATCAGAGTTACATGTTTATCAGGAAGACATTTAGCATATTTTGTTAGGAGTGCAAAATACACTATGTAACTTTTAGCTGGGTTTTTCAACGTATTTTTTAATGTAATAGGTTTTTTTCTGAAGAATAACACTATATTTTTATAGCTAGAGCAATATGTAATATTACTGTACAAAATGTAGGCGTATTTTTAAAAAGGGAATCTATTTATTGAGCATAGGAAGCAAAATGTGACTTTATAAATAAAAAATGTGGCAATACTCTAAGTCCTTGGAAACAGGATGTAAATATTGATGTGTTAGTGTAACGCAGAAACATGCTGGTTCTGAAGAAAGACTAAATAAATCTTTTTATTTAATCATTATGATACAATTCACATAGCTGTTAAGAATCCTTACCACTAAATTCAGACTAGAATGTTTTGGAAGTAACTCCATTTGAGTACTCTGAAGTTATACACAGAAAGTATGCAATGATAGCATCCCCTTATCACACTGTACTGTACACTGAGAAAGCCACTTTCGTTTGGAGATGAAATGTGGGCTATCACAGGAATTGCCAAATAGTCAAAATAGATGTCAGGAAAACAAATTTTATTTTTGTTGTTTGTAGGGATTATTCTTGACTTTCCCTGTCTAAGCAAGTCAGAAACAAAGAAAAGGACTGGGAGAGCTTGGATAGGCACCTGGCACTTAGAGGAGTCAAGGATGTCTTTTACTGTTCCATAGAGTCAGTTTGGACTACTTTACAAAATACGTAGATGGTTATAAACTCAGCTCTTCATATCTGTAAGAGCATTGTTATGTACATTTTCTCTGGAATCATTTTGTAGTGGCTACTGTTACAGCATTCATTGTGGCCAGCACATGTGAGGTGTCTGAGCAAAGAGTTTACCAATTTTCCTGCACAGGCCAAGACTTGGGGATATATCACCTATGGGAAACATCAAAGCAGTTTGATAAGGATACCAGACCCTGATGAAAATAACACCACCTATTTTACCATGTTATCTATATATGTATATTGGCATTAGCTGAAGGTTTTTTAGGCTTTCTAACATTTCCAGTTGCAATGTAAACTGCCAGATTAAAAATATTCTTTGGCTCAGATGTTGCAGTGAGCAAACAGAAAGCTGTTGAGGGTCATGAAGGTGGTTGGAGGTCCTGATGTCAGTGAGGAAGAAGGAAGTGGGCTGCTTACTCTAATTTGTTTTAAACAGCTTTTTGTAGAAACAAAGTAGTACTGGAAACTCTGCCAGGGTTTGCAGGCCTTTATTCAAGAAGACAATCTTTTGCTTATGTGAGTAGCTGACTTTCCTGGTGTCCATCATGTACCCTTGGATATTTTCACCCCCTGCCCAGTAGGTATTCCCCTCCTTTCAGTGTTCTGAACCATGACCTCTCTGCCATGTTTTCTGGCTTCTTCCTAAAATGAATTGGCCCCTGTCGATGGCACAAATCTAATGTGATTATTTCAAAGGAAGACCAGCCAGCTCCATAAAATCAGAGATCTAAATAAAGAGGCAGATATTCCCACGGGAATTTGCATTGAAGGCATTCCAAGCACCAGGGAATTCCATGTGCACGCATGCAGTTGTTAGTGTGTTGCTCTGCACAGGAGTTTCAGTACATAGCAAACTCTGTAATCATGGTTTCACTGGAGTCGGGAGTTTACCACTTGTTCAATTGGTATTTAAATTATGATCTCAAAGCTGTCCTTTCAAGTGTGTAGACGTGAAAAAGACTTTTTTTTAAAACTGGCATTTTGGAGTACAGATAGATTAATACTGAATCAGTCTCCTGCGTTTGGTTCAGTGGGAATACTGTTCCTTTGAAATAAACCGCAAGTAGAGTGTTGTGTAAGAGGGACGCAGGTTTACAACTCTCACATGGTAAACTAATGGTCTGAGTCTTTACCAGCTTATTCACAGTAGTATTTTATTAGTGCTACAGCCAACAAAAGCGTATTGCTTGTCTTATCTATGCTTCTTTATAACCATATTACTGAGATTACAGCAATTCATTGCCTGACATTTATCTATCTGACTGTCAAATCAAATATTCATGGAGCACTCACTGCTGCTCAGAGTAGCCTGGAGAAATAGTTCTGATCCCTCTGGTTACCTCTCAGTATCTCCTAGCTGGATGTGAGGAAGGTCTTGCATTATGCATTTGCAAGATCCCATCTCTTTGGTTATGTGTTTCTGGTGTGAGCACTTGTCATTCCTTTACTGTGTAATTTATTTGATGGTGTTACTGGTATGCTATTGCATTTGTGGTGTGGAGCATGATTTTGCATTGCTCTTTATAACTTTGGTATTAATGGTAAGTTTGGTGGTATAGTGAGAGAAGATTATGATCTCTTCCACAACGGATAGCAGCAGATAGGAAATAATGTATTTCATAATGAAACAATGTAAATAAAATGCTACTCATTAATTAAAGGTAATTAACTGAAAGAGAATACAGTTAGTTAAATGCACTGAATCTTAAAAATAGCTAATGTTCTTAAAATGCTGTGAGCATTTTAAATTGAAATACATTTTAAATGCATGAACATTAAGGAATTGAAGAAGGTTCTTGTGAACAGTCTTTGGTTAAAGGATTTCCATGAACCAAAGACTCATAGATTAACCACAGACTCATAGATTCACAGAATTCCCTGGTTAAATAGGAATGTCTGTCATATTGTTAAGGTCTTTGAAAGTGTCCAGAGGAGGGCAACAAAGCTGGTGAAAGGGCTGAAAGGAGTGTCCTGTGAGAAGCACCAAAGGATTTTGGGCTTGTCTAATTTGGAGAAAAGGAGGCTGAAGGGTGACCTCATTGACCTCCACAACTTCCTGAGAAGAGGAAGTGGAGAGGGAGGTGCTGATGTCTTCTCCCTGGTGTCCAGTCTAGGATGTGGGGGAATTGTTCAAAGCTGTTCTGGGGGAAGTTCAGAACAGACATTAGGAATCATTTCTTTACTGAGAGGTTGGTCAGGCACTGTAACAGGTTTCCGAGGGAGGTGGTCAAAGCCCCAGGCCTGTCAGTGTTTTAGAGGCATTTGGACAGGCATGAACTAGACAAATAATTGTAGATCCCATCCAACTGAAAATATTCTATTCTATTTTATGTGTCATTCAGCTTTTGGACTTCTCCCAATCTCCAGCAGATACCTTTTAAATATGCTTCTGAAGAGTTAAAAAAAAAAAAAAAAAAAGGTTAGTTTTCAGCGCAGGTCAGTTGCAATAGCTTCAGAGTCTTCCCACTGGTGCATGAGAAGAAACAGCCTAATTTTTGCTGGTTTTGCTCTGAGAAAATCCTTGGAAGTACGACAATCATTAGAATTTTCTAAGTATTTTCCAACTGTAAAAAAGCAGTAGAAAAGTGGAAAAGCAGCAGCAGAACAGATTTGCTCTGCTGTTATCTCTCTGGTAACAGATTAATAAGAGTAATATTGAATATTTTACTGGAATTGTTTATGAAATATTAGTAAGGGGGTTTTGTATAGCATAATTCTTTTGATTTTAGTTGACACACTGGTTTAGGCTACCAGCCTTCAGAAGCCCTGCCTGTGCCAGATGCCTCGATAAAGGTCAGAGGGGTGTGACTCACCTGTGAGGAGGGTGTTGTCACCGCCAGCTCTGGGCAGGACAGTCCCACCTGCGGTGTCCCAATTTCCAGGGCAGACGCGCAGCTGGCCCGGATTGGCCGCGCTGGCTCCCGCCCTGGCACGGATTGGCCGAGCCTTCCTCCTCCTCTGTCTCATCTTGCTGGGCACTGGCACTGCCCGGCTGCAGCTCCTCCACGCTGACCACAGAGGGACCGGAGGATGCCCACGCATCAGCGCTTGGTCGATAAGGTGTGTTGGTTGGGGATGTGGTGGACAGGGTGCACACTAACGGGTGATGCTTATTCTCAAAGGCTAAAGAATAAGTCTGTGGCCCATCAGGAGCATCTAGGAGAAGGAGAAGAATACTCACAAAGAATGGGAATAGGAAGGGGGATACAGGAGTTAGTCTTAAACTGTTGGCAGGATGGACTTGTAAGAACTGTGTTTTTCAAATTATGGAAAGGTATTTATCATGTTAATTAAATGCTCTATATTTAAAAGCTTTTAAAACAACTTTTGTCTCTATTCAGAAGTTTGCCCAAGGCTTTGGAGGAGTAAACCACCTAAGTGTCTCTTCCCAAGTCCACTAGACTTTGAATGCAGTAGCTAACTAGCACTCAGGGATTTAATTGTTGGCCTGAAGTCGTATTTCACTAAATATGGAAGAGAATTCTTAAGGTAGCAGCTCAGGTGACAGAAAGGTGAGGGCTATGTAGACTCATAGGGAGAAAGGTTTGAATCTGTGATTTAAAAAAAAAAAAATAGGATTTTTCCATCAGATGAAGGAACTGAGGCTACAGTTAATGATTCATAATTATATCCAATCAGAAGTTTGCAAAAAACATTTAATTATTTATTTTCCAGAATTCCCTATGCTTCTATTTTATAGGTATTTTATTTTTATTTCTTTACACTTTCATGGAGAAAATGCAAAATATGTGATGCAAGGTATCATGATTGCATTGAGTAAGTACTGGAACTCGGAGCCCAGTGGAAGTTTTCTGCCTCAAGTCTGGACTTGGAATTTTTTAAGATGCTAATATCTCTCTTTCTCATCTAAAAGCTAATTCCAAAAGATGACATGATGAGATTCTTAGAATACCTCTTGAACTGTTAAATCAGAGAGCTAATACAAAGAGAAGGCATCTCAGCCGTGTTTCAACACATTGTACTTGTATTCCTGTCTCTTTTCTAGCAAGAAAAAGAGGAAAGATTTCTGACGCTTTTTATCATGGCAGAGTGCAGTTCCAGACGATTTTCCAATCCTAGTTAACTAGGGCTTTGGGCTTTGAAATGGAACATCTAATTAGAAACAGACTTTTTTTTTCCACCTCTCCATGAGTCAGGCAGAGATTTCAACAACACAGAGACTGGTTCATATTAAATCACTGTTTACCGCATCTGTTGATATAATAGCACCCACATGCTGTATTTAAAACGTAATTAGAGGTGGGCCACGTCAAAATCGTCACAAGAGATTGGATAACCGCACCCAGCGTGCTGATACCAAAACATGATGCTTACCAGGATCCCATTAAAGTGGCATTTTGCTGAGGCTTTAGAGAGCTACAGTCTTCACCTGCTTTAAAGACACAATAACTTGCATCTATCACTTTCCTGGTTGCTGCTCTGAGTAGCTGTGACACCATGCAAACCTTCATCTTCCTACCTGGAAATCTTTCAACATTTCACAGTCACCTGTTTTATTGTTTGTTGACTCAGTGGTTTTTCAAAATGTTGAAGTTCAGAGTTGAGTACATGAATGTTCAGAGTTGTGTATTTTTCCCTTGCTTCCAGATGGTTCTGTTACTTATTTCATTAGCACATACAAAAGCAAATGATCTTACACAGTCACAAATAAATTAAGATAAAAGGTAGATGGTACGAATTGAACGTATCTCTTACATTGTGTTTGAAATGCTTTAAAAAATCTCGAGTAAATACATCCATTCTTTCTGCTACTCTCTGTTGTGTCACATGAGGCAATCCCATAGCAGACAGCATGTAATATAGCATTATTAAATACTTTTGGAGATTTAGCAATTGTATCAGCAATTTTGTAGCTGGAAGAGTGAGTTGTTCATAAGATGTAATGGCCTTTTAAATTATGTAGTGCCATACTTGAATGTTTAGACTTTGAACATAGGCTGGAAAATCTGGTATTAAACACCTGAGAATACTATTGGGAAATGTTTCCTTTCTTGCTTGGAAACAGTTTATCGTCATTGTCAATACTGCAAGTGAACTATAAAGAAAATACATTTTTTCTTCATGGACAGTCTTGGAAGATTGGACTTCAGTCTCGTCTCTTAGTTATTTTTTGTGAATTTCTGTACTGGTTATAGTTTATTCTTTACTAATAGGAAGCATGCATTAGTAATTTAGTATTTTTAAACTGTTTAGAAGTTCCAGAGGACTTTGCGGAAATCTTTTGTTAAGTCCTTCAGGAAACAAATACTTTGAAAATCCTTAAGAATACTCCAGGCATTTAACTAGACTCCTCGACCATCCCTTGGAAGTGAGAGTTGGGAAAGCAGTCAAAGGACAGCATGCTAATCATGGTTATATCTACAATTTGAGGGAGCAAGGATTCCTTCTGAGTTCTGGCATAGCCAAGGATCTGAGCTAAAGCTGCTGATGCAACAATGAGGAACTTTGTTTTAAGGACTTTTCTAGTTCAAAAGTGTAATGCAGCAGGTATGGCTGTTAATGGATTGCTGACATGTGACCCAAAAATTTAAACTTCATTAATAATTCAGTATTTTAAAATTATAATATTTGTGCCTTTTATTGCATTTTTCTGCCAATGTATATAAGCATTTTAATTTTTTTTTCTTCAAAATACATGAATGCAAAGAAAGAGCAGATTTCTAGGCTTGCTTTGTTTCCTGTCCTGGAGAAAAGCAGACGTTTGCCAAACATGGCAACTACATAAAAGAAGTCACTATGAACTGTATTGTCTCTTTGTTCCACAGATGAGGAGACACTCCTGCCTTGTTTTTTTGTTCTGTGGGATATTTTTGCCTGGAATCCTTGGTTTTCCACAGGCAAATACCTCAATTGATTGTGATTCTCTGTTACCAAACTACGAAGGTGAACCACAGACATCTGCACCACCGTATATTATTGCTGTATCTTTTGATAACTTTGAGCCAGGAAATGAAGTCCAAGGTAAACAATCTGAATGACATAAAATCTTTTTCTGTGTCTTCCAGAATTACCCATCTTCATGAAAATCCCCCCATTTCCCTCTCAGTCTAAATAATCTATTTTTTAACTTCAATCTTGTTCATGTATACCTGAGATATTATTTTTTGTTTCATATCTGTATGTACATACTTGTATAACTGAAAATGCATTCTTTCTTTCTTTTTTTCTTTATCTAATAAATATATCTTAACTTTGTGATGTAATTTTTGTGACAAAATTAAGTGGGACAGCTGGCCAAACTGGACTAATAATTAGTTGCTCTTTGTATTTGAGTATTTGCTGTTGAATCAGGCTTCTGCAATACAAAGGGATCATACTCATTAGTTCTTCACATGCTGTCATCCTACAGGAAATAAAAGTTCAGCATGCACTATGAGACAAGAGTGACACATTTTGAGTCACCCTTCTAAGAGCTGCATCCCAGATTTTATCACATTGCAGGAGGTGGAGCTATAGTGGCTTAAACCACCTTGTTATCTTCCTAATCCCAAATTGCTTTCTGGATGGAGCACTTTAACAGCCTTGTTTCTCCACACCATGATGCCATCCCATGGTGCTGTCACACTTCAAGTAACTTGTGAATGCTTCTTTTTCTAGCCATTCAGGCTAGAAGCATGGAAGTAGAAGAGAGTTGTGACCTGTCATATGTCTATTGGATCTCAGTATTTGAAAAAAAAACATTATTCACAAGTATTTACTCTCTAGCTGGAATTCTGTTTTACTTTAACCTAGTAGCATGGATGTACTTCCTTGGAGAATGATGTATAGGGAGAAGAATGAAGAAGCCTTAGAATCCTGTTACTGCTGCCCTTCTTGGGAAAACCTGTGAAGAGCTCATTCAAGGGCAGGAGGGCTCTGTAAATACTCTTTAAATATTTAAAATACTATTGACAGAAATGCTGGATGGATTTAAGTATATGCAGCCTGTTCAGCAAGTTAAATGAGATTCATCACGACAAAAATATTGAATCCCAGATGCTACTAACCTTGCCTTTTTTGTCCCATTTTTCCCCTAATCATGGCTCCTTTTTGCTGTACTTTTTTTGTGCTCCCAACTGTAAGCACCCAGCTCATGGTCCCAGGGAGCTGCGCTAGGTCCCCATCCACGGCACCTGTCGCAGTTTCACTCTGATGCGCCATGTGCCGCTCCTACAGGCCAGCCTTGCTGCACTCAGCTCTGCATTCAAGGGCTCCGTGTCAGTGCTTCCAGGAGACCGGGGGAAAAGTAGTGAATTAGGACTGAAAGTTGATGACTAATTGGAAGGCCAATTATGCAGATGTTTGGAAGTACTAAATTATCAAGGGACGGTTGGTCTTTGCCTTGATTTTTGTCATAATAGACTGTTTCTAATGATGACAGATATCTCTGTTCATAAAACATTATTCTAATTTTGTTTGCCAAAGTCTCTAATAATGGAATTAGGAGAGAAAAATTATAATAAATCATCGCAAACTTGGTTATGTCTTTTGAAATCTAATTTCAGTTTTGATACACACAAAGCAGGAAACTGCTCTCTACCATATTTTCCTGAGCTCCTTCAGTAACAAAATTAATTAGCTCATATAATTATTAACTTTTCGTATTTAATGTTGAACATGGAAGCCAAACTGTAGTTTCTATCTTTCCAGTTGTAATACATAAAAAAATGTTTCTGCATTTCAGCCTTATGAAAAAGTTAATATTTTCTTTTAAAACAGAGGTAGAAAGAAATGCAATTCTCTTTCTCCTGTAGCAGTTTTGACTTTTAGGCCTAATTAGATAGAAAATAGTCTGCTTTGGTCAGCAGGGCCACTGCTCATTTGGTAGAATTCCTTTTGAAATTGTTAGTAAATCATAAATTTCATGTTACTTTACAGAGAAGTAACTTTCCAAATTTTTTTCCTTTGCCTTTATTTTCATTCTCCTTATAATTAAGAGAAGTGCTTTAAATGGTTTTTTAGAAAAAAACCTAATTTCTGCACTGCGCAGAATTCTGCATAATGCAATCTTGTTCCTTGGAGTGAAGCAAATTACACGGTAAACATTTAGGCAGTTTTAGCGGTATATGAAATTTACATTTCTCAAAATGCCTCTTTTCACAGTAACTCTCGAAGCACTTGGAGATGCTGGGTTTAAAGGATTTAATCTGCAAGCTCGAGAAATAGATGGAGATGTTCCTGTTGGTACATTTAAAATAACAGATCCAAACACTAAAGGCTTGGAATGCCATAACATGACGGTATGTGTGCAGTCTCTGGGATACTTACTGAATCTTGGGTTTCTTTTAAATAATAGAAGTAGGGATCATTCTTTATACAGCAAAGCTATTTCTGCAGTAAAGTTTGAAAGGTTAGGTTTTCTCAAGGACTCCATCTAGTCTTTATCCGTGGTATGAACCTAATGTAGAAATTCCCTGGCCCTTTGTAGAAGGACATCAGTGTTACCTGTTGTAGTAGAGACAGTTTCTGTACTAATATTGGTAAAAGTCACTCTTGCATCTTATATAATTATACGTGTTTCTTTTTAATTGCAGAATTCAGCAGTAAGTAATGCCAATTCAGATGTGAAACAGAAGGTTACAACAACATGGATTGCTCCACAGGATGTTAGAGAGCTTCAATTTATGTAAATAGTTGTTTTTATTTTTTTTGCCTTGAAATTTTATTTCTGTGTTGAGACAGACCTGTATTGCTGTTTCAGATATTCTTGTCCATCATAGTTTTTTTCATAGTTTGCCATAACTTCACACTATGTTCATTAAATAATATGATTTCCATTTCAAGATATAATTGTAAAAGTTAATGTCCAAAGATCTTAATATATGAAAATAATTCCATTAAGCATAACCTTATTAATGGATCTTCAAGTAGCCATTTTTTACCCTTTGAATTCTTTAATTACAACAGCAAAAGAATATGAATGTAACTACTTCACTGAAAAAATTAAATTCAGACTCTATTCAGTTATACCTTTCTTGATTTTGAACAGTGGCAGAAAAGTAATTTGATGTAAATTCTTCTGATACAAATTTTAAAATAAGTGTATGACCTATGAACTAACTTCTGAAAATAGGAAAAGATGTGTTCAGCCTACTTTTAATGCTATATTTTTTGCAGATGTTAAGCTTGTAAAAACACCACCTAGTCTAACAAATTCATGCTTGAAGTATATTGGAAAATACCTAAATATTTGATAACTTGTATTGTTTGAAGTGCAGATTTATGATAGGGCCATCTTTGCCTTGCTTCATTAAATCTTGAGGAATAGCAGGAAGAGGCAAAAGACTCCAAACCCACAATTGCTTCCACTCGTTATTGCCATGAGGATCAGTTCACCATCATAGATGCAGATTGTCAGAGCATGTGGGACAATTCTCATGGACATTTGAGCCACTGGTCCTCACTGGAGTCAGGGCTTCTTCAAACAGCGTCTATTCCTCTTCTGCTTGTTCTCAGCATCTGTTTCAGTTGTCTTCAAAATTATGCTGGATGATAATACAAGTCACTATAAGGAAAAGTATTCTGTGAAACTTGTACTGTATACGCTTAAAACTAGAACAGAACAGATACTCTTGGCTGGGGGCAAAGGGAGATGAGAGGTTATCAGTTTTTATATTGAAATACTTTGATAAAAAAAAAACTATTTTGTTTTCTTTCTAGTGCAACTGTTGTTCAAAATCTAGAGAACTTTTGGGTTGGAATTCAAAGCAAAACTCTCACACCTACACATTCTGAGTCAGTTAATGCAACAGGAAAAAGTAAAAGGAAGGTATGTTTTAGTGTATTTGAATTGTAGAAATTAATACAGTAACTAAAGTATCTTTGGCTGGATACAAGACATACACTTGTTGTCATTTATTCATTAACTAAGATGGCCAAAATCATTAGATGTTTTCAATAATTTTAATTTAACTGTCCAATCCTCTTATTAAAATTATGAAAAAATAAAATAAATACTATTTATCTGCCACAGACATGAGGAAAGTAATAATCTAGTTATCATAACAATTCATGTCTTAAAGCAAAAAAAAAAAAAAAAATAGAATTGGTTATAAGAAGAACTATATTGTACTTCTGATGTACAGTGCTGTCCTTAACTGCTGCCCCAGCCCCTGGGAACTGTAACTGTAGCATATTCTTGAAAGGAATTGGTAAATTTTTTTTCCCAAGAATTATGCTTATATGAGACATACGAAACATTGGCTTCTCAAGGAAAGAAGTACTGCCAAAATCACCTGTACTGGACTGCAGCAGCACTGATTTATGTGAACTTGTGATGTAACCAACAGTGAGCACCTGTCTTAAGTCTCTCACTTCACCAAGTGTATTTTCTGTTTCCTATAATAAGCTGCCTTGGTTGGTTTTTTTTTTTGCAGTAAATAATTAGTAAATTCTTCCTCTTTTTTTTTTCTCCCCCACAGCTTATGATAGAATTAGAATGTAACAAGGTAAGAGCAATTTTTCTGCAATTTCTCAATTTTCAGTTACCTCAGTTTTAGAATTCTTCTCTGACTGGTCCAATTGTTTCATGCTTGTAAAATGAAGATTCTATTGTACCATTCAACTGACTTTCCTAGCAAAATGTCATTTATGCTTTCATTTTTATATTAAGTTTTTTTAATGTATTTTTATTTTGAATTAGTTAATAGCAGTTTGCAGATGAGATTGCTAAAATGCATTATATATTGCCAGCAATGAAACACTTGATTTCTTCACTCACACCATCAATGTGAATTCAGCTGATTTCCTGTTTAAAGTAATTTGATATTTTTACATCAGTCAATAACAACAAACAGTAACTGGAACCTGTATTCTCTTGTAGCGTGGAGGAACTTACTCAACAGGCCGATGCATCATGGTAAATATTCTTTCTCCAAAGTCACTGATATGCTGCTAACTGCCCAAGATCTCAAGATCTAGTCAAAAGTTTATCCCCCTTGTCACTCAATTTAATTTTTTTTTGTTAGTTTATCTTTGTTGATTAAAAATCCAAAATTGTCAGCCTTGTTACCATTTTCTTCTGTAGATTGTCTCTTCTAGTCTGAAGTAGCTCTGTAATAGAAGTTTTCTTTTTTCTCTTTTCACTCTTTATTCTTGGTGTTTTCTTGCTGTTCAAGATCACTTATTTCAACCGCTCTGAAACCTTGCCTTTTGAAAATCATGATTTAGATATAAAATATAGCTATTTGATTTTTTTCCTTTGAAAACTATCACTGGCAGCTCAGTGAAGAAGCTTCTTTTCCTTGTTTGCTTTTTTACAGCAAATATGCTAATGATTACATAATCATATTAGTAAAAATCCTTCATCTACTTTTTAATGATGGTGTAGGTCTCCTCAATGATGGATATCAAGTGTATGAGGTCAGATAAAGAAGGATACAAGCAGCAGAATTACGTTATTAATAACAGCTGGATTGGCAGAGTTTCGATTATTTGTCTGGAAAGATCTCTGAAATAATTTTAATAGTGTCAGTTGGTGGAATGAAGTCATAGAAAGGTACTTTGTGGGTTCTTCCTTTTCCCACCAAGTAGAAATTTCTTTCCTGAAAATCACTTATATAAAAATTATTTTTCAGCAAGGTAATAAATACCAGTCTGCTTTCTTTACAGGTTGGACCTTCCAGTTCCTCTCAGAGCAGCTATTCAGGCAGTCAGGTATGAGTCCTAAATTCCAGTATTTGTGTGTTTTCCTTCAGTAACCTTGAATGATTAAAATTCTGCAACTACAGAGTAGAGAGGTGATTTAATATTGTACTGAAGTATCTTCTCTGCTAGTTAACCCAGAATGGCAGAGGTATTCCTTCAGCAATCAGTATGCTTGTACCTGAGCTAAGTTCAACCACCTCCACTCTGTTGAACTCAATAGCTTGCTCCAATTTAATGTCTGTATTGCTTTTAACACCAGACTATATCTGCAGTTGAAAATTTGGGGATATCACTGCCTAGTTAGCCTTTTAAAACTTCTGGGGTATGCATGTCTGCATTGTCACCACTTTCACTTCATTAATCACAGCAATGTGTACTTGGTTTTTAGTTGATTGTCTCTACTACCATTAATGCACCTATTTTCTCTTTAACTCTTAGAAACTTTCTGGTATGTCTCCAGTTTCTTGAACTGAGCTTATGAAGGACATATTTCTTCCTACTTACTAGTGGTTATATTTATTATTGAATTATTTGGTAATATTCCATTTCTTCAATATTTACTGCTTGTAATGAACTATCAGATACAGAGAAACAAATTATTTTGATATATATGCTAAAATCTGGTTTTCTTCTTTGCATTTTTTTAATATATAATACATATTCTTTTCTAAGAGTTGAGTTTCTCATCTTGTCCTATAACTAAATGAAGTTACTAAATTTTTTATAAAACATTAACCATTCAGTAACATTTTGAAAGATTTCATGATCAGTGACAAAGCTGATGAAAATTATATGAAATACAGATGATGACTAATGTCTCACACTAAATTAGAATTACTATATGCAGTGCCAGTGAACTGGTAACCTCTTTACTTGCTTAGCCCCTGCTTGCACATACACCTTGTCAGCTGCACAGTGTTTCATGCCATAAACAGCATGGCATTGGGGTTTTTTCTGTCTCGTCCATTTGACTTTTTTATATGGAAATAATTGACTTCTGTTTCTATTTCAGGGTGGAGTAGTCTACACAATAAGCAAGAGTGGATGTGGCCCTGTAAGCACTATTCTTATATTTTCTTTTTTGTCCCCAGCATAACTATAACCATAGTAACTCCTAGCTTTCTATGGCATTATTTAATGAATGTTCATGTGAGAGTCTCTTTTACAATAAGAAAATACTGATGAGAAATAACTGGTTTCTTTTTTGCCTTAGGGAGGTGCTGCTGGTGCATATGGCCAACACGCCTGCAGAGATGTAAGCTGGTTATAGATTTTTTACTGATTGTTTCCTACTGCGCTTATTAATTCATCTTCTTATTGAAAATGACATTTAATTCACTTCTGTAGAGTTCCTGAACTCTTCCTAAATATATTCAGGAAAATAGTGTTAGCTTGAGGTATTATTCTGAGATTAAAACCAAAAATTATAAGGTTTTGTACTGCCAACTCCTCAAAGCCTAATAATTTATTTTTTAAGGTGCATACGTACACATAGGTGATACATAGTATCACCTATTAGAAACTCTTAATTTGTTTCCCTACTAAAATGTCAGAATTCTTACTGTGTAATGCTTTTTATCAGGCAAAATTATTGTCTTTGGATATTGCATATTGTAGAATATTATTAGGGTTTTTACAATCTTTGCATATTAAATCTTTAATCAGTAGAGAAATTTCTACTGTCCATTTCATTTATTTCATTTTCACATGAAAACAAATTAATATTTAGCAAATTATTGTATAAATAAATATCTGATTTATATTTTTATTTCAGACTGTATCCTCATCCGGCAGTGGTCTTACTTATGGCCAGGTAACTGTGTTTTCCAACATGTTTCTAGCTTCCTAAAGTATTCAGAAGCTAAGCAGTTATGCCCAAATTTACCAAACAATAATTAAATTTGTGGAAGGGGATAAAGGCAAACTCTTTTCAAATGATTTAGTAATGATCATATCTGGAAACAACTTCATCAGATGAATTACATATTTGGTGTTTGTTGCTATATCCCTACTTCCATTTTCCACCAAGAATCAATTATATTTATTCTATAAATGGACACCAGTTACTTTTATTATGCTTTTCCAAAAGTCAGTGCTTTCTTTGATGGTTACTAGAAATTAAAAGGGTTTTTTTTTACTTTTGCTTATGCAATTCTACTTATTGTTTGATGAAATGCAAAACATCACTGCACATTATTTTATGCTTCATTTAAATAATTTATCTTGTTTTGTCATATATATCCCA
Organism: Donacobius atricapilla; assembly: GCA_013397315.1. NCBI lineage: Eukaryota > Metazoa > Chordata > Aves > Passeriformes > Mimidae > Donacobius > Donacobius atricapilla. The sequence continues at coordinate 1,434,155 of WBMY01014150.1, forward strand.
GTTTTTCCAGATTCTATTTCAATGATAGGTTTTTTAAATTGAGCAGATGGGTTCAGGAATTTGGGTAGGTTTTTTGGATGAAGGTAGAAGAGCCTAATTTTTTTTTCCTCCTGATAGATTAGTTTTCTTACAAACTTCCAGTCTGGTGAAATCTGCAGCTTTTACACAGTACTCTGTAAAACTAGCAAAATAATTGGGCTTTTAAAAAATTTAAACCAGTTGATTTATTGCAGTTGTTCATTTATTAACTGTCAATACATTCATATTTTTATTCAGACTCTTACTTTGTTTGGAACTTCAGGGGTATCATGATAGCTGTAATATTCTTGTGGAGAGTAGTGCTGTAGTTAATTTGCCATACATTTACCTAAGCAATAAATGAATTCTGTATTCTTTACAGTCTGTCCCTTCAAGCAGTTCAGAATCCAGTAAGAAGGTAAGCACTCCTCTTCCAAAGGAAAAGAATTCCTACAGTTAAAACTTAGCATGACTCCTATTATTTCAGTCCAGACTCTTCAAGGTTTTAACCCAGATTGATTCATATTATTTGATTTGGCTTGGTTCTTAGAGGTGGGGAGAGCTTCTAATGAGAAAACATTAACACAGCAGAAGACACAATTATTGCATTTGCCTTAAGTTTTTTGAATGAACTCAATATCAAGTCTCTTTTTTTAGCATAATACTGAATAAAAACAAAATAAATTGATGTTCTAGTTTGGGGTAGAAAGTTTGAATAAAGACAAAATGAATGGATGTTGTAGTTTGGGGCAGAAAGCTTGAATGAAGACAAAATAAATTGATGTTCTAGTTTGGGGTGGAAAGTTGAGGATCAAAAAGGGCACACAGTTCAGGCCAGTAGATATGGTACAAGACATGAAATCTTGCTTCTGCCTCTACAGCTGAATCATTATGTGGTTTGGGGCAAATCATTTATCTGCTTAAACTCTTGTGCAAACTATATATAAATATATATATATTCCTTTGCTTGGTAATGTACATTTTTTTTTTAAAAGCTATTTTATAAAAGGGATCTTCCATAGCATCATTATCAGAGTTTGTAAATTTACAAATTTTATATTCTTCATTTTTCTGGCACATTTAACAATTTAAATAATCTCTATGGTGAGTAAAAAGCTCCTTCTGGTTTCTCCATAGGTAGTGGTCGTTGCCAACAGCAACCCTTTTCCACCTGTGGTAAGCTGTTTTTCTCTACAGTATTCATTTTCTCTACAAATAATTTTGACCCAAAAAGCTTTCAAATACCTGCATTTTTAATTTTTTAGAAATATTGCTGGAGACAGTATTTTGGCAGGCAGGATTTACCCTGTGTGTATAGTTATCTTCAGGGAAGGCATGTTATAAGATAGGTACAAACCTCATGGTTCTGTGATTGCTGTTAAGACTTGCAGAGACAATGGATTAGCTGCAGACACCAGGTCTCTCCATGTATGTAGTGTGTGTTCCTGAAAAGTTTTGATTTTCTCTTTCTATTGCAATTTTCTTCTGTAAGTTTACTTCCATTCTCATTTTTAAATTATTACATTTCCACGCTGCTTGCTTGGAACTAAAACTAAGTCTAGCTTTCAGGTCCTTGAAGTGAGCTTTTATAATGTAATGTTTTATAGATGTTTAATTTCTAACAAAATATGTTGCTCTAACCTGAATAAAGGTTAAGATGCAGTTATTCTCTGCTATCCTTTTTATATCATTCTTTCACATTCCACCATGTATTGCATCTAAGGGCCCTTTTTCCCTTTCTCTGCTGCAATATTGTGTTTGGGCAAACCCTTGTGCAAAATAATGAAAGATTTTTCTGTTTCTTTGCAGCGTCACACCTTCCCTCAGGTAAGCATTCTTCTTCTTGTGGTTCCTATAGTATCATAATAGTTCTTACGGGATCAAACCAGTAGTCTCAGGATGGTGTGTACTACTCTTCTTCATTTGTCCCTCATGCCCTAGAATTCCAGAATTGCCTGGATGAGGAAGTGGATTTGTATGTGTTGATGTGTGTGCAGTGCAGGTGACAGTGAAACAGGCTGAAGGAGGGGATGATGTCTCAGCTTCCCTCCCCACATTTGGAAAAGCCAAGCTGACTGGGGGTGCAGAAAGGTGGTGCACATAACCTGTGCTCTGCTGCTCTCCACAGAAGATGTAAGAGTAGAAAATGACTTGGTAGGGCCAGTCTGCCTCCCCAAACCTTCAGAACTGATAGCAACCCCAGTCTGCCTCCCCAAACCTTCAGAACTGAGAATAAACTAGCTTAATGCTGGGTGTTAAGAGCTGATACACAGTACATCATGTATAGGACCTTTCTCTCTATTCTCACAAACTTAAAAGTTCAACTTAATATTTTCTGTATAAGTGCATTACATTAAACAACTCAATTAAATGTGCTGCATTATGTTTCTTTGTTTCTGGATTTTTTTTTTTTCAGAGTTTGGGAAGCTCTGCCACAAGGATCATAGTACAGGTAGACATTTTTTTCCTCCTTTATACGCGAGTTTTAAATGAAGATTTGTCTCAGTAAACTAAGTAATAATTCCTGTCTCCTAAGGAACAAATAAGTGGGGATAACTTTGAGATATCTTAGATGTCCACAAACTACAGTGGTGGAGTAGGACATTTCTATGACTACAGCAAAGGGGATATCTTAGCTGGTGGCTGAATAAAGACTACTGCAGCTGTTCTCTACACTTAAAAAATTCGAAAACCTCTCTATGTAAATTTCATTGTGCTCTAAAAATTGGCAAAATTTGACCATCTCAATCTGCTCAGGAAGGAGGACGGAATTCTAGAACTAAAGCTTGAATATTAGTCAGTATCAAATCAAATGTAGATTGCAACCTGCACAGTTCCATTTTCATTCAGTCCATTTTTCAAGCAGCCCATTTTTTAATGGAAACACTCCGCTCAGAATTACATTTTTAAAATCCTGCCATTAATGCTTAGGTGGACTGTTGTATTTGTAATGTTGTCTCTTGATAACCAGGCACTTGGAAAGTTGATTGCAATCTAATCTCATTAAGAGCATGCTTATAAAGTATTATGATTATCATTGAGACATGTTTTTCTGGGTTCTTTGCCATTTTAGCATCCATCCCACTCTTAATGGCTAGTCAGTTCATGAGATGCCAGTCTATCAGACTATGACAATAAATTCTCACTTTCATTGAAAGATCAGTAGCAGGTTACCCCAGCTGAAATTTGCCTTTCCAAAACCATTGTTTCAAAATGTATAGCACTATTTTCTTCCATGACTAGTGATGAATGCCGGAAAAGAGAGGAATAAGATTTCCTTGTTAGGTCTGACTTTAAATGTACAGTGTTTTGATTACACCGATTAACTGTTTTCAATGTGTAAATATAAAAAATATTCTGATAATCCACATATTTTATGGGAATCAAAATATTTTTTGCAGTGGCTTGTAGCTTTTCCTTACATTAAATTGTAACTGTGGATTTTTCAATTTCTGTTTTGGCAAAGCCTTTGTCAAAAGTTTGTTGGGCTTATTAATAAAAAAATAAAAAATCAGTCATAATGGGAATACAAATAGATATGAATTGAAGGTAAATTGTGAGGTACATTTGAAAGGCAGAATTATTTTAACTCACTTCAAATACCACAATATGACACAAAGATGTATTATACAATTAATTTTCTTTAAGAAAATCATATCGAGATATATAAATACTTTTAACACTTTAGTTGTGTAGGATAAATGTATAAACATTTTATAACACATGGAGACAGCATAAAGTAAGGAAAGTGTAATGAATTCTTTGTGGCTTTCAAACTGTCTAGTAGATAGAAGGACAGAGTTGCTCCTTGAAATGGCTTTTTACATAAGCAATTCCTCTTAAAAATAAATAATCTCTTTTTGTTCCTGTGTAGAGTGGACAAAAACAGCAAACCAGCAGCAGTACTTATATTCAGGTACGTAAACTTAAAAGGTGTTATAAATATTCCTGTAGACTTCACTAAAACAGGGCTAGCACAACTTAGGAATAAATTTTTTCCTGCATTTAAAAATGGATTTCACAGGTGCAGGTATTTCTATTTCCCTGGCTTTTGTTCATGAAAATACCATCTGATATTAGTGCTGAGATGATTTTGTTTGTGATGCTCACAAATGCATTTCCATGTGTGATGGGTTGATGTGAATGAGTGCATTCAACTCAAAGCATAAAGGTCATGGCCCTGAGAGGAAGCGATTCTAGGCTCATTGCCACACCATCAGCCCCATACTGAGAGACTCAGAGCCCATATTAGACCTCCAATTCCAGAAGTTGGAAAGGGTAGTTGCTGAGCCAGATCAAGAATGATGAAAAATCATAATTGTGTAACTATGTGCCATGTCTTCCAGCATTGCTTAAAGCCACGAAGATAGAGCTACTTGTGTGAAAAAACAGTGAAGGAATTTTAGCAAATACTCACAGAGTGGCATCATAAATTACTGCAAACTAAAACCTGAGAATATTCATAGAATGAACTCAAGTATGAATGCTCTTTAGGTCTTCCTCCTCTTAGGGGCTGGGGGGAGGAGGGATGCAAAAGTCTATCAATATTCTCTATAGCACTACATGCAACCAGAAAACTTCTCAAAAAGCTGGGTATGACTTTTAGGGATCAGGACCACAGGGAGGTCACTACTGAACAGCACAAATATTCAATATGCACAAGGTTGACAGTCATGGCTTCTGAGGAGGACAATCTATTGCAGGGCTGTTACCTGACTGCTTTGTGGTCTTTGAGAAATCCCCACGCAGCTGTATTTTTATAAACACCATGCTCTTAAAAGAAGCCTCCTTGTCAAGGTTTTAATGATCTTCTCTTTATTTAAAGGGTTCCCAAGGCAGCCAGTCCTATGGCCAGGTGAGACTTTTTGTTGAAATGTATTGAACTTTTCTGTAGGAGCCTGTCTTGTAAACGGGCTTCAGGGCATGGGCAGGTTTTTTTACATTTTTTACCTCCTTGGTGTTTCTGAGTGGTCCTTGAATTTGGTTTGTACCACTAAAATACCATGAGGGAAAAAATAACATAGTAGAGAGAAACTTTAGGAGGAAATGGACTTTTCTGTTGCTGCTGTACAGTATAGCTTTGTTTACAAATAACTTTTTACTTTCCTTGCAGGCCTACAGACCTCAAGGTGGCAGCTCCTATGGCCAGGTAAGCATCAGTCAGTCTGCCAGCCAGAATAGAGCATTTCAGAAATGGCACTGTAAAGGCCCTTAGCAGTTCCTCAGAATTCGAACTTTCAAGGACAATTTTCTCCCAAAGTGTCTATTCTGACTCAACATTTATGCATGTGCTACTTATTGATCTGGCATTCCAGAGTGTGAAATCATCACACTCAGCATCCTCGTGAGAGCCAGAAGACGGCTGGCTCTGCACACTGCCCTGCATGGCTTTAGGATGTAGTTGCTTGCTGTAGCTAATGCAGGCTGGATCCCCTGCTGAAAGGGAAGTAACCAAATGGTGTCCTTGTCTTAGGGTGGACCAAGTTTCTCAGGCAGCAGCAGCAGCTCCTATGGCCAGGTAAGCAAACTGGCTGTTCTGGAGAAAGTTCTTCACTGATCTCTCTGTGACTGACGTGACTGGCAGACTTCTGAGAGTGATGTTTCCCTTGAGAGTCTGTGCCTCAATTTGGGCTGTGGCTGCTGCTGAGAATAGGGCAATGTGCTGCACAGGTGCACAGCTGTTAGCATATTGTTCTCTGTCCTTTAGTACAGGAAGAAATTTAAGGAATCCTGCATGCAGCTGTTATTTCCATAAGCATCATGCTCTTTAAAGAAGCCTCCTTGTCAAGGTGTTAATGATCTTCTCTTTATTTAAAGGGTTCCCAAGGCAGCCAGTCCTATGGCCAGGTGAGACTCTGTTGCTGAAATGTTGTTGAGCTTTTCTGTAGGAGCCTGTCCTGTAACTGCGCTCTGGGGCATGGGCGGTTTTTACCTTCTCGGTGTTTCTGAGGGGTTCTTGGTTTGGTTTGTACCTCTGAAATACCATGAGGGAAACAATAACACAGAAGAGAGGAACCTTTAATGGAAGTGGGCTTTTCTTTCTGGTATTCAGTGATTCTGTTGCTGCTGTGCTGGGACTACAGTTATGCAGCTCTATTTACAAATGACCCCTTGTTCTTCTTACAGGGCTACCAGCCTCAAGGTGGCAGCTCCTATGGTCAGGTAATTGTCAATCAGAATAGAACATTTGAGTAAGTGAAGTGCCATTGCCCTGAAAAGTTCGAAGTTTTTAAAATATTCTGTTTTCAATTAATGTTGAATTCTTAACCAATATATCTCTGAATCCATTTAAAATATTTTGTTGGGAATGTGACCATTGTATTTTTCATGGACAGATACTTCTGCAAAGATGGATTTCTTCTGCTATCTTACCTTTACCATGGGTTTGGAACTTTATAAATTTATGGTAGAAAAAGTCTATTTCATGCTGTTCCCATTTCAGTTGATAGCACAGTACAAATTCATAGACAGCTCTTGCTGCTCCCTTTGCTCTCAGCAGAGAAGTAGAGTTGAGAAACTGAAGAACATGGGGTCAGGTTCTTAGCTGAATGAAGGGTTGGTCTTGGAGTCTGCAACCAATGAATGTCTACCTCCCTTCACAGTTTTTATGCAAATTAAAGCAGTCCTAAGATAGCTATGAGTTTTGTCAGGATCTCTATGTCAGATAGCAAAGATAGACAGGATACTTCAAATACTTTTTGGTAATCCCTGTCTTCATAACTCTTTCAGGCAGCTGGGCACAGGGCTGGATGTACATGAAACAACTGCACTTTTTTGAGATTATATTGAAGGCAGATTGTGATGGCAAATTATAACCACAGTAATTTTATATTACTGAGAATTATTTGGCTAATTTATTTGACCTGCTACTTTGAATTGCATTGGTTTGTTTCCATTTTATGAACCTACATTTTTTTCTAGGATTATTTTCTGATTTTTAAAAACTGGTTTTTGCCCTAATTTTCTTTCAGAGGAAGGGAATTTTGCAACTGTGACAGATGAAAAATATTAATATATTAAAATAATATTCACCTAGTATGCAATATTAGCCATCTAAGCCCATTGACTGAAAAACAGAAGGAAAATTAAACATAATAAGAAATCTTTGTGTCCCTCCCTGAAAACTCTCGTAAGTTGGAGTACTGTCTGAGACAGGTGGCAATCTATTCTATGATTTTCATTCAGTAAACACAATGTGATCACCTATTTCTCCAGAATAAGAAATATTGAAATAACTAGTTAAGCAGTAGAGTCTGTACTTTCACTTATTCTGTTTTCTACCCCTCAAAATAGAGATTAGAGAGGCATCTCCTTCACAAATACAGTAACTATGAATCAATCATTAATTTCATACAGGGGTACCAGCCTCAAGGTGGCAGCTCCTATGGCCAGGTAAGCATCAGTCAGTCTGCCAGCCAGAATAGAGCATTTCAGAAATGGCACTGTAAAGGCCCTTAGCAGTTCCTCAGAATTTGAACTTTCAAGGACAATTTTCTCCCAAAGTGTCTATTCTGACTCAACATTTATGCATGTGCTACTTATTGATCTGGCATTCCAGAGTGTGAAATCATCACACTCAGCATCCTCGTGAGAGCCAGAAGACGGCTGGCTCTGCACACTGCCCTGCATGGCTTTAGGATGTAGTTGCTTGCTGTAGCTAATGCAGGCTGGATCCCCTGCTGAAAGGGAAGTAACCAAATGGTGTCCTTGTCTTAGGGTGGACCAAGTTTCTCAGGCAGCAGCAGCAGCTCCTATGGCCAGGTAAGCAAACTGGCTGTTCTGGAGAAAGTTCTTCACTGATCTCTCTGTGACTGATGTGACTGGCAGACTTCTGAGAGTGATGTTTCCCTTGAGAGTCTGTGCCTCAATTTGGGCTGTGGCTGCTGCTGAGAATAGGGCAATGTGCTGCACAGGTGCACAGCTGTTAGCATATTGTTCTCTGTCCTTTAGCACAGGAAGAATTTTAAGGAATCCTGCATGCAGCTGTTATTTCCATAAGCATCATGCTCTTTAAAGAAGCCTCCTTGTCAAGGTGTTAATGATCTTCTCTTTATTTAAAGGGTTCCCAAGGCAGCCAGTCCTATGGCCAGGTGAGACTCTGTTGCTGAAATGTTGTTGAGCTTTTCTGTAGGAGCCTGTCCTGTAACTGCGCTCTGGGGCATGGGTGGTTTTTACCTTCTTGGTGTTTCTGAGGGGTCCTTGGTTTGGTTTGTACCTCTGAAATACCATGAGGGAAACAATAACACAGTAGAGAGGAACCTTTAATGGAAGTGGGCTTTTCTTTCTGGTATTCAGTGATTCTGTTGCTGCTGTGCTGGGACTACAGTTATGCAGCTCTGTTTACAAATGACCCCTTGTTCTTCTTACAGGGCTACCAGCCTCAAGGTGGCAGTTCCAATGGACAGGTAATTGTCCGTCAGTCATTGGTCATTATACAGCATGAATTTCACATTCTCACATATGTATGGAGAATTCTGTTGTTTCTTACTTGAAATAATATACGAAGTAGCTCTTTAGAATTAAGTCTTGTGAACTTTTTTTCATATGGCTGTAGCAACAGTAGGCTCACTGAAGTAGCACTTTCCCCTGTAGAAAGGAGAGCATGCAGGTGTCAGCTTTCTGATGCACTTTAATATTCAATATACTCAGTACTTTGCAGATAATTCACAGTAGGATATAGTTGGGTTTGAAACAGCCTCACACCTAAAGTCCTTGAGAATTCATATCTGTGTTTGAAATGGAGAAAATGAATATTTGGATCATGAGCTATTCTTTTATTTTTTTTTTTTTCCAAGCAGGGCGGATCTGCTTCTTATTTTGGCAGCAGTGGTTGTGGACAAGTAAGACTTTTTCATTCAAATTATTTGAAAACTAGACCTCACTTTCTTTGCTACAGTAACATGTTTTTAATACTTTTTATCATGTTTGTTAGTTTGAAATCTGTTGTTTTCATTGTTGCGTGAACTTATCTAGCACAGAGGTCAAGAAAGGCTGATATTGTTGGCCATTGTAACAAATATGAAGTGGCTGTTCCATTTAGAGTTGGATATGGAAGACAAACAATCTGTCTACTCAATAAGTACATAAAATCTTTGCTTGGGAATTTTTGGATGTTGCTCCATTTATTTTCTCTAGAAAACAATAGGATTGGAGAGTGACTCAAATGGAGTAAGAATTAAATTAGTCATTTTCATCCTGGTTGCATTTCAACTTGTATGTCTAAAATGGTGTAAAGACACTGTCTTTGATGATGAGATTCCAGGTGAAAGTGTCATGGATGAGGCCAAGAGTAAACTTATATTTGAATAAATATGTTGAGGAAAGCAACCAGAATGAAAGATTAGTATAAAACCAGACATTTTTAGCAGAAATATTAGGATTGATATAAGTTAGGAGTGAATGGAAATGCATGTGAAAGCATCACAAGGAGCAGTACAACAAGAACACAGTTACCAGCAATGAGAATGATTAACACTGATCAATGGGTGATTTCTGCAAAGGGGTGTCACAAGTTGACAATGGAAGGGTGACAGCCAGGGTAGAGCCCTTTCTGTGTAGTCTTCCTCATCCTTTTATCACAAAATACACCCAGGCAAACGAAGGGCTCTGAGCAGAAACCTTGCCTAAAATCCATGGTGGTGAATCTAGCAAGAGATTGATGGTGACATTTAGATAGATGGTCACCCAACAGTAATAGTTACTTCCAAAAAACCCCACCAGCAGCTTATCTTTACCAGTCAAGAGGAACTAGGATGATGCAGAGAGACATCAATTACCAACCTACCTCTTTCCAAGTGTCTCACAAGTATTCATTTGATCATCTGTGAGAAAGTGTCTTGATGCTTGTATGGGGGTATGAGAGTGCCAGCGGGTAACGCCACATATTTAAAGGGTTAGGTAAAATTAAACTCACTCTCTGTAAAGTTATATGTTGAGTTTTGTTACTCTAATTCTCACATAGGAAAATTTAAGGAAACTAATTACTTTGCAAGAAAAATGTCATTTACCTTTTTGTTTGTTCGATTTTTGACAGGGTGTCTCCTACGATAGCAATCCCTGCCACCAGGTAAATGGTCTTTCTCCTCTTATTTTAAGATACATCTGAAATCAGTTTTGCCACTAACCCCATTACTCTCAGATTCATATTGCACAAATCCATGTAATCGTATGAATTTTGAGATTAGAACACACTACCTTCCTGTTCACAGGAGTATCGCAGGAGCTTTGGAGTATTTTTTGCCACTTTTCCCTTGCATTACATTTTGAAATGTCTAATTCTATAGGACGTTAAAGCCAGACTCTAGAAAGAAGAAGTCTGCTGCAGAACTGTTTTACTAGCATGACTTAAATCAGGGCTGGAGCTCACCAGCTTCTCTTTTCCTATCAAAAGCCAGAAAATATTTTAGGACTGCCACTTGAGGTCCCTGAAACAAACTGAGTTTGTGCAGTAACCATAGATAGTTACCTGTGTTTTTGTTACAAGTGTTGGAGCTTGACAAATCAATATCCTAAAAGAGGTCAGCTATGTTATAAGAAGTCATCTCTGTGATGTTAAAAATTAGGCAGAAAATGGCAACAGATGACTACCTTTTTATTCATGATACTTTTTGATTCTTACTGAGTTTTCACAAGAAACAGAAAAATTTGATAGACTGATTCCTTCAAGAAATGCTGTGTTTTAGCAGAATAAATATATAGTATACTTATAAATATGCAAACAATATAGATGTTGCCACAATATATTAATATGTGGTACAGTATATACAATGCACTGTATGTAATATATTATTGTAACTTGAAATAATTATGTTTTAAATAGGTATATATTTTATAATACCTTTTAATTTTTTAAAATTTACCTATTTCTTTTTAAGACTAAAGAAAATGCTTAAATTTTGTTCCAAAATCTTCTAGAACATTGAAAGATAATACTTTTCATTTAATTTTTCCTTGACTGAAGCCTCAGTCCCATTTTAGCGAATGACAAATACCCCAGTCACTTCAATAGTTCAGTATTTTACTATTATTATGCACATTTGACACTAATACTTCTACAAATGTCTTTTCTGATTTCACTGGAAGGAGTTACATTCCTCTCTAAAGAGGGCACATTGAAACATACTGAGTGTTTTATTTAAAACCTTTTCCTCAAGGCCACTGTATCTCACAGGTCACAGCTTTCTGTGCAATAACACTAGCAGGGGAATTTGTATAAATTAGGTTTTCTACAGGAGGAAAAAAACCCCATTCTCTAGAGAGTGTTCAGAATGGAACTCATCTGTGCACTAGACATTACTTAAATATTTGAGGTTCCTTGATTTATGTCTCATTTAAAATTTACCATTGCATTACTGGCAATCTGGACTCATTACATTAGAAATTATATCCATATTGTATATCTGCCTCTGCTTCTTACTCTTCCTAAGCAAGTATCATAGCTTTCATCAAAAATATTCCATGGCCAAACAGTGACTGTCTAAGGAATTTTTGTCTGATTTACAGGGTGGATCACAGGGTGGTCAGGTGAGTACATCTTTATTATCCATTGGTAAAAACTTTTAAAGCTATTCTAATCCACACTAGTATTCTTGCTCATGGGGATGTAGACTCTTGCAGAGTTTCTCTGTGTCCAGTCTGTAAGTCATTCTCTGCAAATGTACTTATCAGCTCTGAAGTTCCACTTACATAGAAGTGGAAGTTGCATAGAACTTCCACAGAACTCAGCAACCTATGATAGCTGTATGCACTCAGATAAAATTCCGCTCTTCAGCATTATGACTGTTGCTGTTTTGTTTTCACTGGGTGGTTCATACTCCTCACAAAACTATGGTGGTAGCCAAGTAATTATTGTCTCTTACAGAGGTTTTATGAAGGTTTTAAATTCTATAATGACTGATCAATATCTGATCAGCAATATGGTAATGTAAATTCTAATTATTTTGTTGTTTTTTCTTAGCAGAGTGGATCATCATCCTCCCAAAATTATGGTGACAACCAGGTAAGTAGACCTTGATTTTCTCCTGGTAAGAATTTTTATAATGTTTGATAATTTATCCAGATATCTTGAAAATTGTATTTGTTCAGAGGAATCCTAGGCAATCATTTACTCCATCTTTACAGTGTTTGAACCAAATCACAATTTCTTCTGAAATAGAGTTTATATTTGTTTGAATTATAGGATGGGTCCTACTCACAAAACTATGGTGCTGGCCAAGTAAGTAATATTCTATTTCACTACTTATACATCACTTCATATAAACTTTAGCCTCTGCTCAAAATCAGGTTTTCTATATTTTAACTTTATCCAATTTTTATTGAGTTTTTTGTTTGTTTTAAAGGGAGGATCATCCTCAGACACCTATTATGATAATCAGGTAAGTAGTTCTTTCTTTCTCCTAGTTACATATTATTTGCAGTCCCTGCATCAACTGATCCTTATACATAATAAATAATTGTTTCTGTGCTCTTCATGGCTTGGATTTGTTTCGTTGGGTTTTTTTCTTCACTGAAGATTGGAACATTCCCTGTCAGCCACTGTTGCAGCTATGGATTTGGCTCCTTTTTGTCTTATAAAGATCCTATTTTAATTTAACTCAGCTTCTTCTTCACATGAGCATCTCTTCCATCTTGTAAAGTAAACAGGAATGTGTCTTTTTTGCTGTTCATTTCTGTGAGGAAATAACTGATATCTGATATCCTTCTAGGAGTCACAAGATTCCTCATATGATAATAATCCCAACGCCTGTGATGATGTGAGTATGCTTTCTCTAATATATTTTCCTCACAACATTTTTCATGTAGATGAGAAAATACTGCTCTGCTAGATGCAGTCTTTGGAGAAGGATGATCCAGAAAGAATCCTGAGTTTCCACACTAACAGCTGTTTCAGCAACTGCCTCTTCTCTTGCTGAAAATTGTCATATGCATATGTATGTTTACAGATACAGTCAGTGCTTTTAAATGCAATTAACTTGATAACATGAAATATGAGTGAAAATACTTCATTGGCTTTGCAGTAACAGATACTTTCTTCAAAATCTAATGGTACATTTTACATGAATTAAAAAAAACAAACCTGCAAGAAAATCTTTAAGTTCATACAATGAATGCAAGAACTGACAGATGACACTGCTTTTCATGTTACATTTGTACCAATCTAAGGTTGTTATTACGATATTTTTCAGACTGGAATGGTAGAATTTCAAACTAATTTAGAAAAAACTGCAGAGAATAGAAGCAAAAAGTGGTTTTTTAAATGTCTGTATACAGTATCAGAAACAATTTGTTTTCTTTAGGCTTACTTTATTTAAATAATTCTTTTAAAAATGAAATAATATGTTCTTTTCCAGAATGACATTACCTACAGTGCAAATAGTCAGGTAAGTACTTTGTTTGTTCTGTAGCATTCAAATTCTAATGATTAATGACAGTGTTAGGAACTGAACACTTCTATATTAGACCTGTGGACCTTCAGTATATGATTGCTTTATAATACCCTTCAAAAAGTTAATTATTTCTCGGTACTCAAGGCTGCTTCACGATTTCTTCAAAGGGCACAATACTTCTAAGAATATATACTAATACATTTTCTTCATAATATATCCTTTTTGACTAGATAATCTGGGAATTAATCACCTGAGTACATGAGGCATGTAGCCATCTCAAGCTTTTCTCACTCGACCAGATAAAATGTCACTTCTGTGCAGCTGTTGTAAAGTAACATTTATGCCCAGTATTGCCCAGTATTACTCTGTCAAGACTTCCATCTGTCCTGCAAGCAGAAGCGGTGATTAACTGAATAGATTGTGACCAAGGAAATACACTGTTGCATAAATAAATTATGTTTTCTCCATTCGTTTCTGTTCATAGAAAAGCTTTTTCTAACATCTGTCACAGCCTCCTTTTGTTTTGCTGCCATCTAGAGTAACCTTCTGTCATCAGCTACTTGCCTTTTCAGCTCTCAGTCCTTCACTATTCTGCTTCATTGTTTTCCCTATTTTTCCTCTGTAGTATTTAAGTACCTCACCAAACATATTCTAGAAAGTATAGAGGCCCTCTGAAAACATCTTTTGTTTTGGTTTGTATTTACCTTGAATGCATTGCACTAGATTCAATTCAAAATGTTCTGAAAAACAAATCCTTCATCAGCAAGCCCTGTTTAGGAGCCTCCTCACTTCCTCTTTGTTCATGAAATATGTTAGTGTTCCCCTGGTTATCTCTATCCAGTCTGTATGGCATTGTAAAAGAGTTTGCTCCTAAACTTTCTCACAAAGAAGGATGGGGGATGCTAGAAAAAAAGAGAGAGAGGATCCTTATACAGATTGTATACTAAACTACAGTGGTTCAGCTGAGGGAGACTCCTCTACGCAGGAACTTCTGTTGAAAGAGATAAACTGAAAACAAAGAATGTGCTTTTTAAGACTCTTACTGCTAATAAAATGAAATCTCTGGACATTTGCCTTTTCCAAACATCACCTTGACAAGTAGTAGATTTTTGCTGATGTATTTCATGTAGACAACCACAGCTATAAAGTACTAACAGGCTTGTGGCTCCTTTGCAGCGTTCTGGTTGTGCAAAGAAGAAAGTTGTTGTTGCCCGAGTAAGTAACACTTCTTTTCTTTCACTTTTTGCCTGCTTGTAGGATTTTAGTCCTAACTATACCTAATCTGTCTTAAACTAATTTTTCCCTAATCATGTTTATAGTAGTTAATATACTCCTTCATTGGGAAAAGTAAAAAAATTACTTGGGTATTTGCTCTTTGGATGAGTCTCTTTAAAGAAAGTGTGTGTATATATATATAAGACATGAAAATCATGCTTTGAAGTACGGGACAGCTCAAATTCCTGCTCTTCATTAAGCACATACAGAGCTGGTCTAAGCTAAAGTTAAAATTAAATGAGTATCATACAAAGGACAGCTAATATTTTAGCTGAAGAAAGAATAATAAGTAAGGAATAATAATGTTTCCTAATTTATTATGCTCAGCGGTTGTATAGCAGATACAGATATCTGTACTGTATAGCTGCAAGTCAGACTCAGTAGTAGCCTACAAAATTATGTGCAAATGTACTTTTATTTTATAATAATGCATTCTTACTCAGTGTATACGATAACAAGCCTGGAGTACTTACAAACAAATAATATGGAGAGAAAAAAAGACCTATCCCTGATTGTAGAATTTTCATCTCCTAATTGTAAATGTTATTCCTTTTTTACAGGACACATCACATGTTTTAAGCAGAAGAGCCTATGATGTACAGGTAAACCATTCCTGTCCCTTTTTCTGAGCTACTGCTGGTAGTAGTAAGCTTATAGCTCCTTGTGTATAGCCTACAAAATAGAAGGATCTAGTGTCCAGAAAAAAAGAACTAATTCTCCTTAGGGTTAGATACTTCTTTCCTAAAGGAACTATGTATTTTATTTTATTACCCTTACAGATATATGTTTTTTTGTTTCTTCACAGAATGCATCTTCTCCTTCAAACAGCAGCCACTCTGATATGCAGGTAATAATGTAATGTCAACCGCATAATATAAAGGAGCTCTCTGATAAATTAGATTTCATTTTGGAAGTTATGTTCCAATAATTTTTCTGTGCTGAAGGATGCTATTTTGATTTGACAGCATTTTCCCTATAATGTTATATTTTTGCACAGTTGCAAATAGTGATATTAGGCCCAGAATATACAGTTTCTTCTATTCCTTCACCCCACTAAGCAGGGAAGAATTGCAGGTGTTTCTTTACAGAACATTCTGTAAAATTAATTTGAAAAACACAAACTATATAATTTCAGATTCTTATTTTAGAAACATTCTTGCATTCTTGATTGTAATGGCCATATAAATAATTGTTTCATTTTGCATTTGGTAAGAAGGTACGTCTTAGGGATTACGTACTTCTGTTACAAAAGTACGTCCAACTTCCATATTCTGTAGGATTATTTACTGCTGCAGCAGGGTTTATTTAGAGAACTATGTGAAATTTAACTGATACAGAGTGGCACCTTGTTCTATTTTTCTTAATATCTTAACTTGGTACCCATCAGCTTCCCAGGGGTCTGAAATCCTGCTACACCCAGTATTATGTAGATTTAACAGTAGCATAGTCCTCTGTCTCAGAGAGTTTGAAGTTTAATTCAATATTGCAGACAGATCTCTGAGCTCTGGAAGCTAACAGTTTTCTTAGTTAGTTTCCCTAATGCCCATTCCCTGTGAATTATATCAAGTCACTTAATTAGGTTTCATTCTAATTTATGTTTTCAAAATAATTCAACAGGTTATGCTCACTGGTGCAGGGAAGTAGTAGAGTTTGTAATGGCATTTCTCACTACATAGTTTTATACTTAAGATTCTAATAAAATGCTTTAATAAAATATAATTGTTTTCTTCACAGGGTGGATCATTTATTGCAACCAGTGGATCAAGTAATCAGGTTAGGATTTTCTTTATTTTTGACTAATCTTGTTCAGATAGCTTCCTAATAATTAAACTAATTCAATTCAGAAATCAAAGTTGAAGTAGTTTTACATGGAAGATTGGTGATGTTATTCATTAATTTGTAAATGAAGTGACCCTTTTCATATTAAATTTTTCAGAAAAAGGCCCTTTGAAATCACTTTTTAGCACTGTTTCAACATAAAATGTGTTTTACGGGTGATAAAATGGATACTCCTGGCTACCCTGATACTTCTCTCTCGCTGAGGCGTGTGCCGTAGAGGCATCACCCAGAGAGAGGCACAATCAGTCTGACTTCCAATGCAAACATTAACTGGAGACATCTGTGCCATTCCCTCAATTGTTCTAGCTACAGCAAAGGTCTCACCTTCTCTGTAGTTCCACAGCCTTTCTTCCCCTAAACAGTTTTGCATCTAAGATCTTATTTTAAATTTTCACAAAGCAATAATTGTTTCCCTTTTTTTTTTTTTTAATTTGTAGGGTGGTTGCAT
Source organism: Donacobius atricapilla (assembly GCA_013397315.1). Classification (NCBI taxonomy): domain Eukaryota; kingdom Metazoa; phylum Chordata; class Aves; order Passeriformes; family Mimidae; genus Donacobius; species Donacobius atricapilla. Next base: position 1,451,120 of record WBMY01014150.1, read on the forward strand.
TTGTCCTGATGGAAGCAGTGGTCATAGACCGGTAATCATTTTTCTTAGTTTATACTACCTTCTACATAATAGAGTATTTTGCATTGATCACCTAGTAAATACGGATATTTGGTCAACACTAATGGTGATTTCCTCAGTATGGGTTGAACTATATACAAGTAAATGAAAGAATGAGTTCCACTTAACTGTGTAATTACCATTTTACCACTAATTTTCTGTTACTGTGCTTGGTGATCCACATGCTCTGTCACTTGGCCAATTGTGCCAATTGTTTTCAAGAACCAGCCAATATACCTTCTAATAACCACAGTACCCAGCTGCATCCAGCTTAGTTTACTTGTCTTTCTCACTGGTGCAATAAAATACTGTGACTAAAAATATCAAAATTTGATAAATATTTCAAAATATAATCCCTTAAATCAACATTTAAACTGTACTGTCCCCTAAAGAGAATCACTGAAATTTCAATGTCAGTTGCACTAGATAAACTTTTCTCTTGGGCAATGCCTCTGGGCCAGGAAAAAGGCCAAGGAATACACTTATGTGGGCATTACAGACATGCTTTACCGTGCTTCTGGCTTTTGAATTCACCTTGGATTTTAAACTAACCTGTCTTCTACCAGGATACATATTTCTGAATCTTTTAATTGAAGCTGTATTTACATAAACCCAATTGAATGGTGTAGTATTTTTTTAGTTTTCAATTTCAGCAAGAAGCATTTTGTGAATTATTTTTTCTGCAAAAACCCCCAGGCTATTTAAACAAACTAATCGTATTAAAAAATTAATGCTTTCTGAACTTAACTTCATTAACTTAAAATACCGCAACCACAGTTCTGGTCAGGTACAATACCTCCTCTGTTATCAAATTGAGGCTAAACAGTAATCATGGCCTACATCCTTTAAAGTATAAACTAGTGTATTAAAAGAAATAATACTGAAATTTAATTGAGGAAAAAACCTTTTTGTTTGTTGCATGATTGTAAAAAGAATCCATTTATAAGGAAAAAGGTGGAGATTTTTACTCAAGTTTCTTCATTCTAATAAACATTTTTCTTTGCATGCTTTAATTGTTGCAAAAAAAAAGTTTTTAACAGAAATCTAGCACAGCTTGGTTGAGGAGAGTGTATTTGGTTGCTATCAACAAAAATTTTCAACATGAAAAGAAGATGTCAAAATTGGACAGATTAGAAAATCAGTTGTTAATGCAGATGTGTCAACTTCGATACACAAGAGACTAATTTTCCAATTTGCAATCGTATCAGCTGATCAAATTAATTTATGATAAATTTTGTAGCAGTAGACTTGATCTTTGCTTTTGTGGTCTTCATATTCTGTCCAGGGCCCTGTACAGATGGCAGCTGCAGTGGTTACAGTAGCATGTAAACAGATTGGCCACCATAGGTTAAATTCTAATAATAATAAAAAAGCAAGGTATAGGTAGATGTATAGGTACAAATAAACTACTATTCATAAATCTAACATAAAAGAGAGAGTCATGTAGTCCCTAGGGAAATGGTCACAACCCCAAGCCTGACAGAGTTCAAGAAGCATTTGGGCAATGCTCTCAGGCACATGGTGTGACTCTTGGAGCTGGGCCTGTGCAGGACGAGGAGTTTGACCTGATAAACCGTTTAGGTCCCTTCCACTTCAGTTTATTCTGTGATTCCTTGAACGTCCTTTAGCACAGGATAAAAACTCTTGCAAAAAGCTTTCTTTTAGGTTTAAAAGGTGTGAGTCACACAAAAGTCTCTTCAAACTTGGAGAATATTGTAAATTAAGAATCAGAGCTGTACATATTTAAACCATCTTGTTTCAAAGGAAAAAATGGGTTTACGTATGTGGATTCCCAAATTCCTCACCCTGCAATTATTCTGCTATTTCTCCAAGCTTTATTTAAAGACAAGATCTTAGGCTACAAATAGAGGAAGAAGTCTAACCATAGAATAATACTTCCCCTGTTTCGTATATAAGGGGAAAGTGACCGTTATAATGAATGTCAGGAACTGGTAAATAGTCTTCTCTTTTAGTGGTGAGCTCAAAAATATGCTCTCCTAAATACCCTTTACGCTTTGGAAGTCCAGTATTCTGGCAGCTTTTAAAAAGACCATCAAGGTCATGATCATCTATAAAAATATATAGTTTCTAAGGTATGATATAGGATTCTGTGATCAGAAAGAGTAAAACTAAATGCTAGTACTACTTTCAGATTTTTAATCTGAACAGGAAATAAAACCTGCTACGGGTTTCCTTATCTTAAAAAAGTACAAACTAGCACTCTCTTTTAATGGTTGCTGTAAAGTTTTATTTGAAAGAATAGAAATTCACAGTAGACTCATTTATGTAAATGTCTGTTTGCAAGAAAATAGCTAGTCTGTGTTTTCATTTCAGGGAGCCCCAGGTTCTTCACACAGCACATATTCTGGTAACCAGGTAAACATTCAGATAAAGTGCCCTATTCAGAAACTCCATCTAAAACCTTCCCCGAAGGAGTAGCCAGCTCTAAACCAGTAACCCATTCTGTCTTCTGCACAGGGAGGGCCTTTCTTCTCTCCTGGAGGATCCTATGGACAGGTAGTAGTTCTTCCTCCCTCACCAGGATGATACAGGCTCCCATCCTCCTGGTTCCTTCACTCCCAGTGTTGTGGGTGCTATGACATATTAAAATTACAGACCTGACTGTTATCCCTTAGAGCAGAAAAATGAAATTACCCTGATGTAACCTGGTGGTGTGAAGCTCTGCAGAGAACAGTACAGAATGGTCTGTGCAGTTACTTTGCAGCATTCAAGTTTCAGCAGGCTAAGACAATTGCTGCCAGAAGATTTCTTCCACTTAACAACAGTGGTCTTGAGTTTTACTTAGGCATAAAAAATTTAGCTCAAAATTGGGAGAAAAGGTAAAAATGAGAACCATATGTGCAGGTATTCAAACTGTCATCTGCAAGAAAATAATTGGTCTGTGTTTTTCTTTCAGGGCGGCCCAGGTTCTTCCCACGGTTCTTACTCTGGTAACCAGGTAAATATTCTGGTCATGTGCCTGCATAGCCTAAAAGTCTTCTTTGAGAGAACATTCAACCACAAAATAGGAAATCTCTGTTTTCTCTGCAGGGATGGCCTTCCTCTTATCCTGGTGGATCTTATGGACAGGTAGGTGCTCTTTCTTGTTTGTAGAGATAACAGATTTCTTTTATCATCATTCCTATATTCCCTGTGTAGTGGCTGCTGTGAAATGGAACACACAAGTGTTGAGTCTATCATAACACCTAATAATTGTATCAGCTGTCTGTACCTTACAACATGAAATCTGTCAGAGAAAAAGACTAAATTGTGCTGACAATTTCCATGGAATGATCCTTCATCTAACTAAAAAATCAGTGAAAAGAACTCCCTTTTTGTTTAACAGTATTGGCCTAGCATGAGATTCAGATACATTGGTATTTACACCATCCTGTTTGCAAGAAAATAGCTAGT